>CM033273.1:30301545-30686545 GCA_019343175.1 Oedothorax gibbosus
CGACGCTTCTCAGAGGCATTGATGTAATGATTTATGCTAAAAACTTCACTCGATCACCATCTCTCATTCTATTGCTACAGAGTGTTGACAGAACTGACTAAAACTACTCGATACCATCTCGTGACTGCAAGTTCGTTGTGTTGTTTCGCCAAGTGAAAAGAATGCGAGATTGAAGTTTAAGGCAACTATTGCTTATAGGATGCATATCACGGGAAAGTACTTTATTATACCGGCACAAACCCCGAAAAATCCTTAGACTGTGTATGATTGCATTGCTCACAAAAAGTCTTGACAGGAACTGACTTTAAAACTTCATCACCAACCCGTGGTTGCAAGTTCTACTGGCGTTGTTTCGTCAAGTGCAAAGACTGTGAAATTGAAGTTTAGTTCAACTATTGCTTGTAAGATGTATATCACTCGAAAGTACTTTAATACCGACACAATCCCCGGAAAATCCTTAGACTGTGTATGATTATATTGCTTATAGAAAGTGTCGACAGTAACTGACTTTAAAACTGACACAATCACCAGTAAACATTTAACAGCACATATTGTACTGATTATTAAAGGAAAGAACTTAAAAACTAAAAATCCTTTGACAGCATATGATTGTAGCTTATAGAAAATATTAACAAGAAAGTACTTTAAAACGGCCGCAATCTCCAGAAAAACCCTTGACTAAATATGAGTGTTGTTTTTTTCAGTCTATCCAAAGAGGACAGAGAGGGAATGTAGATTGTAGATAGTTAGGCTAAGGGTCGAAATATATAAAGTACTAATAAAAAATTATATAAGGAATTTCATAGTGCAAGGATTTTTGATAGATATCCTCTAAATGATGACAAATCCATAAAGCGTACTTATATCAATTTCTGATGATTTTGTCTGAATTTCAATGCATAAAGAAATTCCACATGGTGCAGATTATAAAAAATGCTAAATAAACTCTGTTATGATACATTTCATTTTCACGGCGTTGAAAAATTAATGATAGTTCATGTTTAACAGAGCAAAAGTATCTTGCATTTATTTGAGAAACAAATTTAAAAATTAGTTTACAGCTTATTTGGGTAAATTGTTCACGCACGCACATAGCTAAATCCTTTTTAAAAACTTAGTGAGATTATCATGTTTTCATTATGAATATTTTCAGGGATTGGAGTAACGCGTAACTTGTAACAGTTACTATTATCAGGTAACGCCAAGTAACGCAGTTAGATTTTTCAGAAAGTAACTGTAGTTAGTTACTTTTAGCGGTAACGAAGTAACGAAAAATTTCGCTACTTTTCAGTTCCTTCTCATGCCGTTCTTCACGTACAGTTCGGCATTCGGCTTAAATTTAATTATTTAAAATTAAACTTTTAACAACGCTGAATTTTTGTTCTTATTTTTTTTCCGATTGTCCCTCTTTCTTTCGTCTTGGCTCTCTTTGAAAAACGGTAAGATGGCTAAATTTCAATGTTCTTATAACTTGAAATTTCTAAAAGTAACTGTTACTAGTTACTTTCCGTATTAAGTAACTGTAACGGTAACAGAGTTACTTTTTAATTAAGTAACATTAACTGTAAATGAGTTACTTTTTAAAAGTAAATTTCCAATCCCTAAATCTTTGCTAAAACAATAGTCTCCTACGCTTTTTTCCATATTTATTACATACATATCGAATGGCTAATCGAAGGAACTTTTTCTTACGTACTTGGAACCTATCATTGAAAAAATCGAATTATTTAGAATTTATTGAAAATAATTAGGTATTAAAAATAATTAGAAGATATAATAGTTGGCATTGTGGCTTATGCAAAAAGTTTACTCCTCTTTTAGAAATTTTGTAGTAAAGATGAAAAAGTATGTATCGATATTCTGAAGGCTTAAAAATGTGCAAAATGCAATGGATACTACATGAAAGTGAACGCAATAATTTCTACTTAGATATTATTTTGACCTGTGTAATACTTTAATATTATTTTAAGTATTAAACATTTTAGTACGAGTTTATTGTACAGTCCTCTTATTATGATGTCTATTAACTTAGTATATTAAATAATGCTGGTTATTTTTATGTCATCAAGCTTTTATATAACTGAATATATAACATCCCATAAATCATCTGTTAACATAGGTTTATTTTGACATTTAGATCACTTAAATGTTCTTTTACTAATACTTATGTAGTTTAACTTATTTGTAAATTTAGATGCATATTATATGTAATTTCATATTTTATAAAAAAAATCTAATAAATAAATTCTATAAAAAAATAAAATAGCCTAATGTGTTATTTTCTTTCAACTTTTTACTAAGCAATCCTAAACTAAACTAAACTCCTCGGCGCAACAGCCCATTAGTGAACCAAGGCCTGCCGTGCCCAATTCAGCTTTCGTTACCAAGGGCTCTGAGTCATTTTATCGACCCAATTAAGGGATGAAAGGTTAAGTGAACCTCGCCCAATCCGGGATTCGCACCCCCGGACCTTACTAAGCAATCCATAAATATTAATTTGTGTCTCTTTTTTTAAAAGAAAGAAAAGTAGGAAAACTACCGATCTGCTTATAAATAACTTTTCTTGACTATGGAGCACTTGTCGAGTTTTGTTTTGTTTGGAGCAATGTAACATTTCCTAACTGTAACTTTCCCCCCAATAATTTCGTTCCAGTTTTGATCTATCACTTTAATGCTTCATAAAAAGTAATACCTTTAAATAGTAATGGGAAAAGCAATAATTCTAAGTAAGTCTTTGTGTTATATTCACTGGACAGTTGGCAGCAGGTTCGCAAAAATCCAAATATTTTCACGCTCACAGCGACGACGCAGCAATGTTGTCATCCTGATTGAGACATGCTCCAAGACAGGTTAAAAACCATCCATAAGAACTTTTTTCAAATTAACCTTTAAAACTTCCGCGGAATCCACCAAAATAAATTATCCTTCCTATGATCATCCATCGAAGTTTCGCGGAAGAAAAGAAGAAAGGACAGTATTGTCTCAGGGTTTTCCCTCGTCACCAAAGTTTTTTTCCCCTATCTCTACATTTATCTCTCATACGAGAGGGTGTTACATCGTTATATTGGTTTCATAAAAGTGTAAGAGGCAATTTCGCTAAAAAGAAAAAAAATTATATTTATATTAATTATTAAACTATTTAACTATTTTATTGAATTTATCAATTAATCAATCAACCGAGAAGGAAACAAAAACGTATGCTTTTTTAGTTTAGTTGATTGTTTTGGATCCAAGACAGGCAATAGAACTAAACTATATATTTAGTTTAGTTTGAATTATCGTCGCACTAGAGCTACACGAGGGCTATTGGCGACGGGCGTCGTATTTTACTAAACTATCTATAAAGTAGTAAGTTAACAAGTAAAAGGCAGCAAGCTGAAAATCAAGCAGACGAGCATTCGTTTAAAACTTCGTTAATGGATTAAATTAACTAAATATTTGAGGGTTATTTGAGGACTAAAACATGGGCTAGAATCATTTTCATTTTTTCATCTTCATATAGACCTCTGCATTCATGAGGCTATGTATATCACCTGAATTGGTACAATACGCGAGCGTATCATGGAATACTTCAGTGAATACATAACTATCCTTTGCCTCAATGTTATTGATGTTCAATAACGCCTTACGTATAAGTCGGAAGTAATTCCAAGAGATGATTGTAGGGTCTTACGGTTTGTCCAGATGCCAGTTACAACTCTGTCAATCGAAACCAGCGACATATAAAAGACGTCTTCGAGCATCATCAGTTTCCACAACAAACTCGCAGGCAGTTGCCGAAAAGTGGACCGTGTGTCTTTTCGCGTGATTTATAACCGCTGCAAGAAGCAGGGTCTTTGAAACACCAATCTTCGCCAATTCATCAATCAGCCACTTCTGTCACCGCCACAGTTCTCAGGGATAAGAACCATACCTTCCACTGTGCCACGCCGGCCACCAATCGATGCCCAGAACAGATGATAAATTCTCTCCTGGAACTTTTGTTTTGAAAGTTCTCTTCCCCTTTCCAATATTAGAGATCTCCCAGAGCGCGATAGCTTACTTTAAAAACAATCCAGGTTGTTTTTTTTCGGTACAACACGCAAGGGGATTTTCGAGATTCTAATTGCTACACTTTGATGACGAAATGAGTGATGAGACAAAGGAATGATCCCATCCGTGTTATCTTTAAAGATATGTTTAATGGTTATATCATTAATTCTCTGTCTGAATTTGTTATTTGCCAAGATTCTTGGAAAGATTCAAGTTCTTTGGGAAATTGCTAAAATTACTGTTGATTGGTATCTCAGCAAACTCAAGCCTTTTTATGATCCACAAATATAACACAGGATTCCATATTCTTTATCCCAATCGAGGAATTTCATTTGCATTAAAATTAATATAAAAGGTGCGGAGAAAAGAACATTTGAATTTTTGAAACAAAACATATTTTATATTTTTCTAATACAGTTTTAATGCTTACAAGTGCTATCAAGTACTAATAAGTCCATTATGGTTGAGTATTTGACAATCTATGTATAAACTATATGTTACGAAACTAAGAATAATTACAAATGCTCTTAATTTTGCTAAGAAAAAATTTTAATCTAAACAAAATATTTACATTGATATCCATCTCGAATATTTAAAAAAATTAAATTTTTTAATATTTATTGTGGCGTGTTAAAAATAAGATAGCGGTTTCTCTACGAAAATTATTAGCAATTAATTGAAAGGTATTGAATTTCCCCATTGCATGGTTCTGAAAAATGAATACAACTCATTGTTAACTGTTTTTTCTATAAACTTATGATACCTATTTTAACATATATTGGGGGTCAAACAATATCATATTATTTAATAAGATATTGTGTAATTTATTTCTAAATAAACCAAGAAACAATCTACACAGCCACTTTATTTTTAATGAAACTCATTTCATTATAAATCTGTATTGTATAGAAGCTTTTGTTATTAATATAAAAATAAATTCAAACTCTTGCGTAGCACTACTTTAGTTAAATAAATTATAAATATAATAAAAGTAGCGAATAATTCGTTTAAAAAAATAATAATTAACCAAACCGAAGGAAAACATAGTAGGAAAAAATTTAAACAAAAGTCTGATGCCAGAAAAAAGAATTGCCAATATCAAAAGCTAAACATATTTTAACTTTTTAATTAAAAAATGGCATAAGTAATAACATAAGTTAAGAATACGTCTCAAATATATTTAGAAAAAGCTAATCATAAATATCAGATTTAGGATTTGATTTTACTATGCAACCAAACTTAAAAAATATAACTGAAATATAAGTTTATAATATTAAAAATTTGAAAAATAGGCAATTACATTATAACTCTAAAAAAAAAGTTCTTCTGTAACATTCCAGTCGTAGTGTCCTCTGAAACCCGGAAATCACTCCCCACTTTGAACTTAAGTTTCAAGTTGAAGAGTCTGATAGACTTCAAATAAATCTCAAGCGATATTATCTTTACGTTTAATGCTAAGGTTAGCACTGGGCAGTAAACTGTTGGTCCAATTGCCGTATAAATTTCCTTTTTCATATTATCTTTTTTAGAATAAACCGGAGTACTATGATAAGGAAATATACACGGTTTCATAAATCTTATAAAACGAAACACCAAGATGCTTAAACTGAAGATGCTCTTAAAAAAGGCATTTAAGACTCAGCTTTTACGACTACCAAATGGAAAGTAAACTGCGTGAATTCAGCTTAAAATTCGTTGAATGCTTTTTGTAAAATGAATCAATGATAACTCTAAGTGCAGCTAAGAAATGGTATAAACAAGAATATATTTCACAAAATATTTTTTTTTGTTAGAGGTTAAATTTGTATTAACCTTCGGTCTCTAGGCCCCGATATTACGGGTCCACAGATTCATGCAGAAGACTTGAGCTAGAGTTGCATATTCAAGAAGATTGTAGTTTTTGGGGGGTCAAATTTGGAAAGACAATTATGTCAAAATCGCCATCAGAGATATCCCTTTCACCCAGAGCTCCACAAGCTTTAGAAAGACTACACTATATAAGATTTAATATAAAAATTACTCCATAAAACTGATGGCAGATAGTATCTGTAATTTTTTCATATAAATTTTTTTTCCCACAACATTTAGGATTGCAATGTGCTTGTAGCTTGTGGAAGGGTAGGTATGTTGGTACATTTTCCGGTTAGTGTGATTGAACAGAGACTCGCTTATAAACCTTCGTCAAGTAAGACAGACACAGACAGTATTACTGACACAGAAAGAGAAAGGACACCCAGGGCAAAGGCAGGAATCGAGCCCGCACCCGGTATAGTGCGCAGACTGTTAGCGGAATGGGCTGCGATCAAACCCACTGGGCCACCCGGCCCCTAGGATGGTGGAGAGTTGCACAGTGTTTTATGGAAGAAAACACAAAAAAAAAAAAAACTTGGCAACGTTGCATAATTTTTTTGCAGTTTATAAAAGCATACGTAAACTTTCTTTAAATTTAAGGTTTAACTAGTATTTCTTAAGCTATAAATGAAAATTTATTTGCTACATTTTGTAAAATTAACCGAAAAACTATTTTTAACACTTTACTGCAAACTGTTTTTAATGAGGAAATTATTGTATTGTATAGTATTCAAAGGAGAAACTTTTTCATGTTACATTTACAAAGGAAGACATTTCGTGTTAACTTAGCTGTTTAAATAGAAAATTTAACGAATAAAACTTGCCACTTTTTTTAATAATTGGAATTTTTTTTGAAAAAAAGTTAATTCTTCATATAGCGTTTGTAAATACATGTAATTCTAAATACAGTGTTTGTAAAACATGTAATTCTAAATACAGTGTTTGTAAAACATGTAATTCTAAATATAGCAAATGTATAAATATTTCTAAGAGCGTCCGTCATTCCTAAGAGTGCCAGAGACACTCTTAGAAATGACAATTACAAAAGTCTTTAAGAGTGTCTCTGACGAAGAGACACTCTTAACGAGTGATTCTCAATCTCAGAGACTTCATCTTTTTTTTTCTGTTCGTTTAACACTTTCAGACGGAATATTAAAATTCTGGTCTGAAAATGTTTACATTTTAACATCCATTTGCATTATCGTCAAAATACCCTAAATAAAAATTATTCTGTTTAGGGTATCATTTGTAAAATAATTTTTAAAAACATTATTTTATTATCGTCAAAATACACTAAATATTAACTTTCATGAAATTGTAAGCGATATTTGACGAATTTTGAGCATTAGAAATTTCAGTGGATTCTAATATCCTGGATATTTTTTGTGGTGCTGCCATCTACTGAGTTAAAAAGAAACTGACTTTGCAAAAATTTAAAAATTGCAGTCATTTGCACTTTCACTCAGTAGATGGCAGCACCACAAAAATCCAAATTCAGAATGTTATTTTTATAAATTTTATTTTTGCACTACAAAATTCATATGATAGCACATATTAAAGGAAATTTTATTGGCAACAATGATAAATACTGTAATATAAAATATGCCTTTTTTTTCTTTTTTAAATTTGTTTTTTAAAACATAGACACGATACCTGGGGCCAAGCCTCCCTTTATAAGGGAGGCTTGGCCCATACAAAAATGAATAATTTTAAGAGCATAATAAATATTTCAAATTATTTTTGTAAGCATTAAATGTAAAAAAAAATTAGAATTCGACACTCTGGAATCATTTAAAAATCATGTTTACTTAAGTTAGTTTTAGTTGAGGTTTTATTCTAAACAGGTACAAATATCGATAATCAATCTATTACCTAAAGTAATTATGATAGGTAATTATAAAAAATGTATTTGATAAACATTATTTATAGATTTTCATAACTAGTTAACTAAGGCATTGGTCCAGTGGCCAACCCTCCTTTACACAGAGTGGGCCAAGCCTCCCCACCTAGCCATTTTGTAAAGAATGGCACATGGTGATTTTAAACCTACTTCCTTTCACAAACTCTATAACTAAAATAAAACCTTAATATAACAGTATTTATAAAATACCACATACTTAAACTTAATTCAATCGTTTTGTCTGAAAAAAAGCTTGCAAATTACGTTTAAAATGTTTACTTTTTGGGATGAGAAACTGTCTTTTATTTTCTCCTCACTGCTAAGAAGTAGCTCAATTAAACTAAGGTGGCTGTATGATGACAACATTAGCTGTAAGTACCATCGATTGAGAAAATGATAAAATATATTTAAATACTAAAACTAAAAGGTGGGCCAAGCCTCAATTATGGCCAAGGCTCCCCAGGTTCCCCTACACGGGGGGGGGGGGGGGGGGGGTATGTTTGATTGTATTAACATCAAAGTAGACCTACAATGGGGCTATTTTACTACAGAAGAGTTGTACTCTTATTTTATTATAACAGAGAGCAACAGCTGTTTTGGTGCCTAGGATTTTAGAATCGATTTTATTTATATTTGGAGATTCCCGATTCTAAATATGAATTTAGTTTTCCTCTAACAGCTAGGGGTACTGCATTTCACAGTACAGTTTATTTTTGTTTTTATTTATATAGCTATAAAAATTGGCTAAATAGTATCCACTTTATTTTTTAATAATTTTTCAAACAAAAACAACATAAATAAAATATTAATAATGAAAATGTAAAAATGATTTCACAGTCGAATATTTAAATCACTGAAACAAATCTGGTCAGGCTATTAACAACTACATAATTTGAGACACTACTCGCGTTTTTTGTGTAAAAGCTCGAAATAAGAATATACAAAAGTTTATTTTTGGACACTTTCTCAAAATGTAATACATGTTTCTTACTCAGATTTTGATGCTGAACGTGAATCTGGCTTCCGTTTTTCTCTACCGTAACCTCCAATGCTTTTGTTGCAATATCTTCCTCCTTTAGGATAAAAATTCATATTGTAACAAAACTGTTACAGGTGGAGACAAACGGAAACCAGATATGTGTTTAGCATCCAAAATTGCGCATGGAACACATATACATTTTAATTAAAAATGTAATTATAGTTAATTTTGTCATTAATTAGTATTTTTGTTGCTATAAATAGTGTTAGATTTTTGTCAATAAGTTTGTTAAAAGATATTTAACATAATTACTAGATTGTAATGGGTATCAATAACTAGCAATAAACATTTAAATTGCACACTTTTTTGCAACTTAATAATTTTTTTTTTCAAAAATAAAAGCATTGGTAAATGGTAATTGAGCTACAACGCTATAGCTACAGAATAATGTTAAGTTACAGACATTTTTCCTTTGTGACTGATGACTGAAGATTATAAAAGGACATCCAATTTAAAATACATATAAAATTTATTAACAATATGTACAATTCAGTTTGAAGAAAGCTACATTTCTCCACATTGAGAAATAATAACAGGAATTTTAGGTTTATTATTTGGCCCCGTCGGAACGTTTTCGATTTTCCGCATAACCAAAAGTCCATCTAAAATGCGACCTAAAAAAGAATGCCCTTTATAATTCAATATTATAAGATGTTTTACTTATACTACATAAACATATGAGCACTACTCATTTTCATTCATCCAAAAATTTTACGTAAGAATTTACTTCAAAAACCTATTCCTTAAGAGGGACTGTCAGTCCCATAGAGCTAATGCATTAGTTTTAAAATCACAACTTTTGCAAAAGAATTTCTTTGCCATGTTATCGCATTTTCACCAGGTATGGGAATCATCATAACATCAATTTAAAACAAAATAGAAAAGAAAACCACATCCGGTTATTTAATTATTAATTGATAAAGTTTTAAAATAGGGTCGCCATCTGCTGTATATTTTTGGCATTTTAAAACTTCAAAAATATATAAATAAATAACTAAGTAACACTTTCGTTTCAAATTTGTTTCATTTTGATGTTATGTTGATCCCATAGGCTGGGGAAAAAGGGCTAACATGGCAAAGCAATACTTCTGAGGCAGTTGTGATTCCAAAACTAGTGCATTAGCTATATGGGACTGACAATCCCTCATAAGTTCTTTTGCAATGATCCAAATACAAAAGTTTGACTTGGCTCAGGAATTAACATAGAATACTATGAGAATTAACAAAGAAACAAGACTTACCAAAGACTACATGCTTTCCATCCAGAAAATCACAATTGGCGCAGGTTATGAAGAACTGACAGCCATTGGTGTCTTTTCCACTGTTTGCCTATTGATACAAGTTAAAGTAATAAATGAAAGAAAATAAATAATTTATAAACTAGTTCTTCAGAGGATTCAAGAAGAAAACAAAGTAGATTATTAGAGCAAATAGTTTATTCAGTAACATACGTATGTAAAAAAATGTGATGTCAGAAATCTTCAATCGCAACTCATTCCTAGGAATTTAATCATCATTGCAATTTTGCCTCAGCTTCAATTTTGGTTAATAACCTTCCAGCATTGAAATCTTGAGTTTTAAGAAGCTTACCATAGACTTAAAAACCACAATAAATTAATTCATCCAACATGCCGGAGTTACCTCAAAATTGGAAAAGTGTCAGAGCAACAGAATAATATTTCTTTTTTAGTCATTAGAGTGGATAGTCATTAGACGGAGTATAAGACCTAGTCATTAGACGGAGATATGCTCGCACCAAAACATAACTTCATAAGCTGTAGAATGTATGTATTAAGGTTCCTAACTCACTTGTTGGTATCGATTAAATATACAAAGGTATAAACAATAGCTAGATCACTCAGTTATCAAATCACTAAGTCTCTCTTAGAGGGTTTGAAAAACAACTTCAACTCATAAGAACTATTAGTAAAATGGTACACTTGAATTTTAGAACAATATGGCCGTTATCGGTGAATCGAAAGTTGGGATAAGAAAAATCTCATCACTGGCACTAAATGAATTAATCTAGTTCAAATACTCATGCTGCAAAATTAGAAAACTTTTGTACTGTTGACATAAAAGTAGGTAAAGTTTGGAAAACAACTTTGAAACTCAATGCATTGACTTTAAAACAACTAATGAACATCAAACTCTAATTTTACATATTATAATACTACATGACTTATTCATTCAAGAAAATACTGTTCCAATTTTTAATAATATGTAACCCAATAATTATTAATATTAAATATTTGTAGGTTTAGTAAAACATATAAACTTACCATTGAGAGCAAACCAGGAGCATCATGTTTTAATTTAAAGTTTTCATCAACAAATGTAGTAGCTCCATATATACTCATAACACCAGTACCGTCTCCCTGAAAATTTAAAATTGATTATTGTATAAGAGAATTTTAAGATAAATTGGTTAAGAATAAAAAATTGCAAAATAATCCCAACATTTCAGCCATTGCTATGGGAGTTGAAAATTGCTTTTAACAGGATAAAACTAAGCATGTAACTGATTTTGCACAACTTTACCAGTTTTGAATATCACTGAAGCATTGTAGTTTTTAATATTTTCTATTAAGGCTACGCTACTATGGTCTACTAGTACTACGTACTAAGGATGTTACTACATGATAAAATGTACAAAGAGCCACTTGCTTCAAAAAGAGAACAAATTAAGTAATTTACTATTAAAGATTCTAGCTGCAAAACTCACATTCTCCAAAGTACAACTAAGACATAGGGTCCGACACGTTCATTGGCGACTTTTGACGATTGTTAATTTAATAGGACAAAGTTGCCAAAGAAGGGAACGGATGACATATCCAAGCTACACTTTGGAGAATGTGGGTAGGGATCGTTACTATCGAATCCTCTGGGAGAGAAATCGAGTGAGTTATGAAGTGAAGAGCGACGAAAGAAGATATTCGACAGGGAAGTGTCGTGCAAAAGGTTTGTAAGATGATGGAGCTGAAGCGAAATGCTTATTGTAAATAATTTAACTGTTTATTGTGTGAATAATTAATAAGAATATGTGAGGTAATTAAAAACTACTTTAACATGAAGCTAAAAGTCTAGATATTTTTATATTGTATGCTACCGAATTTACTACGAACACTCAATAGAATGACAGAGTAGGCCAAGAAATAGGCCTGAGGTCCAGTTATGCGACCTGCTACAACTGAGTTGTGTAACTATACCCTTCAGCCTCAATTGAAGTGTATTCTTTTTCCGAATAAGCAGTTCACCCCCCCAGCACTAGATACTGCTTCTACTATTGTAGACAGTATGAAAACGTTGGCGGCATTCACCGTTGATCATCGAAGTCATTATTCTGGTGATTACATGGCATACATAGTCATATCTATTTGCTTATAGAGGGCACAAAAATGAACCAGGCTGTTAAAAGAAACATTCACCAACTTGTCAAAACTACTAGTTGTTGATGTTCTGTATGTATCAGTACAAGTTGATATTAAAGGCTACTCAGGTCTCACTATAGTGAGGCACACTAGCTGTTCATAAACAAACTCATAAAAAATTGATTTGAAATTATGAGTTTTAAAAGAATCTTTCTAATGAAGAGGTAAGCTATAAATATATCAACTTGCCCAAATATTTAATATTGTAGGTAGCTGTAGCTTCACAAATTCTGGTAAGTTAGAATCTTGGTTAGTTAAAATAATAATACTTACATTCACAAAATCTCCTCCTTGAATCATGAAATCCTTTATAACTCTAAAATAGAGAGAAAAAAATTATTAAACAAGTACTTAATTACTTAAAACACATAATTATTTTTCACATGCGTGCTTTTTTATGTGTAATTGATTTAAATTCAATTTATATGACATAGATGTTACAGTGACTGTGGTGAATATCAGAGTGATTTATTAAATTCAAATATAAAGACACATGGTTTACAGCAATAAAATTATTTAAACTAAAATTACTTCACGAGTATAACAAAAATAATTAATATTAAAAATACCTATGAAATATGCAGCCTTTGAAACCAATAGGAACACCATCCTTTTTGTATTCGCCAGTGCAGAATTGCCTGTAAAAAAAAGTATGGTCATACTTTTAAATTATATGGTTACAATACAATTAATAAAATTGTAATTTTTCTTAAAAACCTGAGTCTGTAAATTGTGAAAATTCAATAGTATCCGTAGATAAAGATTTTTACCTTTTTTGTGAGATGATTAAAAGTGTAAACTTTATTTATATAAGTTTAAAATTTCAACACACTTGTTTTTTTTAAATATAAATTTATAGTAAATGTTTTAAAAAGACTAATCCATACTTTAAATTAAAGAATATATATTATGTATGTTAAAAGAATAACTGATAGTCCTTAGATAAACATGCGCGACTTTGTACTGTAATCAGTTGTACATAAATTGTTCATTAGTATCTTAGTCGCAACTATAATCCTCGAAGCAATGAAGTACTATTGCAAATAAATGTAATGCATATAAATACTAGACATACAAATGCCCTAATATAAATACACTTATGATTTATTTTCTGTACAAACGTAAAAAAGCTAATTAAAAAGAACAGTTCAACAAGCTTTGCTTTCATTAAATACGAAAAACCACAAGATATCCGTTTTTAAACTAGTACTGCAATTACTTAAAGAGGGTGTGAATAAGAATTTTTTTTTAATTAGGTATATTATAGTTAAAAATAGAAAAAACTTACCGAAAATTTTCAGCTGTTTTAGGAACTATGTCAGCAAATAGTTCCATTTTCATTCGGCCAACTTCCTAAGAAATTTTTTTTTAAATTATAATCAGAAATTATTAAGATCCTCCTGAGACCCCAGCAAAATCAAACACGTAGATCCTTTATATAAATAAATTTTTCATACAAATATATATTTAAAAGTTATGTTTTGTAAAATGTAGACTTGCATTTTGGTTTAATCCAAGAAAACGGGCTTCTTGGTCGTCAGAAACAGAAATTGTATTATGGTACATTTTTATTAATGTCGTTCGTGATTTACAACCCAAAAAGTTAAACCATATTATAAGTACATTTGAATTTTGTGTTTAAGGTTCAATCATTGTTTGATTAAGTTACAAATAAAAATCACTTACAGTTGATCCTATAGTAATGTCAAAGAAAACAACGGGATTATTAGGATGACGCAACTGTTGTTGAATTTGATTCCAAGTAGCCATTTTTGAAAATTTATAAGACAATAATTGCTAATTTTTAATAGAAATATTGTAAAATAATAAAATTTCCCAAATCGAGTGAATCAAATTGAAGTTTGTAAACAATAATTTCGTTTCGCCGGTTGTTTAATCAAGCACAGCTGCAGTTAGATTGCATAAATGTGTTAAATAATATTAACTTATAGATCTATGAAGAATAACATTTTAATGGAGTGCTAGAAATAAATTAAGAAATTTTTAAAGCACAAATAACAAACTTTTTTTGAAAAATCTTTAATTTTTTTATATAATTTAAAATTCACAAAGAACGGCAACAAGTGCATTTCGGCCGTCTGCTATTTGTTGTTGTTGTCAATATTTGTGAAAAAAAAAATTACAATTATTAATAGTCCAAAATAGGAAATTAATATGAGTTCTACTAATGATACTATTTTTAATGGGTTACTAGAAAAAATTGAAGAAACATCGAAATTAATCCAAGATTGCAATAAGTTGATAGATGTGTCCGGAAAAGCAAAGTTGCAACGAAAAATTGAAGCTGAGTTACGGTTTCTAAAAAAAGCAAGCCTATAACCTTTTTTATATTTCTCTCTGTTTTTAAATTGAAAATTTTCTTCCGTTTCATATTACTATATTTTAATAACGCAGTGTTGTTTTTTTATATTTATTTATAGCTTTCACAAAATCGTGAAAAGCTGAAAGAAGAGCACATTAGGAGTTCAAATATTTACCACTTAACAGCGATTGTCCAAAGCTGCATTGAAATGCAAGGAGTCGTAAAGGTTTTAGAAACCTTCTCTTATACTATTGAAGAAAATGAAGAACTCTATGATATACCACTTGTTGTTGACATAGTTGCTGACTATGGCAAAACTTGGGTTAAAGTTGCTACGCGAAATCCACATCATTTGTATCTAGCTTCAGTGGGTAAGAACTTTATAATTGAGGGTAAAATTATATGCTATAGTAAATGATTTTATTTAAAAATGTGTTACGAACAATATTTGCTTAGTTAAATAAAGGTTTAAAATGTCTCAGTGAAAGCATAATTTGTATGCATAAACTGCTATAGACAACTAGCATATAAGCTAAACTACTACATTTACAAATGACAATGACATCTTATATTCACACAGTTTTATGACCTAGTTCTCCCATCATTGAGATTTTGGCTTTGGTCCTAGTGATTCCAGGAGTAATTTGTTTGAATAGTTCTTCGACTTCTCTTAAGGTATTGTGCCACTAAAAATCCATTGCAAATTACTCTGTGTAAACAAATTTGGTGCTTATCAAATATGTGTGGTTCCAGTATCTTGAGGTGATGTTTCCACAAGGCTATGTTGTATGCCTGCTTAGGTATTGCCTTGTTACTTCATTGTGGCTTAAAATTATAAGACTGGTAGACGATAGACAATATGTAGTTGTAATTTAATCCAAACATATGGCCTTCCCAGCCAGTTGTATGAAAAGAGCCTGCCTTATATGAACAGTGGCTTATTTTACTTTTTCTGTAATTAGGAACTTCATTTAGTGAAGTCACAAAGTAAATGCCTAGTGTTAAATTTTCAAACTACTCTTAAAATTAAATTCTATATTTCTACAAAACAAGCAAAAACCTTGCAGACTATTGCAACTTGCTAATTTTAGTTGACATTTAATACTATTGTACTAGAATCCTTATTTCTTAGTAACTAGTAGACTCTCACAAATTCTAAAAAATACATGCTTCCTTTTGTAGGTCATGGGAAATATGGTCGGAAATCCATCGTGGAGCAAGTAAAAGACATGGTAGAATGCGCCAACCAAAACCCTCACATGTTTCAGCCGCCAAAAGTCATCGTTCGTTTAGCCGCAGGAGTCACCAAGGAACTCAAAGAACTTTTAGAACAATTAAACGTTGAAGTTATTGGTGACATTGTGAACTCAATCTCAGAAGACAACTCCTCATTGTCGAACAATGAACACAGTGAATTTGTTGACACTTTACAGAATGAAATGCTGTCGTTGAAGAACATCCGATTGGACACTGAAGAAATTTCTTGTTGTAGTTCTAGTGATACGACCTTCTTCGACAGCAATGACGAAAGTAGTTATTTTAATCTACAGTCGATCCCTACGAATGCGGTTTTGAATTTAGATGTCTCCACATTTTTAGCTTATGTGTCTAATATGACGAATGGGCACTGTCATGCAAAATATAAAGAGAAACTATTGATGGATTTGGCTGAGATGGAGCGAGCTAACCCGGTCAAGCCTATACTGGATAAGCTGTTTCAAGGCTAGTATTGAAAACTTTAACTTTTTTTTTTACTGAGCTAAGTTTTTTTTTAAATTTCATTTTATGTATTCAATTGCAAAAATTAATCTATTTTTAATATTAGTATTTTTCAAAATTTGTATGAAGAGGTTTAGAAGAAGTTTCTGTTGATAAAAGCTGCTTGAGATTTATATATTTTTTTAATACGAGTATTGTTCAAAATTGGTATGCTTAGGTTAAAGTTTACATATATAATATCTGCTTGAATATTAGTTTAAAAATTAGCATAGATATTCAACATATTTTTTAAAAAAAGCAATTTAATATTATAAGCTTTCTGCTTTAACAGCATAAACTTTAGCTTTAGTTTTGAATTTTTTAAGGTTTCTTCGGATATTGTTTTACTAAATGTCAAAATATATTAATCTTCTGATGATTAGTCTCTCTATGAATTATATTTCTTAATAAATTAATTGTTTTAGCTGAATCCCTATTTCCCAAACTCGTGTTCTAAAAATTCTTGTTTCTCTTGTTTTATAAAATTGATTTATTCAATTCAGATTATTGATTCTCAAATTTGCTGCTACTTTGAAGAAATTATTTCTTCTAGCACATCAAAATCTACACGGCTTAGCACAGCAAAAGTAGATTATTGTAAAGCTTGATTTATTACCAACTTCTACAAACTCAATGAACAATCATTTGAAAGTTGATTTACAAACAAATGCTCATAATGTTTCTACTGTTACATGATCCAATGATTTTCAGTTGCAAACTGTTAATTTCTTATTTAATTTTTGGAGTTTTGTCTGACGTGTAAAGATTCTAAAGTAATGATGATAAAGTTGTTATTTATAAAGATTTCTCAACTGCACAGTGTAATTTCTGACGATTTTCATTTTTAATAATTGAAATTGGCATTTGAAAATTTAGAATTTAAAATAATGTATTTGAAATGTTTATATATTTCTTTTTAAAGACGATGATGTAAATGTTCCACTTTTTATTATAGGCAGGAAACTTGTCTGCTGTGAAACTGCTCACAAAGATTTCCTAGAAATCTTATCAACAGTTGGTGGTGAATCTGAGAAACATAGAGCCTCAGAAATTCTCAAAAAAGTCACAGTTCTATCAGACAACCCATCACTGAAGGCAGCTGATCTAGAGAAAACGAGTAAAATTAAAGAAAGGTCTAAGGTATAAATTATTTAATTGAGAAACGTTTTTAAATATATTTTTCGTTATCATTCAATGTTTAGCTATCAGTATGGACAATGGTAATAAATAGTACAGAGCAATGCTAATATCAACTTCGTGATAATGTTTTAATAAACTATTTAATAATGTACTTTTGGTATAAAAGCAAACACCCAGGATCTTCAATGCCTCTTAAATACGATAGAGCTTCTCAAATGGTAATTTCAGGATTGAAAAGTGGCATGGTCATTAAAACCTTTATGTGCCTTAAGATTTGTTTTTATAGTGTGTTTTAGTGCTTCCTGATGACACTGAATCATTATCTAAAAAAATTTTGTTTATACAAAAGGTAGAAACATATAAAATAAGTATATAAATGTAAATGTTTTAATATTTAAATGAATTTAAACTACTTTAATTTATAATATTGTTTTTATAGTGTGTTTGTAGTATATATGGATGACATTAAATCATTTATCTAAGAATAATAGTACATATTAACAGGTTGAACAGGTAAAATATGTATGAAAATGTAAATGTCCAATACTATTATGGATTTAGACCAATTTGAAATGAATTTCCCATATTAAAATAATCAAGAAAATAGGCATTTCATTGTTAATAGCTTCACCCGACTGAATTTACTAATTGTATTTGCAATCTTAACAATTTTTTTTAAATTACTGAATAACGTATACATCCTGCATTTTGTAATGTAAACTTGTTTGTACTTGCTTATGTTTTTTCGCCTTTTTACTGGTAAATCAGTTCAAATGAGACTAAAATAAAGTAGGAAGCTTTATATCATACATATTTGGAACAGTGATTAATTTATACATATTTTTAAGATATTATTGACCAAACAAAACATCACTAATAAGCTATCTGTTTTCTGAGTAATGCCTTTAAAAAATTCTTATGGTAAAATAGTAATCACAATCAATTTATTTCATAGATCAAAATTTTAAGAATGATATTTAATTGAATACATTATATTAATTTAATTACTTTTCTTGTTTATTTAGATTGTTTTTGGTACTGGTGATTCCTTAAAGGCCGTAACTGTTAGTGCTAATTTAGGGTTTCTAAGAGCTGCCCAGTCACAGGTTTGTTGTTTTTATTATTTTCAGAGTAAACATTTCAATATTTATTACTTCTTATAATTGTTTTTTTTGTGCAACACCCATTCATAATAAATTTATGTGAATTATTTAGTGAAGCTAATTGTTTTTTATTATTCAACAAATTATTTTATCTGCATTGTTACTAAAATCGTATCTAATATTAAAAATGTCAACAAGGAAACTGTGACAGAGAATTATTTAACCTATGCAGATTATTTATTTCTGAGGTGAAACAAAATTGTAGTAAAATTTTAAAATGCAATTATGCAATATTAAGTGCAGGTTTAAAAATAGTTGACCCATTTTAAAACTAATGGAAAGTACTAAGTGCCATAAAAACACCTTTATTCAATTAAAAAGAAATTTGAATGTTTTCCTAATTGCCTTTTTTCCTTCAATAAATGTTGGTTTTCTTTCACATACCGCATTTCATTTGTAAATTTTAAGTTGGACCAGTCATTTCTCAAAATTTAAATTGTTAAATGACCGATTATTAGCTAAATTTTTAACTATTTACAATATTTTTTAATTGCACTACTCATTTATAATATTAATAGCTACAGCTTGACTTTCATATAGCTGCCTTGCTATTCTAATTCAAAACTGGGTGGTTAGTATAGTATTTTTAAGTTTTACATTTTCTAAGGTCTTTTAATTTATTTTTTGTATGTATATAATATATAACAAATCTATTATTTTGTAATATTAAGGATTTTCTTTAATAACCTTTAGTTAAAATGTATTCTCTATCCATCAAACAGTTACCACATTCTAAAGGCGCATGATTGCATCCTTTGTGAGAGAAATCACAAAGGCAGAATACTTTTAACTCCTTGGTCCGCTATTTTCTCAATTATTGAAAATAGATTCAATATTATTGTGACCCCTACATCAGAGGCTGTGACCGGGCTCCATTCCCTTTCTTTTAAATACTTTAAAATAATTTATTCATAATAAAATATCTTTGGATATCCAATATCTCTTATTTTTAGAATGAAATTAAAGAATAAGTATGATCTTCTGTGTAAGGGAATTTTTCCCTTTATATATATAAACTTTATAGTATAACTAACTTATTCAAAGATTCTAAATGAATGTTTCAGGAACTATTGTTCTGCACGTATGTATTTAATACATACAAGTGTAAAATAATAAATAAACTATTTATGTATTTCAATGACATGAAAGCTAACAAACTTAGTTCATTACTTATTCAATACAAACTATTTTGTGTAATAGTCATGTATACATGATTGAAAGCTACTTTAATGAAAAGTAACCTAATACCTAATAATTACTGCTCCAGTCCAATGCATGAAAATAGTTAATAAAAATATTTAATTCAATGTGTGACAAACAATTGAACTTAGTTGTCCAGTAGAGAGGAACCAATAGAAGCCAGTGATCTGATAACCTCTAATGAAATATGAATCAATGAACCAAAATGCATTAAATGGGTTATATATATATATATATATATTATATATATATATTATATTATATTATATAATATATATATATATATATATATATATATATATATATATATATATATATATATATATATATATATATATATATATATATATAATATATATATATATATATATAATATATATATTATATATATATATATATATATATATATATATATATATATATATATATATATATATATATATATATATATATATATATATATATATATATATATATATATATATATATATATATATAATATATATATATATATGTGTTGTATGTGTATATAAGCAAAAATACTTCTAGAAAGATTTTTTTACCAAATGAAAAATATTTTGAATTCCTACTATTAACAACTTTTTTTTTAATCTCAACAGGGCATTAAATTTGTTGCTTTTGTTCATGAATCCAGAGCTCTTACTGAATGTAAAGAACTAAAACCAGAAGATCTATAGATTATTAAAAAAAGTATTATTAAAATAAAACTATATATTTATACCTTGTTTTTTTTATATTAATATGGAAAAATACTAATACACAAGTTTTTCTCAAATTTCACAATTTTAACATATATGTGAAGAAAATTTATTAACACACTTTTTCAATTCCATTCTAAAACTTAATTTCACACATAAAAAAAATTGTGGTTTTGCTAAATTTTTTCTTAGATGAACATATGCATCTAGTACATCAAACCATTAGAGCTAACTAAATTATCTAAGTTATAAAGTAAAGATATAATACAAGCAAGTTGTAGTCCAAACTTATTTTTCAAGCAACCTTAAAGTTACAAGATCAAAGGCTTTGAAATTAAATACATACCTGACAATAGTTCTCCAGAGCAACCAGATTCTTAAACATTTTCAAAATATATGTGAGCCCAGTGAAAATTTAATGTTTCCTCTATTCTAAAACCAATAGTTACTTTTTCCCCATAAATCTAGAAAATGGTGGAAAATCTGGTATTGCCGACAGAAGTCCATACAGTTGGCAGTTTTGTAAGTAATTTAGAGTGATAATCTTGTATTATGCAATTGTTAATTGAAAAGCTTATGTAAGTATACATTTTTTTTTTTTTAGGTTTTAAAATAAAATATGAATAATTTTTAGCAAAAAAAAAATAAAGATATTAGACTGTAAACTAGTTACAACTACTAGCCTGAACTATTAAAGTAGATTATAAATACATCAATTTAATAACTGGCAAATGAAACATTTGAAATGTAGTTCACTGCATCTAGCAGGGACGAAAACAATAAGTATTTTTTTAAATGTATAAAATTTACTTTAAAAAAATTTAAATGAGTCTCAAAAACTGGAAGAAAGGTACCTTATACCCTCCAGGAGATTTTATATAAACATTTATATACTCTAAACATTTCATGTACTATCCAAACTTCAAAGCTGTTTTTCTCTTTGATCGTTTTTCCGATGATTTTCTGACTTTATATGAAAAATACACATATTTTTCAAACATATTTCTTTGATTTGTCTGTAAGGATTAGTTTAAAATGGATATTTTATTTAATTATTTTTAAAGAAGTAGTGAACCAGTGAAATTATTAATGGAATTTCAATAATTAAAAAATTCATTTGTATGTAAAAAAATAATTCTGTACAGCCAGTTTGTTCAGTACATCTTCCTTATAAAAATGCTTTTCTTATCAATAAATATATTTTAAACTTATATAAAAAAAAACGTCACTTTTGACACATTTTATTTTTAAAAATAAATAATTTTTTTGAACTTTTTGGTCATACAATAATGTTAGTATACTCAGTATACATTTATGTAGTTTATGTATACAATTATGTAGTAGTTAGTAAGTTTTTTTTAACGATATCTGCAATATTAAAAAAAGGTTAAATATATTACATACCCCATGAAATATAAATTTTGACTTTAAATTTCTTTATATTCTATAAACACATAATTTCGTATAAACACATAATTTCGTAATCCCAAAATTATTTAAGGCATAGTTTTTTAATTCCAAAATTACTTAAGACATAATTTCATACAGTTGGCAGGTTTGTAAGTAATTTAGAGTGATAATCTTGTATTATGCAATTGTTAATTGAAAAGCTTATGTAAGTATACATTTCTTATTTTTTTCTTAGGTTTTAAAATAAAATATGAATAATTTTTAGCAAAAAAAAATAAAGATATTAGACTGTAAACTAGTTACAACTACTAGCCTGAACTATTAAAGTAGATTATAAATACATCAATTTGATAACTGGCAAATGAAACATTTGAAATGTAGTTCACTGTGAATCATGTTCTTATTATTTGAATTATGGTGGGAAACTGGCTTCAAATTTATGTAGGTTCCTCTTTTTTTTAAGTTGGTGAAGGAGTATAGTTGTTACCATATGGATGTCCACAAAAGTATTTTTACTCAAACTTGTTACATACTAAATAAAAACAAAGCTCTAACGAAATAGAATTTCGCTTTACACAGTGTGTCAGAATTTTTATTAATCCTGGAACAAATGATACCTTTGCATTTCATTTTTTTTATTCGCATTAAAGTTATTTTTCCGAACTTTGTCCCGAAGTTCCAGCGATGCCAAATGGGTTCATGTCAAAATTCCATGTGCAATTCCCATTATATTTTTACTCAAATCTATGACTTATTTATTTCTAATACTAGATTTTTTTTAAAAAAATCGTAAACTTCAATTTCGAACTAATAAAAATAATACTATAACATCGAATTTATTAATAAAAAGTTACAATTTTAATGCGAACAAAAAAAATTACTTGCATTTCGCAAATATTCATGTATTCTTTTGATGGTAATTTTAATTCTTAGTTTCTTCAAGACAAAAAAAAATCAGTTCATTTGTAATCCTAATGCTATCACATTTTTTCTAACAAGTGATGACAACTTTAGAAATATATCAACAACAAAAAAAAAACATTACATACAATTTATAAAATGTCTCTAAGAGTGTATCTGTTTTTTTTATTCATTAAGTTCTATCACTGAAGAATCATACAAGTTAAAATTGTATTTAACATACATATATTGTCATTTTTAAAAAATGTTTAGTAATCAAGATAACAGCAATTATTTCCTTTTTTTTTAAGAATTATCTTTTAACTATCCCTTATCTTAACTTGCATATGATAAACATCTAAGTAACTATTCTATTTAAAAATTGTCACTATTCATCACAATTAAGTTACAGATGGTTTCTCGAATTGAGTCAGCGGTCTAGTTTTAATTTTTTCAGGCATAACTGGATAACAAGCGACTGATATGTATTCCCAGCCTTCCTTATACACATATTTTCCGCCTTCACAACCTATTTTCCAAACCACTTGTACCTTTGTTTTGAATTCTTCACACCTTGCTCCGCCAATACCTTTAGGGGTGTAACATGCACACTGTGCCACATACAGAACCTCGGGTATCCTGGCTGTATTCTTAGAAGAAACATTCCAGTAGAATGGGCAAAGAGAACGCTCGTTCACCAAATTGCGTGTTTCCATAATTTTAGTGTAGTTACACAACGAGTCTTTTTCGGTTCTATTTAAAGGTGGTTCTACTTGTGATTGCATTTCAGAGTTTAATTCTTTAGAATATTTGGAAGCGGAGTGAGGATCAATTCTGTACTGGTTACCAGATGAGCATGTCTGTTCTCTGTTGTACAATTGATGCCTGCTTGAACACGTATGTGCATGAGCTTTTGGCCGATGTTTTGTGTCAATTCTTCCAGGTTGATGGTTATGTTGCACAGTTACTCTGTCTTCGGCAATATCGGAGATTTTGTACGTCTGTCGTTTGGGCTTGTGGTGTGAATGTCGAATGATGACCAATTCTTCTTCAGAGTCGTCTGAAGAGGCATCTGATTGTGTAGCATCACTTAAATGTTGATGTTCTCGTTCTCCTGCAAACTGTTGATTAGATGTGTCTCTTCTTCGTAATAGCTCATGAGCACGAGTCTCCAACTCCTGAAGTAAGATGGAATTCTGGTGAACGCTATCCGACTGAATGTCTGTAGTGTCTTCGTCAACATCCTCATGGAGGGATGGAGGAGCCTTTACATGTTCTTTAATAGGTGCTATTAGCCCTTTATGATAAACGGAACTTGCAGAGGATTCTGGTATAGATGCAATGCTAATCACAGGTTCGAATTCATCTTCTTCTTGTCCAGCTGCAAGGGCTCTGTGAATAATTCTTTCTTGAACGAATTGTTCAAGGTCTGCAGCTAGATTCAAAATAAGTTCATCTAATTTTTCTATTTTGGAGCTATGACTGTTACTTGCAAAAAATGACGAAAAAAGCAACACGAGTAAAAAAGTTAACTTCGCAAGGCAGCAAAGATCCATGTTCAACAATAGTGTGAGAATGAATTGAAATGTTTTCTCATCGAAAACAATTTTTTAGAAAAGGTAATTTCAACGGAAATATGATAAGGGGAAACGATATAAAAGTAACGAATTTCCCCCCCAAATGCAAATTTTATATTTAAACGTTTATTGTTTTATCAAAGAACATGTATCTTGTTTTATCCTTTTTATTTGTATAAAAGCGTCTTGTTTAGGTGTCCGGTAAAACATGATAAATTGGAGTACGCGTTTTCTGATTTTAAATTTATTGAAAATAATGCTATTTTTTAAAATGCTGTAAAAATGTTTGTGGATATCCAGTACATTTTAAGTTATGTTCTCAGGGCTAATAAAAAGTATGCAAAGTTTGGCACATACTATGAAAACAGAAGGTGTATTGTCGATTTATTATCCTGAAATAGTATTGGTAAAGGGTTGGGAAATCGGAAAAACCCTAAATTTTAGAACAACTCAAACATTAAAAAATATTATGATGTGGGGATCCCCATATCATAATATTTTTTTATGTATTTTAAGTATTATTTTTCGCGATACAAAGGAAGTAATAATAAAAACATCTTTACATATAAAATGTAATCATAAAAGGGCGTTAATAAATTCTAAATCTATTAATATTCTAAAGTTAACTATAACCAGAATAAAATCTTAAAACAAAAATTAAACCATCCATTAAGTAACTAATAAGTAAGTATTTTCATTTAAAATAAAATTTTTAAAAAGAACAAGTTTCATTAATTTGCTACATTTCCTTGCAAATTTTTTTTGCACTTTACACTTTTTTGTATTCTTAAACTTTGCATAGATATATAGAAACAAATATCAAAAAGGCAAAACTATACATAAAATTTTGAGTTTTATAATTGTTAGTAAAAATGTAATTGCATTTACTTTACGTATAGTACTGTACTACTTATTTATATTTAAAAAAAATTCAAAACTTTTATTTTAAAAAGTATGATAGACACTAGCTTCGACGGATTTTATCAAAAAAATTCATTCGACGTTTTATATGCGTACTTATAAACGCATATAAAATGGATTCATTGAAAAATTAATAACTTTTTGTTTCCTTAAAACAAATTAAACAACTTTTAAAAAAATAATAATAAAATCATCGATATATTTTTATTTTATAATTTTTGTATTGTAGACTGTACATTCATTAAAATATATTTAAAACAGTAAAATGATAACTTACTTGTATAAAGATACTTAAAGTTTAGTTTAGTTTGAATTATCGTCGCACTAGAGCTACACGAGGGCTATTGGCGACGGGCGTCGTATTTTAGAACCACAGTCAAGTGACGAGCTGACACCTGAGTAGGCACCCAACGCAACCGTTAAGGGCGACATCGTACGCAAAGATACTTAAAGATTATCGTATCACTTATTGCAACTTTATAAGTGAAAAGAAATATTAAATGTGATGTTTTAGAACATGCCTTTTAAATATAAATGTGTAAAAAGTATTTGTAATATAAACTCAATTGAATTTATATCGATAACAAGCGGTGTAGTATATCTTTTAATAAAGATAAAATTAATTTTGAATCAAAAGATGATTTGTTTAAAAAAAAATACTAGGATAAAAATTTAGTAATGAAAGCAGGTTTCATTGGAAAAAAAATAGTTTTTTTTTTATATTTGTGATATCTTTAGTTATTTAAACCTATTATAAAAAATATATTTGCATAACATAATCTTTTAAAAATAATAAAAATCTTCATTAATGCACATTTAAAGTGTTGAGTATCTCAATAAACCAACATAATATACAATATCTACGTTTATTAGTATTTCATCATTTGAAGGGGGTGTAGTTGCAAAACTAACATTCTCCATAGTATAACTAAGATATACCGTTCAGCTCATTCATTGGCGATTTCGTCCAATCAAATTTACTAATATCAAAAGTCCCCGATGAACGGACCGGACCCTATAGCTTAGTAGTCGTACGTGAGATTTGCTATTATTCCATTTGTGAAGAGTCTTAGGAAATTCATTAGTTTGGAGGACATCATTATTGCATCACTGTCACTATTGAGAAAATGTGGCAATGGCAATTCTGTTGGTTCTGTTGATATGAAATTTGATATGAAGCGATTAATGATGGATTCAATATAATAGTTGTCGTGAATTCCAATTAAAGAGAAATAATGGTATTTAACATTTTTTTAAAGACTTTTTCTCTGTTTTTGGTAAAGTTCAAATAATAATAATGTCTCATTAAAATAATCATTGAAGTATTTTAAAATATTAATGTTTACTAAAGTTAAAAAGTTATAATATTTTATACGATTGAAAATACTTTATTTTCTTATAAGAAGCTGTGATTGTGTTTTTTTCAATAAATCTGTCTTTAAAACTAACTCCGAGGCATGGAAACTACAAAAACTTTTACTCTGTTAAATAAAATCAGATATCTAACATCGATTCTATTAAAAATTTATGAGGCGAACTTTTAAGTAACTATGAGTATTTCTTTCTGTTATTAAAATAAAAGTTTTAACATTAATTTTTGTTATTTTTAACACTCTACCTCTTAACACTTTACCTCTTTATTAAGCTAGTTTATCATTTATTCAATTTTAAATAATTATTGATATTAAATTAGTAAAGGTTTTTTTAGTTATAGTGAAAATGGTTATGAAATAAATCACTTTGGCAAAAAAATCAGATCAAATTTTTGTGTTTGTTTTAATGATTAAACCTTTTGAGCCACAAAAAGAATATTACTTTTTTATCTGTTAATGTATTTACCTTTTAATTTCATCAAAACTACTGAATTGATTTTATCGATTAAAAAAATAAAGATTTCATTGGTATCATATAACAGATTTGTCAATTTAATTAAAAATACCTAATACTTAGAAAGAAACTATCCCTAATACTGACCCTTGTGGTTCTAAATTACGAAACCCGTCGCCATAGCACTCGTGTAGCTTTAGTGCGACGTTAATTCAACTCAACTCTCCTTAATATTAAAAAAAGAAACTGCTAAAAAAAGCATTTTTAATTAAGGGTGGGGACACAAAATCGTTAAAAATATATTTTTTTTAATATTATCTTAAACTAAAACAAACATTTCTGAATAATTTGACATCAAAAGTACTTTTCGATCTACCGTGAAACTTGCAATATTTCATTTCTGTTTTCATGATATCTGTGTTTTCCGAGAGCCAAATCTAGCAGGAATGAAAACAACAAGTATTTTTTTAAATGTATAAAATTAACTAAAAAAGTTTAAAAAGTCACAAAAACTGGAAGAAAGGTACCTTATACTCTCTAGGAGATTTTATATAAACATTTATAAACTCTAAACATTTCATGTACTATCTAAACTTCAAAGCTGTTTTTCTCTTAGCTCGTTTTTCCGATGATTTTCTGACTTTATATGAAATATACATATTTTTCAAACATATTTCTTTGATTTGTTTGTAAGGATTAGTTTAAAATGGATATTTTATTTTATTATTAATTAAAGAAGTAGTGAACCAGTGAAATTATTAAAGGAATTTTAATAATTAAAAAAAAATCATTTGTACATTTAAAAAAAATTCTGTACAGCCAGTTTGTTCAGTATCTTCTTTATTAAAATGCTTTTCTTGTCAATAAATAATTTTTAAACTTATATAAAAAAACGTCACTTTTGACACATTTTATTTTTAAAAATAAATAATTTTTTGAACTTTTTGGTCATACAATAATGTTAGTATTACTCAGTAAACATTTATGTAGTTTATGTAGTAGTTAATAAGTTTTTTCAACGATATCTGTAATATTTAAAAAAAAAACGTTAAATATATTCCATACCCCCATTAAATATAAATTTCGACTTTAAATTTCTTTATATTCTATAAACACATAATTTCTTAATTCCAAAATTATTTAAGGCATAGTTTTTTAATTCCAAAATTACTTAAGACATAATTTCTTAATTCCAAAATTATTTTTTAAGAAAACATTAACTAATTTAATCTCTTAAGCAGATTCTTATGCTTACTATGGTAAAGCTTTTTTAATTACATTCTATTAAATAACTAAAAGCTCTCTAATAAAGTTAGTAGATTATTCACTTAATCTACATATTTTTATTTGATTAAGATAAATAATTTATGAGAATAATTAACGTTCAGTTCCTACAGAAATATTTTTAAAAACATTTATGTTCTAAAACACTAAGTAGATCTCAACTCATTAAAATATCACCTGTAAAAAATAATTTTATTCAAATTAGTTTGATCCATTTTATCCCATTGCAATGGATCGTTTTTTCGATGTTTTAAAGTAAATTTTTTTGCACATGTGTGTGTTGCAAAGGTATGTACAGGGTGTCCAGAAAAGGACTCCCTGTTTTCAAAAATTAACAAAAAAGAAATGGATAGAGATATTAACACAATTCTTGCAGAAAACGAATGAGTCATGTCTGGAATTTGATATTTAGCACTTTATAATGTTAGTTATGTTTATTACGTTATTATATGTTATTAAACTTTATTATTTTCAATTTAACCGACTTATAGCGCTTCAATACCATGTGTTGGATTCCATTCAATAACTATTGCTGCTTTCCCTGAACTGAAAGCTACTGAACATTTCTGACCACGTGTCCTTCTTTTCGGTATATACGCATGCCTAGTAATTTTATACAGCCAACACACCATCTGTCGGTAAAATTGAACATAATAAAGTGTAATAACATAATAACGTATTAAACATAACTAACATAATAAAGTGTTCCATATCAAATTCAAGACATGACTCATTCGTTTTCTGCAAGAATTGTGTTATATCCATTTCTTTTTTATTAATTTTTTTAAAACAGGGAGTCCTTTTCTGGACACCCTGTAAAATAAACAAATATCTATCACCCACTTTGGCCCATTTTCATTCTAAAACTCCCATTCACTCATACACTTTCTTAACCGACTTATTATATAATTGTTTTGGAGCAAAAGTGGAACAATTCAAAAACGAACGTCGTTATTTAGAATTCAAATGAATAAACTTTTCGTTCGTTATTTAGACTCAAAGGAATAAACTTTTAAAACCTCAGCACATTAAAAAAACCCAGAACATTTTGCTTAAAGCTTTGTGGCATACAGAGAGGGATTGAAACTTTTATTTTTCAATATTCTGAGCTATACTAGGCTATACTCTTGTTGTTATTGATTTAACACTTTTCAAAGGATCAAATTTAATGCATACTGCTGGAAGATTAAACCATCTAATGCATGATTTTATTTTCTCCATATATTTTTTTTATAAATCTCTTGGCGCTGGAATTTAATTATTTAAAATTTTAAAACATTGGCATTGCCATAGACTTAGCAATGCAGACTATGCATTAAATTTGGGGAAATTATGTCATTTCAATTGTATACAACACAAAATAATTTTTTCTTTAAATAGTTAAATGTCCATTCCAAAACATCAATATAGCTATCAATAGACGACAAGTAGCTAAAGTTTCCGAACCCCAACAATATTTTAATGTCAAAGAGTTTTTTTAAGTGTATGTGGAAACATTATGCACTATATAGTTAATCAAATACATTTCGAGTCAGACTAAACGAAGTGATTCATGGTTTTTTTTAATCATTGGTAAATGAAATTAATTTCGTGTGTAGCGTTATAAATTATTATCATCTATTTATTTTTCTATACGCAATGAATTTTTACTTCCTTTTATTGAATTAAATAACAACTGAGAACTTTCGTTTTTTGCAAAGCGTTAGCGAAGCATGGATGGAGCTGTATTATAATTTCGTAAAATGTTTATAGAATTGCATAAATTAAAAAATATTCGGAAAATTAATTTACTTTAGCCGTTCTTTATTTAAGTTATTCACATCGAATGCATTTACCCTTTATATGCACTTTTAATACAAACTTGCTATTTTTATCGCGGTAAACTCATCAAAAACTTTTTTAATGCTACGAATTTCTACTGTGCTCAAGCAATTTTCTCCAGGAAACAATAAATGCCCATAAAAACTTTTTTCTCACAGGAAAGTAAATTATTTTGCAAAAATACAATTATGCAATCTCGTATTCTAAACAAAGACATCAAATAAAGTTTACCTAACCAACATTGCCATTTATTTTTTACATTAAGACAGTTATAAAATTTGTATTAAATAATTTTGAAACTACTAACTTTTAGATTTGGTGCATGATAAAAAAAAACAGTACTACAGCAGGTAAAAGTGATGAAATTATTAATAACTTAATTTTGATAATGGTATGCTAAATATTCCATTCTGAACTGTACTAAAATTTCGATGCACAAATTTTAAGAAAAGAAGCTATGTAAACTGTTAAAAACCAATTTGTTTACTATTAATTTTAATTTTCAAAAATTTACTTTTCATTTCCATTCGAACTGCAATAATTTAGAATTTAAAGTAAAATAACAATTAGAATTTTATCTGCACATCGAAACTAAACATCACTGTTTGATTTCGTTAAAATAAAAACAGACATTCTTGGAAGTATTTATACTCTAAAAACGAACATTTCAAAACTGAGCTTTAAAAAATACTAAAATCTGAGTATGTGGCAAGGTCGAATTGGCATGGAATACATATTACTCAAGTTTGAAACTTTCATATACTCATTTCTGATTTACTCAAAACTGAAACACCTTGTGCTCATTTTTGAGAATGTGCATATACTTCAAAAATTAATTGTAATTTACCTTTTACTTAGTTTTGAGTTTTAGTAAGTCATTGTTTTTTTACAAAATTGAGTATGTCCTTATTCGAAAATTAAGTATCGTGGTTCGTGATTACTTGTAGATTTTTTAATACTATTTTCCAAAACACATGCCATTTATAGGATGACTGGTCATAAGTGGAATACGAACCTCCGCCCTCCCATGAAGATTCTTTACTTGAAGTCTAATACAACCATTCGGGCAAGTTCCCTGATGCGACTTACAATATTTAACGTATGAAAACTAATTTTGTTTAAAACTGAGCATGTCTGGTGTTTCAGAATTGAAAGCATTGGATCATCATATTCGAAATAAAATGTTTAATTTTAAAAGAACAATAAAATGTTTCATTTTGAAATAAAACCAAATACATTTACTTTGATTTGAAAGTGTCTTTTATTTAGTGTATTAACATTTAAAATTAGTATTAGTAAGAAAATATAAATAGTTTATTAAAATTAAAAGTATCTAGAAGTATAAGTTTATATTTTCAATGTTATAATATCATGCAAGAGTAACTTTTCACCGCGGAAACAGATGCAAAGGTTTTCGGTTTTGTTGCATATTTATGCATTTTCAGATATTTTATTTTCAGATAATTATCACCATATTATCATTTAACTTTTAACAGTTTTCATACTTCAATATCATTTACTTCAATTTCATTTAACCTTAATATTTCAATTTAGGAATTGTTATATTACACAACGGAAAAGGGGTTGTGTTGATTGCTTTCATTTTATAAAGTCTGCTTAAACTCTGAGCTGTTGAAATAGTCTCGTAAAAAACAAAAAGTATACGTATACTTTTTATGTAATTAATTAATATTTTATATTATTAATATTAAATTTCATTAAAAAAGCAGAAAACATCTATAAGGAGCTTTTATTATCTCCAATATGCCTGAGGCTAATACAAATTACACTGTAAAGCTATTTGTGTGGCGTTAATCCTTTAAGTTGGACAATAGAATACCACAAAACGACTAACCTCAAAGAAATAAACTTTTAAAACCTCGGCACATAAAAAAAAACACAGAAAATTTTGCTTAAAGCTTTGCGGCATACAGATTGCGATTGAAACTTTTATTTTTCCATATTCTGAGCTATACTAGGCTATACTCTTGTTGTCTCCTTATATTTCCCAAGAAAAAAGTATGCATGTCTATATTTGAAGATAGAGCTAGATCGGAAATTTTGAGTTTCCGTATATTTTATGTATAAAGATAAACATTAAAAAAGCAGTTTGGTATTCTCGTGTGTATGAGCGCAAATATGCCGACAAGGATAAACTTTTTTTGGATTGACATAAATGGAACTGTCATTTGTCTAACTTTCAGGAAAAGTTGCAATAAACTCATATTAAAGGTCTATGGGGTTAATTTTTATTTATGGCTTATACGTATTTTACTATACAATTTAGTTAAAGGAAAATGTTTATATTCAATTGGTTTTCCGATATCCTGTGATATGAATTTATTTCATTTTATTACATAAACTGCTATAGTTATTAAAATCTCAGAAAAGATAAATTGGGAATTTTAAATATTAAAGCACAAATATTGCAATTCCTAGGACAAAAGCTTGTGAAAACATTTTCACTTAACGAAGAAGAACATATTAAGAAAATGTGTGATTTGTTAATAAGTGTTCTTAAATCCTTAAACCGTATTTACTAATCGGATCCCATCATTTAATTGTATCTTCTTAAATATTTGTAACTGATTGTAAAAATTGCAAAATAATTCTCTGACCCCCCCCCCCCCCCCCTAACCAGAATATTGACACCAGGTATAAAGTTGTTAAAGACATCAACGTAAATTACACACACACACACCAACACCTTTTTATATATAATGGTATGTTACAGACATAAATATCTGTTACAGTTTTGTTAAACGTTGGAAAAACTAAGGATCGTGCTCGGGCTAGTAAATAAACTTGGACTCTTGTTTTATTCTACTAAATAAGACCGCTTTTGCTTAGGTTTTCAAACCAAGTTATGAATAAACAATCCAACTGGAATTGTACTGTGGATTGTACTTATTGTTAATAAGTGTTCTTAGTAAAGTGTGTATTACTGTGGTATTAGTAAAAATCTATCATAATGAATTTTTAAACAGGTGAAGTTTAACGAATTTTTTCAGAACTGTTGTCAGATAATCTTGTTTTGTTTTTCTACAATAATTTCAAAATTAAAAGCAGATTGCTAATTAGTAGTTTAATAATTTTCATTGGCTTTGAAATTCAAACTGAATGAAAATAGCCATTTATATTGCAAAATATAACTATGTTTTTCTATTCGATAGTTATTTTGCGCTATAACAACAACAAACAAATTTCTAATTAAAAAAATTTGTAACCAGAAAGGCTTAGCAATACTTCTGTGGAGTTAGTGTATGTATCTTTTGGCAAAAATATGCCGAATTCTTCTAATAAATTTTTTAGGAGCTACATTTGTTATTTTTATTTCCTATTAGCAAAGAAAATTTCTTTATTTTATTCTTAGTAATAAGTTTTTTTTATGAAAACATAAAAGGAAAAGGGAAAATAAGAAAATATAAATTTTGATGAATATAAAAAAGTAATAATAAAGTTTTGTAATAATGAACAGCGTTTTTCCTATAAATGCCTTAGTTAGATTTTTAGTAAAATGATGTTTTCATAATGATATGATTTTGATTCGCGTCCAAATTAATTAAGTTCTACATTTTGACGTAACAATATAACGTACTTTTCTACAATTAAATGAGTTTGTTATTTTAGTTAGTGATATTTTATTTTCTACTACAAAAATATGCGTTTGAGTCATGGCTTATTTCCAAAAAAATAGATTAGTTGCTCTCTTCTAAATCAAAGGTCTTCTTCGGTACTCCCTTGTAAATTATGTCAGATACTTTTATGAAAAAATTAAATCTTTCAGTTTGAATTCCTTTCATTTTTTTGGTTACAGCGCCTTGTGATGAAATGTAGTCGCCTCAAGGATTGTGGAGCAAATTTTTAGCCTTTTTCTTTATTTGAAGCAACAACATTCTTCTATAGCAAGTTTCTAATTTTAAATTGGACAATGAATCTCACATTTAAAAAAACATTCTTTAAAATTTATACATTTATTTTACTAGTTTAAAAATCCCACGTTCACTATAACATGTAGATTACCCCAAACAATAGGATTTAAAAATGTTTTCGAAAGGATTTTTAAAGTACAAAACTACTTTTTTACATTTTGTTATTTAACTAATAATATATTTGTGTTTCATACTTAAAACTCTTAGCGAAATCAAAGGATAAATCAACGAGGCTTTTATTTTAAAAATTACAGTACAACGTAAGGCCTGCAGGTTATTCTCGGTTATTTACTGTGTAATTTAAATATTTAATTTACTAAAAGGTTTGTATTCTTAGGTGAAATTTTTAAGTTTCAACCCGGAACTGCAAAATCGAACATTTATATTTGGGGGATACCTCCCTGACTTTGAGGTATACAGATTTTTGCTATTAAATTATTTACTATTATTCACATTCATAATGAGATGCATTTCCCTTTTTTATTTAATTTTGGGATAAATATTTACTTAACAATAGTGGAATTTAATTACAGGTATAACAAATTTACTTACTAAATTATTTATTATTGTCATATAATGATATTTATTTCTCCTACAATTTCTTATGCTTTATTAAAACATATTAACTTAACATTAATTTATTTTAATAACTGGGCCTTCACAAAATACGAATTTCGTTTAATTAAATTTACTGCAACGAACTTTTTTACTTGACTTTCCCATGAATCGCAGAGCATTTTTTTTCAAAAAATGGTCATTGCATATTTCTCATAGTGGGTTACACAGACTTGCACATACACTGTGCACATACACTGTACACAAACACTGTAACCCACTATGAGAATAGTGGATTACACAGACTTACACACACACTGTACACAAACACTGTAACCCACTATGAGAATTTCACCAGCTTTTCTTCCGGATCAATCTTCCGAAGCAAACAGTTTATTTATTGATTTTCACATAAAACTATTTAAAATCAAAGCGATGTAACTCATCTTGGAGGCTACTTTTTATTCTCATAAACACATTACTTTATTCTCAATGTAATGAATCTGATCGTGCAAAAAGAAAATCCTAACTAATTTGATTTTATATTTCATTTCGATATTTTTAATCACTCGATTCACTTATGGTAAGTTTAATAGTACGACTAAAATAAAACATTTTAAAGAAATATAAAATATAGAACAAGAGAGCAAGTTAGAGAGCAAGAACTTAAGGGATACTTTCTATGTTCCAACCCTTAAATCTCGACGTGATCTTTTATGTGTTTTGTTCTTTTATAAAGTTTTAAATAATGAAATAGAGAGAGAATGTGTTGATATTCTTAACTCTGTTCATTTTGCTGTTCCATGTAGATTTTTAAGAAACCATCGTTTATTTGTTAACGTTATTACAAAATCAAATGTCATGGCAAATTTTTATTTATATAAATTTTATAAATGATACAATAAGTTCTAAAATGATCTGGATATTTTTAATATGTCTTTTAAAGTTTTTAAAGGTACATGTGTTCGAATTTTTAACTGATTATATGTCTTTTTATAGTATTTTTTAGTGTGTTTGCGGTTTTATTTTCGTGTTTTATATTTGTCTGTGTTTTTTCTTTTCGCCACTTTAATTGGATTTTTATCTGTAGTGTGTGTTTGTTCTAAATAAATAAAAAAAGGTGTTTTGGTATATACAAAGAAAAGAGAAATTTTTTTACCTTGGTCTTCTTGGTGATGAACAATTTAAACTGATTGGTCATTTTTACTGAAAAGCGTTCTTGTTATCAACTTTGGAAAAAAATATAACTTTGGGTCGTTTGAAAACAATTGAAGAGCCTAGTGGAAGAACGTGCTAGGTGACCAAAATGTGAAAACGAGAAAATGAGCTTTAAAGTTTTTAGTTTGCACTCAGATCTGCTGAAAAGGGTACTTGCAAAATGTAAAAAATATATAAAAAATATTAATATTATTGATATTAAACTATCATACATTATTATATATTAAAAATATATTAACCATTATAAATATTGTATGAAAAAGGGGGAACTTGTTATCGTTAAAAAGTTAGTAATATGTTTATTGACACAATTTTTTTTAAATGGCACTTAGCACGTTCTTCCACTAAGCTCTTCAAATTGCCCTATACTTTAAAAATAAATGCTTCGATAAATTTCTTATACACTGGTTTCACAAATTCAATACTACAATAGTTTTTAAAGAAAAATTGAAGAAAAGCTTGGTGATGTAAGTTATAATTTACAGTTAAATATTATATTTATATACTTAAAAATATAACTTAAAATAATTCGTAAATTTTAGAAAATTTTTGTATTGCGCAAAGCTTTCATTATAATAATTCTGCGTTAACATTTAAATTATCTGTAAGCAATGTACTCCATAGTATATATATTTTTAAAAAATCTTTTTTATTGTTAAAAATTTAGTCAAAAGTGACAATGATAGGCAATATAATAAAACGTAAATGAATGATGGAGGACCAGTGGCTTAGTGGTAGTGCTTCGCATTGCCACGCCACAGGTCCGGGGATCGAATACCGGATTGGGCGAGGTTGACCCATCCTTTCATCCCTTAAGTGGGTCGATAAAATGGGTACCAAGCATGCTTGAGAACTAAACACTGGGGGTTCCGCGTGAGGCTGACAACCTTACAGGGAAAAATACCTAGCACCCCAGATCCCTAGGTCACGAAAGCTGAATTGGGCACGGCAGGCCTTGGCCCACTAATGGACTGTTGCGCCGAGGAGTTTAGTTTTTTTAATGAATGATGAGAGCAGCATTGACCAAGAAATCTAAAACTATTTTTTAATTGCCAAAGTAGCTCATAATTTAACCCAAAAAAAAAGAAAATTATTTAAACTTTATTCGTGACTAAGGTAATTGTAAAAATGTAATCCAATTAAAAATGCAAATTTGTAAGGAAGGCGTTAACGGTACGTAAAAATTTGTTGTTAACGTGTTAATTTACCAGAACCACTTTGAATTATTCAAATTCTTCGTGAACATTCGAAACCATACACCTTAAACTCTCAATCCATATTTCATTTTAACTAGCCGATTACATTTGACTGTTGCCTCTTTCTGCTTAATCCAAAATTCTAATTTTTAAGTACAAAGTCAAAAAGCACTATTGAACTTTGTACTTGAATCATCATAATTCTCAATTTAGACTTGCTTCCAGATGTCCTATCCCACGTCTTCACCCTAACTTCCAAAAATTATGACTGCCCTCTTATAGCTAAGGATTTAGGTAACACCCTTTATCCTTTGGTAAATCCTTCTCCTAGCCGTTTACTAAGGATAACTGGATTGCATTATTCCAAACAGAACCAAAAAGTTCATAGCTGTTCCAAAACGCTGTCTTATTAGTTCTCATGTATATGAAAAGCACTTTAATACTGATTAAAAAGAAAAGATCTAAGCGCCGAAACTTGATTTTATAGCATTATTCTGTAAGTTATGCAACTTAAAGCCAAAGAATTCCCATTAGATCTATTTTTCTAATTTATGGAGAATTCAGCAGGTAAAAATTTTCAGAGAATACTGATGGTTGCTTATGCCGTTCTAACATTTAAATTTGCCTGTATATCTCTATAACTTTTAAAAAGCAATTTGGAACAAATAATAAAATAATTTGAATACTCTACATACAAGTAGCAAAACAACAATAGTTGAGTAAAAGAAAATTTCCATACAAAATGCCAAAAAATGGAAGTGTTGATTTTTCATATTAAATGGAACAAGGGTAATTTTTTCTTATTTATAAAATAAATTTCTCTGAATAAAAGCAGAGTTTTTTGTGGTACCCAAACCTCATTTTTGATAATAATTCGGATAGTTCCTTTTGGACAAACGGTTTTTGAACTGCAATAACTTGTTTCTCCATTTTTCCTTCCTCTCAGAATCCCAATAATCCCTTTAACTGTTCGGAGTTTATCATCCATGCTATTTTTATTTCTTCATTTCCGTGGATCTCGATGCATCATCTATTTAACTTTTTATTAAAAAAACGTTAAAGTATGATATTTTTTGCCTTTATATATCTTAATTCAAACTTGTACGGGTTTCTGAAGCAGAAAATTACCCAATTATTTCAAGTAATAGTGTTAAAGTACTATTTTTTCTAGATTCTATTCCAATTAAAAAGGACAAGATTTTTTGTTTGCGTACTAAAACTAAAATGCATAAAAGACAATAATCCATCTTCATAATACATTAATTCATTCATAACGTATTAATGATTTATTTGTTTTAATCCGAATAAAACAATACTTGAATAAATCTTTTACTTTTACTACAGCGAAGACCAATGTTCAGTAATTTAAAACACTGATTATTTCAGTTTTTCTGCATAAGTTTGGAAATTTTAAACAATTGAACCGAAAGTACTTGCATAAAGTAGTCTTTTAGTTGAGTGAAGTTCAAAAGTTTGAGATCTTTTCTATAAGCCTATTCAATTAAAATAAAAGTTTTAATAAATAATGAAAATTTCTTAACTGTATTTTTATTTTATTATGTTAGGCATAAATACGTGAGTTCAATTCCTAAGCCATTACAATTAAAATATCAAAGAATAATTTAAAATATCAGTATTTATTCAACTACATATAAAATAATACCGATCCAGATTAAAAATGCAATGTAAGTTTTTCAAAACAGGGAAGGACCACTTAATGTGAAATTTCTACCTTCTTTCCTATTCCTACTTAATGTGTAAATATGAAATTTTGTGATTTCGACATTTTCATATGGATTGCAAACATGTTTTTTTAAAAACTCTGATAATTTTAATTTGATCATCCTGCATATCATTTCCCTGTGAACAAAGATATTCGGTCAAAGATATTCGATTAGGAAAACATGATACATAATACTCTAATATAACTAAGGCTCTCTATAAGGAATTTTTTTAATTTATTTCCAAACCAAAACCAATTTTCCTAAATTAAAGAAAACCAGGCATAGAAGTGAAACCGTTATACATGAGCATAAAAATCGGAAGTTTCCAAACTGCTTTGTATGCATTAAAAATCAATTTTTAAGATGACAATGTTTACTCAGAAGATTTTGAGCTCGCATTTTAGTGCATAGTATCGAAAAAATAAATCCTATTCCAAACATAATTTGAGTTTATTTAAAAGAATATCTTGAAATATTTTACTCCTAAAAGCTGTGACCTAATTTTTACGAAACGCAACAAATTTCATGGCGGAAAAATAAACGAAAACACGAGCTGAAATACAAATAATTGAATTTATACTCCATTTGTGTACTTTGAAACACCTTTGGAAGTCCCCCATTTTAATAAGGTAGAAATAAGATAAATCTAAGAAAGAAGAAAACAAATAAATTTGTTTTTCTCTTTTGGCTGCACAGTTATCTACAGTTTCTTCCGTTTATATTCTGCGCACTCTAACGGTCGCCAAACTGACAAAGAATGTTTGCGAAGTAAGCTACGGTTACAGGCAAAGTTGCCAACTGAAGTTTAAGTAAAGCATATAAGTTTCATTTGCTGTTTAAAAGCTGCGGTACTTTTTGTGAATGCCTAAGAAGCCAGAGTGAGAAAATGGCTTTCAAAGTTCTAATGTCGGCCAATTAAAAAGATAATTAGAATCTGTAATGCGTGGTATGCCTTACATTTAAATAAGGTAATCATGAAACAGTTTTACTTTAAATTCAGGTAGCATTTTGTTTTAAACATGATCTTTTAAGGATTTGCCAAAAAATTTAACCTTTAAAATATAAATAAATAATCTTACGTTAAAATAAATTTAATAAATATTATAAATAATAATATATTATAAAGAATATATATAGAATAATTATATATAGAATAATTATATATAGAATAATTATATATAGAATAATATATAGAATAATTATAAATATTCTAAATAATAATAAGAAGAAGAATGATGATAATGATGATGATCCAATCTCTAGAACCCTTACTAAATAAAAACGCATTTAAATTATAATAATTGCAACCTATTGAATATATATTTTTATCTCCTTAATTGTAACCTCTAAGAATAATTTAATCTAATTCAGATATAACTTTTAAATTAATGTGTCTCATAGAAGATTTGAGGAAAAGTCTTAATTTGAAAGACTTATCAAAGAATTGTCCTTAAATTATCAAAAAAAAAATTATACACGATTTTGGCTATATTAACAAGATAAGTTAATAATTTTTCATCGAATTAAGAGTGAAATTTAAAACAGAAGTAGTTAATGAAGCTTTTAATTTAACAATTCTTTATTTTCAGATATAAGATGGCTACAACTTGTATTAAATTTCGTATAATCGTTATCTTTTAAACTATGCATGTTGTTGTAACTTATGGCTTTATTTGGGAAATTACACCAAGAAATATAAAGATCTCATCATCGACAACAAAGTGAACGTGAGGAACAATATAAACATGAACAACAAAGCGAACAAGAGAAACAACCAACAATACAAATAAAACAAAACATCAAAGAGTTCGAGGTAACAGGTGAAGAGGGGGCAGAAATTTTCTCATCAATCCATAAGCGCTCTTGCGTTCCAATATAATCTAAAAATGTCACCTTGTTGTTGGGCTCGGTTGTCTAGTCCTGAACAATTGAGAAGGTGTTCAGAATTCATAGGTGCGCTATTGCAAATTGTACAAGTGTTGGTGGGTAGAATACCTATTCTATTTAGGTGTTCCCGAAGGCAGTCATGTCCTGTTGTCAGTCTGAAGTAGGCAACTGCCTCTTTTCGTGGTCTTTCACTAAAGGTCTTCCAACAGTTTTGAATGTTGTTCCATTTTTTTCTTTGTAGTTGTTTGAAATTTCTCTGTGGGTGTATTTTCTTAGGGAAGCAGGAAAAATATGTTTCTGGTTGGTGATTACATGAGTCATAAAAAATTCGATGGGGATACTTTTTTAGTGGTTCAAGCCCCTTTTGCAGAATCGGCATATTCCTCACAACTGAGAACTATTTTTGTGGCACAATCTCGGCTGCTCTCCCTGCAAATTTTGACGCTCATATTTCAATGAATCTGAGCTCTCTTGGATGTTAAAGTATTCCGAGATTTAATTTTGCCGGGAGGACCCAAGCCAACTGGATTCTCAAGGAATCTTTTACATGCCGCATAATTATATGACATGCGGCAGATGATTTTCCATTCCAGAAAATCTGCCGACTCAGCTGAGGCTCGAACACGCATTTTGGGCTTATGAGGGTGGCACGTAATACTCTACAACCACTGGGAATACTTGGGAAATAATATAGCTTATTCAAGAAAATGAAAACGAAAGTTTAGAGATAAAGGTCACAGTTCAGATACTTGTGTCAAAATAAACATTTTAAATATAAAATAACTCATAAAAGTTTTTTTTTGTCTATTTTTTCGAACCATAATTTATTTACTCACTCATACAATCAATAAATGATGTTATTTTCTTAATTTTAAATAAAAAAATGTTTTTTTTTAAATTCTTATAAAATTTAAATTTAATTTTTTGTTTTTAACAAAAGAAAACCCTTACACTACAGTCAACCCCTTTATAATACTTATCCACTCACCACAGTTCAAGACCTATTAAAACGAATTAATTAAGTAATTATGCGGTATCATACGAGCTTCAAATTTCTAATAACTTGAGTGGGGAGAAACTTTGAAAGTGATGCGATTATGTTCTATAAGATGACGTGGGAAGAGAAATTCGTTCTACACATTGTTTTAATTTTCTCTATATATAAGTACATCCCAGTGTGCAGGTGAGGGCTGGGGATCCCAATTGGTAAGGCCTTGCATGCGAAAGGTCCCAGGTTTGGGCCCGGACATTATTAAAATAACAACTTACATATAAACGGTCTGTGAGCAACCAAAAAATCCGGCTAATTAAACCCCGTGAGGAGGGAGGGCACGTTAAATATGCTCCAAAGGGAACAGCTAGCGTATTATGGCCGGAATGCTATTTGGCGACTTTGGGGTTCGTGAAAAGTAAACACAGGGTTGCTATAGCAACAAGATTGATGTAAACATCTATTGAGTTGAACTGGAATGTTTACTAATTTAAGTACGTTTTCGCTACTTGGCCTCAAAAAAAAAGGAAAGTCGCCAAATCGAGACCAGCCATAATACGCTAGCAGTACCCTCCAAAGTATGGACGCTGCGTACGATGTCGCTCCTAAAAAGTTGAGTTGAGTGCTTACTCAGGTGTCGGATCGTCACTTAAGTGAAGTTCTAAATTACCACGTTAATCGCCAATAGCCCTCGTGTAGCTCTGGCGATAATTCAACTCAATGCAATAAGCCAATAGAAAACACGCGAGTTCAAACAAATGGTGCACACAGCTTTATCGAAAACTTATAAATTTCTTTTGGCTAATATTATGAGATTGATTTGCATAAATAATATCTGATGCCTTAAATCACTTGTAGAAATGAGCTTAAAAGTTGACTTACTAAGCCAAAGTTTCTTGCTTACAAAATAATTAGAGATCAATCAACGGTAGACCAGAGGTTTACTTTAGATTTCAGTTTTTTACAAATAAGATATTTAAGGAGTGGAAACTTAATGAATATTAAGGATATACAAAATACTAAAGATGGAATCAGAAACACATTTTGCACCTTTTCCGTGAGCAAAAATCTAAATTAAGGTAATATAGATTTTAAAAGATTAAAGTTCATTAGATAGTTAGCGTTCATTAGGCAATATTCACAACAATTTTGAATAATAAAATCATTTATTTTTGAACAATTTGAAAGTTCGAATCGTTACATTTTATGAGAATGACTGTGCTTGAGTCCTTAATTGTTTTAGGTATTTTACTTTGCTTTAATACACAATAAAACTTCCTAATTTATTACTAAATGGTAGATTGCAAATCGTTATAATGCAACACTACATCCCATTACGGAAATGTATCAATATCATATTAAGGGATCTCATATGTCAGTGTCTACTACATCCTGATAACTTGGTTAATATTCATCTTGTGATAAAGTATAGATTTTTTGCATTAATAAATATTTAATTGTGGTATACCGTACTATTTATTTTATTATTGTTTTTGGTTTACTCTGTTTTTAACTACAATATTGAGATTAAATGGTAGAAATACACGACGTATGTACTAATGGAACAATTTTTATAGGTTTTGATGTATTTTTAGCATGCTTCGTTTTTTCTTAATTCGAAAGAATTAAAAAAATGGAATGTAAGTATTGATTTGGTGGATTTCTCCGAATGTTCATACCTCTCCCCCCCCCCCCCCCCTTAGAAATTCGGTTCTATCCGTACGATTTTTTGTAAAAGAAAAAGCGTTAGAAAGATAGGACATCAGAGAAGTAACTTTATATTTTTCTTAGGCTGTCTCTACGACCAGACAGACATCTGTCAACCTGCTTGTCGACATTTGAAGCTGATTTGAATGACAAATCACACTTGCACAACGGGTATCTGCCATAGAACTTTTTAGGTTTTAAAGTTATTGCTGAAGAACGAAATCTTCTCGTACAAGTCTTTAACTGAATTCAAACGTATCTAATACCGATTAGTGAGTAATATTTGAAAGTGTTGTGCCGTTTCAACACACCAAGTTTTTATTTTGCAGATATTTGTGATGCCATGTAATAGATAAAGAAAAAAATTACAATCAATATAAAGCATTACTGTGTATATATTAAATTTAATTTTTTTAATATATTTTTCATAAAAAGTATAATCACGTAGTTTAATGTATCACTGATAAGAATGTAAATGAATTGTGACCACAAAGTTGCTAAAAAAATTATTTGGTTTAAAAAAGTAATTTTATTTTTTGATAGTATTAAACATAAATTAAATATTACTGGCAATTCTCATCCCAATTAAATTAAGAAAACAGTTAAAAAATTATATCCTTCAATTTTTTCAACAAAACTGTTTTTGAGTACTATAGATAAGATCAATTTTATTAATTTCTCGAAAAATGAATACAAAATTAAAGATATCGAATTTTTAAAAGCTCTCCTTTTAAAGTTCTTTCGAATGATACAATGTTTAAGTGCAAATAATCGAGTTTTTTTTTATTTTAATGAATGTTAGATTATATTTTCAATTGAATAATGTTATCAAATTAATGAGTTTTGTGATTACAAAATTTTGTATGTTTTTTTTTCTATTTTTTAATTATGTTTTGAAGTTTACGCCATTTAAACTGTATTTGTTTATTCAGCATATTACCTTCAAATTTTAATTATTGTATATGTTGAATAAATGCATTTGCTTTCATTTAAATATAGTTTGTATAGGTATAATTCTAGATAACAGATAAAGAACATAGAACATGGATATATAGAATTAAAAACGAGAAAAATTCTCATATAGGGGAAACAGGGGTTTTCTTCTTTTTTATTGTAATTTTTACTTTTATTTAATTTGAAGAAAATAAGATGTCATTACCTTCCTCACATGGTTAACTATAAACTAGCATTACTGATTTTCTAAAAAGTAAATACACTTTTCGGCAGCGAGTAGTTAAATGTTAACTCTTTGAATTAGAAAACGTGCCCCGTATACGGAGTACATTTTCCCAGAATGCCAAAAATAGGAGGGGCAAAATTTTCAACTATCCTTGAAAAGATTTAACACAATTAAAGAACATTGTATTTTTTATGTACATTTTATTGTAAACTAAACTAGCCCGAAAGATTATGCCTGCCCAGAATATAGGTAAATTTTTTTTAAAAAAAAGCCAGTTTACTATAGTCATATCACCTAGATCACTTTAAATGAAGCAAATTGTGTAACTTTCCTTTCCATTTAACTATAGTTTGGTGCTCTTTTCTAGGGGCTTGTCTACAGAATTTCTGAAGACTGCAAAAAAAATCACAGCACATATGCACTGAAGTTGTTGAGATTGCTTGTTTTTTTAGTTAGCTAATTTACCTGGGTGTTTTGGGTGCAACATTACATATTATTGCTTTAAAGTGCAACTATTTACAATCGATTGGAAATGTTTAGGTTTTTTGGACGCTTTCACGCTACGAAATCCATTTTTGACCGTTACTAAAGCAACGTACATCGCTTCAGAATGGTACGTTTTCTGTCAGCTTTCTTTTTATTACTATGTAGACAATTTTTAATCAATCTCAAAACTTTACATTCAGAACTTAATGTATGGTTATATTTCTTGGTCATTCATTAAAAACTAATAACATTTATGGAATATTATAAAGGTTGGAGCACGTTTATCGACAAGGCATTGTTGGAATTCTTGCCCCGTGAAATTTTGGAAAACCTGCCCCGTCGCCATATTTTGACTTTAATAATGCCTTGAAGATTAGAGGTTTCAATTATTTTGGAAACAAATACATATTTAAGTAGAGAGAGGAAACACCTTTTACTATACACAATGATAAAACTATAAGTTAAAAGAAAGTGCGTTTAATTTAGGTTTGAATGTAAGCATAAAAAATTACTCAACTTTGAAAAAATCATAAAAACAGCTCTAACGAAATTATTACATTACCAACTGGACGTGTTGCTTCATAAACCAAGCTGACAGTTGGCGCCTTCCAAAGGCTCATTTCTAATATAAGGCCAGGTGGAAAACTTACCATGGGAAAACTAGCCCCGGTCTCCCCTACCTTTAATATTAATTGTTTTTTTTATTTAGCTGTTAAATTAATATATTTTTTTTTTTTGGAAATTGGTTTAAGGTTGAATATGGGAGGGGTAGCCGAATCTCCAAATCGAAGTCGGCTCTCTATGTTAATCCAATATTTTATTGTACAATTATTTATTGAAAATTAAAACATATTCGAGCCAATTTCAAAAATTTATATTATATAGCCTTATAAGCAGCTACATTTATAAAAAGCTACATTTGTAAATATTTTTACAAAAAAAACCTTTTGTAAAAATATTTAATACAGTCCGAGTAATTTCGCTTAAGAAATTATTTTTTCCTTTGGATAAACAAAGAGAGAAGACTGCGGTTTGGAGATCCGGCTACCGCTCCCATTCCCCCATAAGTATTATATTTTTCCTCTCTGACATTAAATTTTTATTCAAAAATCATCAATAGAACCTTTAAAACTATGTGTTAAAACATTAGTTTAGACTAGACTACTTTTTAGAAACTATATATGCTTTTCAGTGATTTAATGTCCGCATCATTTCAATGAAGTCTAGATTGCTTTTTAACTTTAAAATGTTTAAATTGTAAGTATTAAAAATTGTTTAAAATTATTTGTTTGAGTTTTTTTAAAGCAAATTTGCTTCAAAAGAAAAAAAATAAACATATTCAAAATATTTTCTAAACATTTAAGTATAGACAACAAGTTTTTGCAACTCTTACTTATAGAAACTTCTCGTAAACAAAATTCGTTTTAAGACCAGCTTTTAAGTTCAGAGAAATATTAAAACTGGTTTTCGAAAAATTTGTCGTCAAATTTTTAAACTATTTAGAATTATATTTTAGATAAAAAAAGATTGTATGACATTTAAATGAAGAATTTTGTGAAATATTACAGATTTCAAATTTCCTATCTTATTTCAGCTTTTAAGTTCAGAGAAACATTAAAACTGGTTTTCGAAAAACATTTCGTCAAATTTTTTAACTATTTATAATTATATTTTAGATAAAAAGATAGTATGACATTTAAATGAAGAATTTTGTGAAATATTACAAATTTTTAATTTCCCATCTTATTTCACTTCTCTCGGTTCTCGTAAAAAAAAACTCTTCAATCTAAAGTCTTTCATTTAAACAGAAAAAAAAGCTTTTATTCATTCCATTGATTTTTGCATACATTAAACTTTCATGTTCAAGGGTCAATTAAAAATTTCTTTAAAAAAGCGAATAAACACTTCGAATATGAACAATAACTTGACCCTTTCAATTGGAAATAATTATTTTTTATTCTCAAAAGCCCGTTGTGTAAGAAAATTTTCTGTTTAAATGATTTGGGCGAATGGTTTATTTACGAATTCAATGATTTGCTTATTATTCTAAAAACTGAAAAAGCTTTAAAACATCTTGTAATTCATAAAGACTACTGATAAGAAAACTTACCATGTGAAAAAAAGTTATCGGCTTTTATTTTATATAAATAAACAAAATATAAAACAAACAAAGATCCAAGTACTGAAATATTTATGTAGGTCACAGTTATGTAAGTCACATATATATATTAAAATCTATTTTTAAACAAGTTTAAGTTAATATTTCATTGGGTAAGAAAAGTATTAAAGTAGTTCTCAACTGGGTCTTTAACGAATTTATATAACTTCTAGTTTTTACTTAGGTTTTTAGTTAAAATTAAAATTTTACGTTTAGTTATTTATAAGTATTATAATACCAAGTATTCCAAACTCTGATCAGACGACTAAATAATTAACAATATTTAAACTATTTGCACAATTCGTATATTGTAAAAATCTTTTTTCTTATAAAGACTTATACAGAAAGATAAAACTTGGAAAATTCATACAAAAACCTATGATTTAAATCGGTAAAGAATATAAAAATATGTTCAATGCACCATTAAAGGCGTTGAAATCATACAAAAGATTCAAACGGGAAGTGCAAACGTAGTGCGTCAGTCCTTTATCATCATAAAAACTACACTCTTAAAACAAAAAAAGGAAATCCACTCCTATAGGAGAAGTGCATTTTCGGCACCAGAAAATAGTGGAAATTAACTCAGACTGAGTTAAAACCGCTCGTTTTAAGAGTGTAGGGCGTAGATTGTTTTCTTTTATTTCTTTTATCCACTACGTAAAAAGAGTGAAATCCACTCTTATAGGGGAAGTGCAATTTCGGCACGGAAAGGAGTGGAAATTAACTCAGACTGAGTTAAAACCGCTCATTTGTCATAAGAGTGTAAGAGGTTTTTTTAATACATTTCCAAAATGAGATTGCAATGGTAAAATTGCCTGTATAACAGTTTCTAAAAGTTACATATTTAATTAAATTCATATTTTAGAAAGATTTGAGTTCTATAGTAGGTTTTACTTATTATTTAAAAAAGATGTATTAGTGCATAAGATTTGCAAAATGCAAAACTATTGCTGGGATAGTAAGTTTTGCGTACTATTTTAAAAATATGTATTGTTGCGTAAGATAAAAAAAAATCATTTATTCTTTTAAAAAAAAAATTATTTTAAAACTTAGCCTACCACATTAAAAAAATAATATTAAGAAATTTAAAAGCATAAAATTAAAGAATAAAATATATAAAATATTTAAATGGCTGTTTTGTGTTCCATACATAAAACTTTAATTTCTGTTGGTTGGTTGTAGACATATATATTAGGTTGTGTGCTGGTCAGCGACCCGCTTATAAACCTTCGTCAGTAAGACAGACACACACAACACACACCCCATAGTGGATCATCTAATTTAGAGAAATTTCTGTTCATCAAACATTCCCTTTCACCCACCTCCCCCCTACGCCAAAATATGACGTCATAAAGGGCGTGGAAACAACAGAAGCGCAACAACTTCTGATTGGTGACGAATTGCCAGATTTCGACAAACAGGTGGGCGAATAGGAATGGTCAGTTGTTCGAATGTCTATAAATTTGACCGAGATCCCATTTTTCTTCCATTCCAACCAATTTAGTTCCACATACAGGAAGGACCCGAAATATTCGAAGACGTTCTATTGAGTTTTTATTTAAAATATTTTAAATTATCACGAAGTTGAAATAAAGTTTTCGTAAATATGATTCTGTACGTTTCGTATTTCCTTTTGGTGGTCATAGAGTCTACAATTTTGGTGTCGGGACAAGTAAGTTGATTACAATTTAATAAAAAAATATAGATTAATTTTCCTAAAACTTCATAAAAATATTTAACTGTAACGATGGCTTAATATTTTTCGATTTGACTGTATGACAAATTTATATTTTTCTTTAAAAAAGTTAATTATTTTAATGAAGCATTTTTAATAATAAATCAAAGTTTTATTTATATGAAAATATCAATATTTTATTAAATTTTTATTTCAGTGAAAACAGCTTAATACTTATATATAACCGAAAAGAACCTTTAAATTAACTTAGTTTATTTTTAAAAAATTATTTTCTTTATATAGGAGAAAATATTCGTATTAAGTAGTTTTATTTAAATGAAAATCTTTTTTTATTTACATACATGAAACATTTGTTTAAAATAGGTTGTCAAAATAAATACTTATAAATAAAGTAGTTTTAGTTAAATATACTCTTTTTAATTGGAGTAGTTTAGTTTTATTTCAATAAAAATATCTAAAAGTAAAACAGTTTTATGGAAATAAAAAAAATTCAGTTTAAATATATTTTGTTTTATTAAAAACTTATTTTGACTAGTTTTATTCAAATGAAAAAATTAATAATCGATCTAACAACTTTTAAAATAACAATAAATAATAAAATAATATTTTTAAATAATATGAATTAAATTGTGTTAAAATTTTCCCGGATTTTTTTTAATTAAAAAAATAATTTGAAGACTGAAGTGATCAAATTATTTTGCACTTCATTTAACAATTTGTATTTGAAAGAATAATATTCTTTCCGAAAATCTTATATGTAATTAATAGTTATTTATTGATTATTAGATATCTCTCTCCATATGGAGCCAATTTTCAGCTCATTAACTGAATAAAGTTCCCTATTAAACTTTCGCCAAGATTTATAACTTAATTAGTATTTTTTTTAAATTTCTTGCATCTTATTCAAAAGTTATAAATGTCATTTTTTGTATTTAATCACTTTTTTTTTCAAAATAGGACTAACATAATAAAATTTTAAGGGCACCTTTAAATCTACTAGATTTAAACAAATTTAAACAATATAAAAAAATATTCTGCTGCCTGAGTATTTCCGTTAATTGACACCAGTTTTGTTTATTTTTCTCCTTTTTCAGAAGAAAAATTGTCCAATAATTGACACCGTTTCCGTTTAATTTTTCTCAGTTTTGGAGAAAAAAATCAATCTCTTCCGAGTATACCGTGGAATAAATTTATATTTAATACCGGCACAAATCCTTTAGAGAGTTGCTGGTTTTTGAACCCGCTCCTTATCGACGATAGAGATTAAACAATTTGTATTTGAAAGAATAATATTGTTTCCGAAAATCTTATATGTAATTAATAGTTACTTATAGAATATTTGATATCCATATGGAGCCAATTTTCAGCTCTTTTACCGATAAAGTTCCCTATTAAACTTTTGCCAAGAAATATAACTTAAATAGTATTTTTTTTTACATTTCATTCGTATTATTTAAAAGTTTTTTGGTGTTTAATTATTTTTTAAAATTTGACTAATATAATAAAATTTGACGGTTACTTTTAAATCTATTTGATTTTAACAAAGTTAAACATTAAAAATAAATATTTTGCTGCCTAAGTGTATATTTCCGTAGATTGACAAATTTTTCGTTTATTTTTTCTCCGTTTTAGAAGGGAAATTTTCCATTAATTGACGCCATTCCTGTTTAATTTTTTCTCAGGTTCGGACAAAATTAAATCTCTAATCTTACCGACTCAGAAAGAGCGGTTGTATATAGAGAACACATGCAGTAAATAAAGAATCCTTTTTCAAAATTACGATGACGCATGAACAGTGAAATATTCGATTCAAAACTGCAAAAGATTTGTAAATTAACGGAAATATATGATGTCTAGGATTATTAGGGAAGTTATTTTCAAACATAAAGGATAATTTAATGAAAAATAAGAGTTTTCTGACAGTGTTCGAAGATAGCGTTTATAGACATTATAAAATTTTCTATACTATAACTGGACTATAGATAATCATAAACTTTTTTTATACCATCCACTTTATTGCAACAAAACTTAACATTAGAAATATTATATTTAGTTTATAAGTGTTTAAAAACATTAAAGCCTATTTTTTATTTACACCTTTAGTCCAGAAAACTTATCAATAAAATTAAACTAATAATATTACAAAATGCACGAAATGTTTAAAAGAACGACCTCTTTTGCTTATTGCATTTGTAGAAAAATATTAATTTTTTTTCAATGTTATTGGAGAATATATATTAAATTACAGAGCCTTTAATTATATGCTACATCCCTAACTATAGTTAGTACCTTATTAGCTACCTTTTTAAGTGAATCAATCGTTTCTGCGCTAAAAAACAACAACTTAGGCATACTGCAATGTTTACTAAGACCGCTATCATAAACGCGTATATAATCATCTATTTTGCAGCATAGCTTATAAGTAATCATAAACAAGTAGGAAAATATTCCAATTTAAGTTAAAGACACGCAAATTTCCACTTACTAAACTATCATACACCTAATATATATATTGATTGTTTTCTCTCATGAAACGAGTAAATATAATTTAGCTTCCACTAAATGAGGGTTACATTTTTATATAATGATTGAATAAACAGCTATTTTAATGAAATTTTCACTCAAGTTAGAAAAAAGTGACGAAATGATTTCGGAAATCTATTTTTTTAATGTCCCCAATATTTATCAGGTTAACTTTTATCACGGAAACTCCTATATTTCATACATAGCGAAAATTCTTCAAGGTTAATTGTATTATTGCAAATATTATCGTTTTAATGGAATTTTTGGACTTCTCTCATCAGTACATTTTACACAAACTAATTAGCAAGTCATGAAAACATAAAGCCTACAATTATCCATTATCTATATTTGGTGAAATAAAAAAAATCGTTTCCTTATACCACTCCATTAAAAACCGGATATAATATTGATTCAATTTAAAATCGCACGTTATTACGAGTATGTAACTGCAACCGTTAACACAGATTAAGACAATTGAATTGTTTAAATATGTGTTTAATTGAATAATTTTTCCTCGCTATAAGCGTGTATTGACGAAAACTTTATAGCTTCTAAAAAAATATCCATTATCTATATTCGGGAAATAAACTGTTTAATAAACATTATAAGTTAGCAAAAAATAGATTTTTATATCACTCATTTAAAATCGGATATGTTATTGATTTAATTTACAATTACACGTTATTTTGTACTGAAACCGTTATTATAGCTGAAGACAATTATATCGTTTAAATATGTTTTTAATCGAATAAAATTTCCACATTATAAGCATGCCATGAAAACTTTATATATATAGCTTCTAAAAAAATATCCATTATCTATGTGTCTGATGAAATAAACTGTCTAATAAGTATTATAAGTTTACAAAAAAACACGTTTTTTATTCCACCCATTAAAAAACGTACATAATATTGATTCAATTTAAATTTGCACGTTATTATGTAACTGTAAACTCTACCACAGATTAAGACAATTAAATTGTTTAAACATGTGTTTAATTGAATAAATTTTTCCTCGTTATAAGCGTGTATTGACGAAAACTTAAGCGTCTAACAAAATATCAATTATCTATGTTTGGGCAATAAACTATGTAAACTATGTAACTGTGTATGGGCACGGCATGCCTTGGACCACTAACGTGCTGTTGTGCCTAGGAGTTTAGTTTAGTATTACAAACGAAACTTAAAGGCTTAAAGGTACCATTTTTATCTGTTGAGAAAGGTATTAATTTACTTCTCAAATGGGTCGTTAAGAATTAAAGATAATTTTTAAAAAATTCAGATGGAGTACAAGTCCTCTCTTATTATTTGCCTTTGGGATATACTACTTCTCAGCAACATTTTCCTTTAAAAGGGTCAAAATGTTAGTGTTTGTGAAAATTTTGGTAAGTTGGGAGTCACGTAATTTTAATTTTTTTTTGGGGGGGGGGGGAGTGGGGGACTAGTGTTAAAATACTCAAAAGTGAATAATTGACACTCAAAAGTATCTATGATCGTCAAAGATTATTATTTAACATTCAAAATATATATTAGAAAATTTGTTTGAAATTATTGCAAAAAACTTGTATCATGCTTGTTTTTAACAGAAAAATTCATGAAGTGTACAAGTTTTTTTTAATAAAAAATATCGACCTCAAATAGTTCGACTAATAAAACCCTTAATTAATAGCCACTAATTTGGAGAAAATAAACAAAATTGTAAATTGAATTTGTTATTCTCTATATAAAGATGTTAAATTCACATAGCTATATATTGACTGGACGATTTTTCACACTGAATTCATTTAGAAAGCGTATAAAAATATATTCTTGAACCAACGTCTTACTAAATGCAATGCCGGTAATTAAGAATTATGCTATCGCAATTTATAATTTTTTTTAAATAACTACACAACTAAATATTTTACAATACATTCCAATCTGCATTTACTTTGTTTATCAATATTACTCACATACTTATAAAGCAAATGACTAAATTTAAAAGAAAATAATATGTTAATATTCTCACTTGGTATTTCGTGTTATTAAAAATCGATATTTTATTTTTGGAACTTTAAACACAATCTGCAAAACTCCAAGTTAATTGAAAAAATGTGGTGCATTTGATGAGTTCACTTCAGCCCCATCATAAGTTTTCTATTCTCCCTTTTAATTAGAAATGTCTAGGAAAGTTTCACATTCCAACTTATAATTGGAACACCTTATCGAAAAGTCTTATCACCAATCTTTTAAGAAATAAAGTTTTGAGGTACTGTATCTAAAATTAGCATCTGACACGAAGGAAAATAACCATTTAAATTAAAATAGAGCATATTACGATTAAAACTTGGAATATATAAGTAAATTGATTGCTGATGGCTGATTTTTAATAAGACTTATATAGAATAATAATAGTTATTTGTGTATAATGTATAGCACTATTTTGTAAATACTCCTGTCAAATTTCATGCCATTACGAACAATAGTTTTTTTCCTTACAACCTTTGTAAAGCACAACATTCATTTATAACCAACTGTAGTTTGGCTAACCAAACTAGACTGGACCCCTAAAAGTTATGTAGGAAAGTATAGCCAAAACAACAGTAAAACGTTTCTAACGTCACACAAATTCTTTTTAGAGGCACTAACTAAAGATGCTAGGAGGATAATTTGGGAATACGGTTCTCTACAAACTAAAGTTGAATTGCATTGAATACAGTCGATAAAAACACAGAGTTCTTGTATCATCAGAATCTACAAGGGTTTAACCCTTTGAGGGATATAGTCGTATACACTCTTTAAACAAACGAGCGGTTTTAACTCAGTCTGAGTTAAAATGCACTTCCCCTATAGGAGTGGATTTCACTCTTTTTGCGGAGTGGGTAAAATAAATAAAATAAAACAATCTACGTCCTACACACCCAAAAACGAGCGGTTTTAACTCGCCTGAGTTAATTTCCACTTCTTTCGGTGCCGAAAATGCACTTCCCCTATATGAGTGGATTTCACTCTTTTGTTTTAAGAGTGTATATCTGTCACCTGACTGTCAGGTTTTCCATTTCCCAACAACACATGTATTTTTTAATTATAAATTTTAAAATGTTACTGAATTGTAAAATTTGAAGTAGGAGTAGTAATTAATAATCATCGGCACATATATAAAAATTTCAAAACTTTAAATATATATTAAATTTTCAGTTAAAAGTTAAACTTTTACCTTATGTAGTGAAAACAAGTTTACACTTCAATCAATTTGCGTATCTTTCAAAGGGTTAAAGAAAAAGTTATACATAAAAAATAACTATAAAAATATTAAAAAGAAGTACAAGGAGTAATTAAGTTACTATTAACCTAATAAACAAAGACCTACAGCGTGGGGGAAAACTTTCAATTTTTGATCGTCAAAAAAGTAAAAATATAGACTGGATGCGATAAATTGTTTTCTATATAAAATGCTTCCATAATTTTAAGCTCTTACAACGTATGTGAAACTAAAATTCTGCATCACTTGCTATCTAGTTTAATTTAATTTTGTTACAAGAGCAAATATTCATAATCAATTTATCCTCACCACATCCAGAAAAAGTTATTTTCTTTTGTGTATCAGAATTTTTTTTCACTATTTCGCAGTTATTTGATATAAGAACAATTGAAAATATTCTGAATATATTTTACAAAGAAGTTAGTGTTCAAGGGATTTCTTTCAAGAGAAGTAATATAATTATGTAAAAAAAATATTTAGTTCGATATTTGGCCTTAAAAATTTTACCACATACTTTTTTTCTTTGAAAAAATATTTATTTCAAGAAAAGTTTAATGTTAAAATAAAATGACAAAAGTTAAACATAATCAATATTGTAAAATATAATTTTAATGGATTAAAGATAGTTATTATGCATACTAAACCTAATGTCTTTATTTTAATTATATAATATGAGTATTAAAAAACATTAAAAATTAAATTCACCCAGAATTCATTAGAACCAAGAAAATATTTATTTTTTTTTAAAAAAAGCATAACTTAATTTTGGCGGTTTTGTAATTGTAGTGCTGTCTGTAATTAATTTGGCAGTATTTATTCACTTTTAGACTGTTGAAAAGTTGAAATATTATTAACTACAAAATAATTTTCATTTTTTAGCACTTTAAGCATTAGATCTAACAAAGTAGATGTTCATAAAATCGTGCTAAAATCTAACTACATACAAGCTAACAAGCTAAAGTACTCTGAAAAAATGAAATTATTTTGCAATTTATTTCGTTAAAATAAAATACAATAAGTTATTCACAAAGATTTAATAACGATAAATCGACCGTTCTGTGTGTGTATATTCAAATGAAGTATAAACTAATAATGCATGAAGTGCAGAAAAAGCTCAACTCATGCTTTAATTTAAACTTATTAACATCTTAAAGTGCGTCGTTCCAAAAGAATAGGTCTGCATTAAAAGTATGCAGAGCATAGAAAGGCCAAAAACCGCAAAAAACTTAAAAGAAGAAAATAAATTAAAACAAAAACATTAAAAAAAACATGCTTAATATTTTAATAACTTAAGTCGTGGGTTAATATTAAGGAGTCAAGATATATAAGGAGTCAGTTTTAGGGACTTTTTTAAGAGTATTAGTTTTAAGATGATAATACAGAACACAAAAATAACAAAGTTTTCGTCGCTAAAAATTTGATAAAATAAAAGAATGCTATAAAATAGAGTTTATATAAGGTGTGTTCGAACGGGTAGGTTTATATATTTAAGGAATTATATTTTTAAGGAAAACTATTATCTTTTAAATGTTTAATGAAAGATTTCAGGTACTTATGAGGGATTTGTTACAAGTTTTAATTCGTAAACTGCAATTGTTTATCTACCTCTTATATAACAGTACTAAAATTTGAACAAAGTCTTGAAACAAACTGTTAACGATTAGGTTATTGTAAGTTATTAAAAAAAACGATGATTAGTTTCCGTTAAAGATTGCTAGTAGCGCATAATATCTTACAAGCGCATATCGATATCGACTCAATATCGTAATATCAGAATGACATCGTAACTATGTTGAAATAAGAATATCATGTTATATTGTGACAGTTAAATATAAAAATATTCAAATTTCATAAACGGTAAAATGGTTCTGGATTTCGTAACATTTAAAAAAAATGTACACAATTTTCTACGTGTTGAAAGTAGCACCACCTACTATATGAATTTAATTTAATGTGGCACTTTTGCAATTTGATAAACCTGATTTTAGAATGCATTTTTTAGAAATATTTTATGCGTATTTCATCTGTGAAGAGAAGTTATTCAAAGCGGTTATTTTTTAATCTTATTATAAGATCCTATAATAATGTTTTTTAAAAATCTCTTCATCGAGATGTAGTACTACAAAAACTATGCCAAACTTAATGAGTCCTTCTCGAAAACGTAAATATAAATCAATATATTATCTAACTTAGTGAGAAAAATCTTCATTTACACTTTCCTTTTTGGACTTTATTATGTGTGTATACCAGAGTAGTTAATCAGAATAGCATTGAAAAAATGCTCGTTAGAGTGTATAGAAAATTAAGAGCTCACTATAAAATAAATTCATTCCAAAGACTGTCTTGAGCCACCAATAGATTATTTCTTTCTTCAAAACTATTCTATTTTTACAAAATTAGTTATTTAAATACTTTCAAATATAGGTACTTTATATAAATAGATATTGATGTATTTCGAAATGCCACATTAGTTTTAAAAGCCTCTGGAATTTTTTTTCACATTTTGATTGTGGAGTATCCGTCAGCAATATATATCAATATATATGCGCTATCAATAACAGTTTGATTTTTTTAAAAATCTTAAAAAATATTTCTTTTATTTAAAGCTAAACCTAAACTCTTTTATTTATTACGATTTATTCTCAAAATAATCCTTTTGGCAAAGTTGGAGGTTTGATCATTTCTCCAAAGAAACAGTTTTTAACTTCTTTTCAAAATGAATACAATTGAAAGGTTAATTTTAATTTCAAAAGTTAACCTCCACCATCTAATCCTAAAGTAAAAGAACTACAATGGGTCTCATTTGAGTTAATACACATCTTCATTATGCACGTATCGTAGAGACTTGCCGTCGAAAATAGATACGAAACACGTCTAAGTTTCTAAGGTTTTTTTTGTCTGAGCTAATTAATTGTTTGGTTGAATTGTTATTATAATCAACTGAAAGTTTTAATTCTTGGGCTGAAACTTATGGTCGTTGTTTAAAATAGGTATGGTATGGTATCTACTGCTTGAATGACTTTCAGCTTTACTTTTATTTAAGTTAACAGATTGTTAAATTAACATTTTATAAATATTTTAATTTATTTTCATAAAATTTAATCAATAATTTAATTTTTTGTGTTCAGGGAACATTTTAGCTTGAAACATCACTGACAAACACAGCTGCAGACTTCCATTCGGTAAAAGATATTCCAGTATAAGTCTAGCGTCGTATAATAAGGTTTTTGAGAATATAGCACATGCGTAAAAGTGAACTTTTAGATTTTAAAGTTATTGAAATTACTTTATAGAATTTATAATTAATTTTCTTTAAAAGTATTGATATATTTAGTGGTAATTGAAGGTCATGTGTTCTTTTACTGCTGTTATCCATTTACTAAATGAATAAAATTTTGCGCGAGAGTTTGCCAATATTGGCTATTACACTATTATTGATTAAATTATACAGCAAGAATTGTTGTAGGAAAACTATTAATGTAATCACAATTTCATTAACAAAGATTTCCAAACTACGAAACGAAACTATTAAACTTTTATTTTAAATTATATTATTAGTTTAAATATTTTTAAATGAATCATAATATTAAATGGTGGCAATATCTATTAATCATTAGGCGAATTTGATGCGCACAATTGTTCTGTAAAAGTCCTGGAAGAAACTTATTTAATATTAAATGGTGGCAATATTTATTAATCATTAGGCAAATTTGATGCACACAATTGTTCTGGAAAAGTCGTGGAAGAAACTTATTTCATTAAACTAACGTTTTCTCATTTTGAGTTTAAACTCATTGTATTAAATATTGTATTTGCCAGCTTAATTTCAAAATGTGTGTTTTACTAATTACTTGAAAGAGAGAATTCATAAATGAGCAAGTAACAAAATTAAGAACTTTGTAGTGGATTATTCAATTTAGTAAACAACAAATTAAATTCATTTTTATCATACAAAACTTGTGTAGAATATAACTCTAAATTTTTACCCCGAAATATAATAAATTAAGTAAATATTATCTATTTAATATGTTTTACTTTAATTTGAGTGCGTTGAGTGAATAACCACAAGTTATTTGATTAGCAATGCAAAGAACAGCATTCTTGAAATGGAAAACGGTAGACATGTCAAATAAATATGTTTTACTCTTGTTTCATCTTCTGCATCTCAAAATCTTTTTGCCTTCTTTGCTTTTGAAGAAAAGCATAATTCATGTAGACCTTATTCTTGATTTAAATTTTATTTTGTTTATTCCGCAAAGGCAACAGCATTTCAATTTTTCTTTAAGTTATTCAACTGTTGCATATTTCTACAAAGATAGTTCGAAAATAATGTTGTTCCATGTGCGATCTGAAAATGAGTTGTGATTAAAGTTACACAAATTTCTTCAATAAATCAAAATTAAATGGTTTTTTAAACTTTCACAGACATTTGTTTTCTTTTAAAATTTTTATCGATGAAAGTCAAAAAGTATTAATTGGAAACTCAATGTTAAGACCATAATAGTTTAGAAATGCAAGTTTTCAGACATATATCGTTGGTAAATTGTTGCACTTTGTTAGAAAAATTTATTATTAGAACTAGGTTGTTTAGTTTCGCAAGAAATATATGTAAAATACATCTAAATAAATATGTCTATTTCAAAATTTTAACACAAATAACATACGTAACTATTATTACTTGAAAACTACGTTACCACTTAGAAATACCATCTTTGTGACGATTTTACCAAGTTCACAACACTTGTGATAAATTTTAGCACACAAGTCAACATTGAATCAAACATCACCTAATTAATGGAAAATTCAATCCAAACCCACTAGAGGCTTGTTTTGGAATGGCTGTACTATTTCAATTGAGTACGATCAATTGAGTTTCAATTTATATATACGTGAAACTCATACCCAAGGGACTTAAAATGCTTTAACAGACCGATCTTCAAAGGCCAATTTCCGGGTCGCCATGGGATTTCATGTTACTTTGATTTGAAATTTAACCTGCTTTCATGTACAACTGCAAAAAAAAGATCCACCCTTTGATTATCGGCTACTATTAAACATAAAATTTCGATATTGATATCATTTTTCAAGGAAAAAGTGTTGAATTGGTTTTTATGTATCAAAATATGCAGAAGGGGTCGTCTACATACTGAGCACTGATTTTTAAAAAATTCAAAGGCAACATCCTACCTTTTTTTAGTGCACAATCTTTGACCACACTGTAAAAAAAATTTACTGAAATTTACGGGAAAAGTACCGGCAGCAGAGTTGCCGGGACTTTCCCGTTTCGTTAAGTATTTTCCCGTGTATTTACAGAAGTTCCGTTTCTAATTTCTCCGTTGTAAAAATTTTCCGTTTTGCATTTTCCCGTGTTTCTACTTAAGTTCCGTTTCTTATTTCTCCGTTATTCAAAATTTCCATTTTGCATTTCCCCGTACAGAGAATACAGGTAAGGTAATCGTTTCCGGCTGCCTATTTCTAGCCTCCTTTAGGAGCTTTAACACAGTCAATAACGCCTCGTAATTTAGAACCCTGGTCAAGTCACGAGGTTGACACCTGAGCGGGCCCCCAACGGAACTTCGAGCGACATCGTACGCTAACGCCGTCTGGACTTTGGACTCCACTGATTTAACGAGCACGTCTGTGCCAGTGTACTCGTGCCCATCCGTGAATTGAGGATTTTTCTACTATTTCCAGCACAGATACGATTTATAGGATGACTGGCAGTAGGTGGTATTCGAACCACCGCACTCCTGAGAAGGTTGAATCTCTAGGCTGATGCCCTAAACACTCGGCCAAGGACGGGCCTTGGTAATACAGGTGTTTGATGTTCGAGTTTCGATGTGTATATTCTTAGTGCATTATCGCCAATTCTACGATAGGGCAATAAAAGTATGGCAGCTCTAAAAACGGGAAAATTCCGTTTTCATCTCTTCGCTCTTAGTTTACGAACATTTTCCGTTTTTAGAAGGAAAAATTCTTTTTCAGAAGGAAAAAAACCCGTTTTCAGTCGTTACGGGAAAGTTCCGTTAAAATCAGTAATTTTTCTCCTGAAATGTCAGGGTTTTTTTTAACAATGCATAACATAATTAACGTTTTAAATATCAAATGGGTCAGTATGTAGGAAGAATAACTGTTTTAGTTTTCGTTCATCATTTTGACATTTTTACTATTTATTTTTTATTATTGAAAACTTACTAAAAATTTTACAAAATTTTAAATACAAAAAATAAAAATAATTACATGTCTGGACATATATGCCTATTTACTTTCGTATTAATACCTACAACTTTAAAATCACTACATATTTAAATATATCATTAGTTTTAAAAACTTAATTTTAATATTTGTTGGTGTGGGGTTTGTAAATTATTTTATTTAATTAGTCTCTTTAAAGTTTCAAATCGAAACTTAACAACAAGATGATATACACAATACAACTTAGATGCATCGTTCCCTCCCTTTCAGTGAAAATATTAATAGTTTGAAAATAAGAATCGTTTTTTTAAAATCTTATTTCTATTTATTAAAGTAAAAAAGCATAATTTAAAACAATTTAAAATATATTATGTTTTTAAATATATATTTAAAAATTATCCGCAACGCATGAAATATAGCTTTTAGAGTAGAAAGCGCTCCGCGCAATTTTAACGAGAAAAAAATAACTTGAGTTAATTTGCAGGCTGTCATCAACGAAAAAATATATATTTCTCAAACCCAAAGAAGTGTAACTCCGAAAATGACGCTTTTCATTTTCGAGGACTTTCATAAGCTACAAGTAATGTTTTTCTGATGGTCTTCAAATATTTGCTTTGCATAATAATGCATAAAGAAACACGTTATTGGAATTTTCTTGTAAAACTCAAACTTGTTTCGAACTCAAGTACATAATCCGTATTTCATATTTAAAAGTTTTATTTAATGCCATAATATGGAAGACCTGGAGTAAGTACAATTTTAAGTTAAATATAAATAACATAAGGAGTTAAATTTCGGTATAGATTTTTTTTCATATGTAGACTCTACTTCTTCTAACATTGATTAAACTTAGTTTTATCGGAACTACATCAGTTATTATTGATTTATATTTACACTGTTTAAAAAAATGTCGCTTTGTTTCACCAAAAATATGGTTCCTAGTAGCTGTAACGGCTCTGTGGTAAAATGTCACCATATTTTTGGTATTTGTTTGAACCATTTATCAGGTATTAGGTTTCAAAACCCAAAAAATGATTCAACAGATAACCGAAAATATGGTGAAACATTTCACCACAGATCCGGTGCAGCTATTAAGAACCATTATTATGGTGAAACCAAGCATAAAATTTTTAACACCGTAATATTTCTTTTAAGTTAGAATTGGACAATATCAAATGCTTAAAGCTCAAAATAAACGTTTTAAAACATATTTTTTTAACTATTTGTAAGAAACTTACATATAGATCTATCTAAATAATAATTAGCCTATAGGCAGAGAATTCCATATAATACATACCACATAAATATATTAAAATCGCGTTAAGTCTCAAAAGCAATTTTAGAATGCAAAATATTGCTTTATGCATAGTTTTAGAAGTGTTTCAAAGTATTGTTTAAAAACATGAACGTTATCGAATTTCGAAAGAAACTTACGAAAAGAAAGAACTTCCGCTACTGTACATTTTATAATGTATTATATTTTGATGATGCTTTTCAAAAAAAGTGTTCGAATAATTTCGGTAACAACGTTTATACTTTTCTTGATTAATTTTTGTTTTCGACACATTTTCCGTTACTAAAATAGTTCTACATTTGAAAGTACAAAACTATCGCTTTTTCGGAAATTGTTTTTTTCTGTTATTAAATAGAAAAAAATTACTATTGCAAACAAAATGTCTGCAGATTTAAGTTGAAAGTAATCACAGATGGAATATTTATTTAAACAAATGTTTTATTGTTAATAATAAAACTTTGGACAATTTATTTTCTATTTAGCATTTAGGCAAGTTAAATATTATCCACTTTGTTAAATCAATGGGAAGTAACTTAATTGAATGCAATTTAATCAAAGATCTTTCGCCATTTGGATTTTCTCCAAGACTTTCAAACTGACGTAAGATCTTACACTGACTAATCCATTATTACATTACCATGGATACTAAGTGTAATTTAACAACATTCAAACTATCCGAATACACAATTGCAACTAGAAATCTTTATTTGAAAGTGCTTTGATGCCTTCTTATCAGGAATTACAAAAAGCAGTCAAAGATTAAATTTTATAAAAAGATCATATTTGATTATTTTCAATTAGGAAATATATATGTTTTTATTATTGTAAATAACAACTATTTTTACATTACTGAAATAGTCGTAATTGCGTTTTCCATTTAATGTTATACCTATATTATTTTATATTAATATTATCTGCTATCTGCACAATTATCAATATTAGTTATTACTTATATATACTTCGTTACAGGTATATGAGAAGTAATTAAGTGTAATAGAGAAGAAATAATAAAATTATTAAGATATAAAGTAAAGGTAGTTTTCACCTATTTAAATCGCCTTTTATTTCCTATTTATTCACCTTTGGTTACGAGCAAGGTAATAGATGTACTACTTTTATTTTTGTTATTTATAATTTGAATGATGACGTATTGCTTGAAAAACTATATTTGCGATTAATTTAATGACTTTTTGATAGCACTTTTTGATAAATCAGAGAAATGTTTAGAGTTAAAATAAAATCATTTTTTTCCTTTATAGTTAACTTTTTTAGTCTAAAACATCGATATTGCTCCCAACAGATGACAAATCGCTAAAAATGCCGAACATTAACAACATTTCAAAGTGGATTGAAGCGCAAGTTGCCAAATGGCATTAGCATATGCACTATAACAGGGTTAAATAACAGAACCACTGTTTTACAGGGAGGTCCCCGACAGAACCAACTCCGTCTGGCCAGAGACGACAAATCCCTGAAACCCACATTCAACGGGGCCGATGTCATCTACGCCCTCATCAGGACCCGGTCCCTGGACCAATTCGGAGGGTCCCAGCTGATCCGGACCCTCGACCCTCTGACCGGCGGCCAGATCACCAAGTCCGTGGACCAGCTGGCGACCGACGCAGCCTTGGACAACTTCAAGGGCGGAGAGGTCATCGCAGTGCTGGACCGCCTCACAGGGGGCGACATCCTAGGGTCCCTCGAGTCCGTGGAAGGCATGGAAGTCCTGGAAGCTTTGGAGAAGAGCGTCCATGCTCATGGTCTTCACCAACACCCGAAGCGTACCTTGGACACCCTCACAGGCATGGCGTTTGGGCTGAGCAAGAGGTTCGACTCGCTGAGCGGATCGACCTTTGGTATGAGCAAGCGAGACTTTGATGAAATAGACAACGTGGGGTTCACAGGGTTCGCCAAGAGGGCCCCCGGGGGCAGAGGCAGGGGCAGCACCTTAGCCCTGGCCAAGAAGAACTTCGATGAGATCGACAGGGCCGGCTTCGAGGGCTACGAGAAGAAGAATTTTGATGAGATTGATCGAGCCGGCTTCGAGTCGTTTGAAAAGAGAGGAAAGAAGTAAATGTTTTGTAAGTATGAAAAGCTTGATGTTTTTTATGTTGTTAGAATGTAGAATTTAAATGCTTATTGTGACCACCCCATGTTCTTTGACGGATAAAGACTCCATTTGTCATTGAACTTTTCTAGTAAAGTTTCTACAAGTTGTAGATTTATTGTTCGCCACAATTGAAAAAGAATCAGCATTTAAGTTCAAAATAAAAAAATTATTTCATACTTATAGCATTTAATGGCAGAAAAAATAGGGAATCAGTCGTTTTAAAAGTGAACGAAAAAATTTATGATGTTTTTTTTATTTTTATTATTATAAAAGTATTCCCGAAACCTGTAGTTTATGTGCATGGTATAAAATATTCAATTACGCATTATTACGCATAAATATTTATGCATCTATATAGATCTATTGGTAATGTCCTAAGAAGTCAATAAGAGTATCTTCTTAAACGATTGCTCATTTTTTGTTTCTGCTTAAGTATAGCTTGTGTAAAAAAAAGTGTATAAAAAGAACTTCTTTCAAATGCATTGTATATTGGCCCTTTTTTTCAAAGGAACATATTTAATGTATCTGGGATCAACTTTCCTAAGTTGAGGTTTACCACAAGACTGTTGACACTGATACATAGGTTTTTGATCTACGCATAAAACAGCGTATGAAAATCACGAGTCTGACAAGTCAACCCAGGTAGTGATAAATTAAGCCAATTTTTATTTGCGATATTATAAATAAGGTTGCTATCATAAATAAGGAAGCGATTGCATCTATTTTTTTTACCTCAGATTACTAATTACTAAATTAATTTATAGCTGTCACAAATCAATAAGTTTCTTTAGACCATTCACTACTATGAGACAATGAGAAATTTATGATCACAAATAAAGGTATTTATTGCAACTTTATCTTTCAAGAGTCAAAAAATAATCAAAAAATTTGTAACTGATTAATTTGCCAAACCAAGATACAACTTCTTTTTGTGCATAACATATAATATCTCCTTAAAAGTATAGTGTAGAAATATCGTTGTATACTCCACCGGTAAAGCTGTTAATAGTACAGATTAGATGTGTTAAATATCTGCACTAAACTGTACAAAAAATCCAGGGCATGTAACTTAAAATAACTGTGCAGCTGTGCTGTATTTTTAAAGTTTCTTTCCTGTGTTAAATGACCGGAACCTTACAGAACTAATCATAAAGTTATCATTGAAATGCAAGTAAGTTTCCTGTGAAATATACCTAAGGTAAATTTGCAATAGCTTTTCCAGAAAAAAACGTCGACTATTCATAAAAGGTTTAGGTTATAGCAGTTTTTGTCACACTAATACAGAACAGCTAATGCATTAGTTTTGAAATCATCACTTCTGCAAGAGTATTGCTGTGTCGTGTAAGCATATTTTCGCCAGGTACGGGAATCATGGAAGCAGCAAAATAAAAAAAATGAAAGGAAAATATTATCTGGTTTATTAGTTATTAATTTTAAGTTTTAAAATGCCTCAAAATATTCCAAAGATGACGACACTGTTTTTTACTTTATCAACTAATTATTACATAATATAAATTACATGGATAAATTTTCTTTTTAAATTTGTTTTATTTTATGACGATTCTCAGAACTGGTGAAGAAATTCTTACATAGCAAAGCAATGCTTTGGCAGAAGTTGGTATGAAGTTGGTATTTTAAAACTAATGCATTAGTTTTATAGGTTACGTTATACACGCGCTTTGCCTATGTTTTGTTCAAACAATGATAACTCAAGTTTAAAATGGTATTTTGTTTAAACATTTTTTTTACTTAAATATATAATAAGATTTGAGATGTTGTAAACCTCAAAATATAAGATATAAGTTAAGATATAAGTTTATTATTATTGTTTAAGTTATAAGTATATTCAAATTTAAAATTTTCAAGATTCTTTTGGATTTGTACGTAAAAAACTGAAGACACATTTTCAGGTGTGTGCGTATGTATACCTTAAACTAATTTCAGTAGATAATTTATTTTCGAAGAAATAAACTTTACAATCATAAGAATTTTATTTTGAAACTACTTTATTTCTTGATTTTACATGAATAAATTAGCTAAAATACTAATATTTTAATTGTAATTAAAAGCATTTTTTAAATTTAACAATGTATTATTTATTTGAATAATTGTAAAATTTATATCAATACAAATGCTGATGTTAGCATAAAAAAGTACTTAAGGTATCGCCACACGTTGAAAATGCCATTTTCGGAAAAAAATGATATTTTTTATATTTGTTCATATGATTACCCAGATTTTTTTGTTTCTAAAACTGTCTTCATTCTAACTGTGACGCAATTAGAACAAAAGTAGTGATTAATTTAGTAAGGGTAAGTAGCCATCCAATCAACCGGATGTTAAAGTTTAAATGCGTTTTTCTCGCATTTCAGCTTTTCATCACATAGCTTCTGTTGGAAAAAGATAACTCAAAAAGTTATTGAGTAATTTTAAAAATTCTTTTTTCTACTTATTTAAGAAATTGTTGTCTAGGGAATATACCTAAGAAACTTGGAAGAAATATGTTTTTTTATTTTGTTTTGGCCTATTAATCATTTTGACACACCGTAAAAAAGTACCGACGCAGTAAAACTAGTTGTTAAATATAAGAAAAACAATTTAAATACAGAAAAATTTTCTGTATAATATTTTATATTTAAAAAGGTTTATTTTGGAGTGCGTTTCTTTGGTGCTTTTCAATTTGTATGCAAACAAACATAATCAAAATCCATATAAACTTTATTGAAAATCCATCTATGGATGATTTGATCGTCAATAATGCATATTTTTTTTGTCAATACCCAAATATTTACTTTATAAGTAGGTTAGCATATTTCTACCAAATATTTTCCGAAATCTATATTCCTGCTTGAATTGAAAAATAAATTTATTCAGCGCTTTACTTCAAAATTGTCAAAGATGGAGTTTACCAATAATAAATATTTAGTGCCATCACAGTTTATAATGCTAAACGGATTTTAGAATTCTAACTTTTTATTTTCATAAAACTAAACTGTTTACTTGCAACTAAAATTTTTACTTGCTACGTCATGCACAATAAAACGCTTATTTGCCGTATTTCAGTTATTTTATGAACTTTAGTTTAAATTAATGCATAAATATTTACAATGCAGTAAATACTTCCTTTAATGCGAAACTTCCATTAATGGTAATATTTCTTTAATTATTACTTTACAAATTTTAATTTATAAAAAACTATTGTAGCTAATTTATTGTTTCAAAAGTAAGTAATTAGTAAAAGTAACTTAATTAGATAGGAAAATTTAAACTTACACTCTTTTTTACAGAAATATTATCTAATTTAAAATTGACAAATTATAGCCCATTTTAAAAAAGCTCAGCAGTCTATAATTTTTTTAAACCAGAATTTAACGGCTTTCAAATCATTTAATTATTAAAATATAATTAACCCAGACCCAAGTTACTACGATTTAAAATTATCTTTAAATAGCAGTGTATCTTTTATAAAACAGTGTAATAAATGAAGTAACACATTTTCAATTAGCTGAAAAAGGGTTTAAAATAATAGGTTAATTCTATGACGTCTGTTTCGTTACTGGCTGTAAGATAAATATTTTAATTAAATCATTAAATCCTTACTTAATTATCCCTCTATTTATTTATAAGCTATTATTTTTAATTCAATTTTTTTTATCATGCTCAAGTTTTTGCAATTGAAATACTTATTTCTTTTATTCAGTTTTAATGTGTGCAAAAGGCTTTTATTCCTATTCTAATAACTTCTTTAAACGAGAAATAGAGATTAATTACTACTTAAGGTAATCTTGTAAGCATGCATTTTTTTCTTTTTCTTAAATAACATTGAATCATCATTAAAGTTGCATATCTGCTTAAAACAAATAATATAATAATTTGTTGCTAGTATAAGACAACATAAAACGCAAAACTGTAATTACAGAAAATCCCTTCAAAACTTTTGTAAATATACATTTGAGTGTCTTAAGAAGAAAACCAACCGATGTCCAATATAATTTCATTGGACAAATGGCCCTTTTCTACTAAGGGTACGTTATCTTAAATAATGGAATGAAATAAATCATATGAAAATCCTCATTTATATACGCAAAATATTTAAATCCGGCTTAATTTACAGATATACAATAAAAATCTAACTATGCAAATAAAACTAAGCTCAATTTTTAATACACGCACTGTTTATTGAGGTTATCACGAATTTAAAATAATAAGCGAAATAAATAAAAAATGAAAGTTTTCAAATAAAGTCATTAGCGTTTACAATTTCATTTAAATATCTTTTGAATATGTAAAAAAGAAAATTTCTTACTTTGAACACAACATTTAATCGAAAGTAACTAAATACTTAAACAATAGATCAAATGATTTACACACATGCATACCGATCAACAAAAGATAGTGAATTTTTTGATTCGTAAAACATTTAAAATATCCAAACATAAAACTCTTGGTTCAAAAAAAGTTATAATTACAATAAATTTTATTGTGATTTAAAATAAAGAGTAAAATGGAATATCATAATTCTATGAATATTTTTGTGAAAAACTATTTCTGTAAAATAATATTCTTAAATCCAATCGAAGGTAGGCATAAGTCTTCAAATTTACCTTGCTTAAATAAATGCGCTTAAAGGTTTTTTAACTCAAATGTAATGATGCTTATAAAATATAATAATGCATAAAAATGCACATTAACAATAATGCTACAAGTATTTATATGACAATACTTTACATTTATGTATAGTTCAGTTTAAGAAGAAGATATTTTCACACTAACTAAAAGCATAGACGAGATCATTCCAACGTGTGTTAAATGAAAATATGCCTCCTATTACTTAAAATTATATCAGAAGACATTTGAGATATCGACAATTTATAAACGTTTCAGAAATTAATTACTAGCACTTTAATTATAGATCACGAAATAATGTTATATATTTTAATTAGGTCAAATCATTGGCATCTCAGATAAGTATAGTATCGACTAACAAGTAATTTAAATTTCCTAAAATTCCGATACATTTTCCATTAAAGGCGAAACTTTAATAAGCACTTAAGTAGAAATTAATTATCAATTTTACTGAAAGATTATTGCAAAGTACCAAAAAGCTATTGCAATAATGGATAATACGTTTAAGTTAAAAACAAATTTTAATTCTTTTGATTTAAGAAAAGGTCAAAACTTTAATGTGTTATACAAAAAAAAATAATAAGTAAATGTATTAAAATTATGTAAGTACAACTATAAAATTAAGATTAGATTTTAAAACACTTGCTACATTTTTAAACATGCACCCTATAAGAAGTCTTTTTCCTTCTTTAGTTTTGCTTGCTTTAACCTCACGTATGTTTATTAAATATTCCTAAAATGGAAATATTTATATATGTTAGGTTAAGGTAACAACCGTTATCTAGGTATTATACTTAATTATTGCAATTAACTTAGGTAATATGTTGATCACAATTTGAAAATCAGATGTTTTAGAAAAAGATACCAAACATGTTTAAATCCCTCAATTACACCAATTTTTAGAAGGATAATTTAGAAGTACTTTTTAATAAAATCAAAATAAATTATATGCAAATAATCATATAGTTTGAAAATTGTAAAACGACACTGTTATGTGGTTAAACGAAAAACATTAGACAAATACAAAGCTCTTACTGTAAATTAAAGCCTGCCTATACTTTTTGTAAAAAAAATATTCTATCCTTCATAATATTCAAAACAATTATTTATATTGTTAAATATTCAAAATGAAGTCTTTCTGTCTTCTAATGACATTATTCTTATTGCTTTTTCAGATATTACTTCAATAGAAACTGTCATCTGTGTGGCAAAAAAAAAGAAAGAAGAACAATAAGAAATAGATGAGAGACATGTTCTAAAGAAAATGTCAGTGAGCTCATTTGTGCCAAAAGTATCAAGATGTCGTTATCCGTTAAAAGGCTTATGTTTTATCTCTCTCTCAGAATTCTGTCTAAAATTGTAGAGCTAAATATAGTTGATTTTACTTGATGTCGTAAAAGTTTTAAAAATTGTATTATTGTACTTCTTATGTGTTGTATTTTGTTGAAAAAATAAAGTACAGAAACTTTATACACTGTGTTTTTCGTTGCTTTTTTTATGCATTACATTTTTTGAAACAGTTTTGGGTCAAAAATCAGAAATGGAGATTTTGTATTTTCTACACTTGTTGGAGGAGGATGATTCTGAAAAAGTAGTTTTTGAACATTCGTCCTTCTGTCAGACTGCATGTCTGTCTGAAACCCCTCTACAGCTTCCAGTGAAAGAGCTCTAGACTTCAAATTTGATCAATCATTTACACATTCCTTTGCACGATAAATTTCCACATTCAAATTTTCTATAGGATTGCTATTACAAGTGACTAGTTCAATCATTAAAATTCCATACTATACCCGTCAGAGCAATATTAGTTAAAATTCGTTTTACAATTCATTCACCTTATCGCAACTGGTCTCGCAAAAGGCAATAGGCACCGCAGACCTTGGCCCTTATAGGCTGTCTTGCCACTCATTTTAGATTTTAAATTATATATCAAGGTTAATAGAATATTTTCACAAACCACACGTTTTTTTGTCATTGGATTTTTTTTTTCTTATTTGAATTTTGCCATTTCAGACAAAATAAATAATTCCATACTTTATTTTATTTTTGCATTATTTTTTATTCATTGGAAAGCTTAAAACAAACGACACTTTTTACAACTAAAATTTCCACACAAAAAGTCTTCTTTATGAATTTAAAGAATAAATCTTAACAAGAATTCCGATAAAAGACGTACATTTCTTGTAATGTTTGTTTAAAAGCTTTGCAGTCGTAAAAATTCATGCTGAAAGGGTAAATATGCTAATACGCAAAATATGGTAATAATATAAATCGTTTATCTTCAAAGTTTCAGAATATATACGAAAACTGTTTAAACGATGCAAGTCTACTCTCGGTAGGAAAAAAGCAAAAAAAAAATATTTCAAAGTTTCAATGAAAAGTCAGTGATAAAAAAAATTAAAATCAACATATAAAGTTAGCATTTTCCGATAAATAACGCATAAGAAAAAATTCTCCAAAATGGATGTTCAAAAATAAATTTTACAATTTTTTTTTAATGTTTTTAAAGTAAAATTGCTATTTAAAATATTAATGTTTTAAAAGTTTTAAAAAACTATTTAGATTCAAGTGAAAACTATCCGAATTGATTGATTGAAGTAAAATAAAATATATTAATTAAATTTGCGAATGACAATTTAGGAAAAGGCCACAATTGGCTTTAAGTTTAATCTGCAAATGTATGCTGTAATTAGTTTTTTTTCTCTAAGGTGTATAAATCTTGTATGAAAGCTGTTATAGGTGACAGTTACTGTTACAAACCTACATGGTTTTTCTATAAGAATTTCAGTAAGTATTTAAATAACAGGAAAGTAGGCACTTTTAGTTCTTTTTTTAGGACTTCTGGTTCAATTACACTTCTTAAGCAAAAAATGGAAACTTATGGTATGAATCGGAAGTAGTAATAAATACTTCATTGTTTTCATATTAGTTGCGACTTTATTTTATTCTTCTCGTACAAATATAAAACAAATTCGGTCTGAATTCCCAAATTACATTACCCAAATTTAAAATCTAACAAAATTACCTATCTACAAAATAAGACACTATTTTGATCTTGTTTCTATATGAATTTCAGATCTAAAGTATATCGATTGCTATTTTCAAATTATGTACCAAAAAGTAGGCACATTTTTTTTAAATCTAATTAAATTACATATCTACACCATAACAATAATAACACAATATTACAATATTTTGACCTTGTTTCTAAATGAATTTCAGATCTAAAATATATCGATTCCTATTTTCAAATCCAAAATTCCTGAAATGTTCCCACATAGGCACGATTTTTCGTTGAATCCAAGGATTCCAAACAGTCGACTGATTGATGAATCATCGATGTTTGTTTTTCGAATTTGATCCATAGAATCCTTTCTCGGCATTCGAAAGAAAATGGAATGTATTTTTGGCCTTCTCTGAAAACAATATTCAACTGGGATTTCTAGAAGAGCATTTTTTATGGGTATGCTATGCGGTGTCAAAAAGATATTTATCCTTTAATAAACATTTATTGTATCATCTGACAATTTAAAATTATAAAATTCATTTAAATGTAATTACCACGTTTCAGGTCTTGAGTGGCAACAGAAATACTGAATGAAAATAAATTCTTTCTCGAGCTTCGATTGGCGAATCAATGCCACGTGAGAACAGAGCACCAATCGGGGCACGGATTGAAGGAAATGCAGGAATGGAAGCTGGAAAGAAATACGTCACCAGAAACAAACCAATTGGAATGTTTACTAATTCCATTTCTTTATACAGACTAACGAAGTTTAATTAAATATTGTAACTTCTTTAAAAAATTCTTCTTATGTAGTAATTATGTTCCAATTTTATTAAAGACTAGTTAATTGTTATCAAATCTAAATTATGCTTGAAATAGTTACAGAACATATTATTGTTGAATACTTTATTCGTTATTAAAGTTAGTTACTTTTATTAATTAGAAATAGTAGTAAATTTAAGTTATTCTTCATGAAATGATAAATTGCTGCTCAGTAAAAACTGTCAATCTGTCACGGTATTACAGAATTATTCCTTAACTAAACAATATTCTTTGTCGATATCTGCGGCCAGAAAACCTTTCTTATATATATTCTCCTTCCTTTTACATAATTCACTGTATCGATTGAGAAGTTGAGAATCTCAAACAACACAAATTAAGTGTTTCTTAAAATTTATCAAGTTACAGAATAAAATGGTCATTTAATGCAAATTGCTTAAAAATAAACGGATTATTAAAGATAATTTTGTTAGAGTTCCATCAAGATTTCAAAGCAATTTGCAATCATTTATCCATTGTATAAAATATCGATTCAAGTAAAACTGGTTAAACCTGCAAGGTTTAATGGCATTAAATAATACAAACTTGTTCTTTATATAGAAACTTGGTTGAAATGGAATAATTTAATTCAGTAAATACTTTACTTAGCAGAAATACTAACTATATTAACTTAAGAAAATTATATTATATAGATTTTTATACTCCATTGTTGTAGAGGAAACATTATAATTTATTTTTTCAAATGTCGAAAATACTTCTTCTTTCATTTTTAAATAAAAAAAATTTTAAGTAAGTGGAAAGGCTAAAATTAGGCACATGATAGTTCTCGTCTAGACTTTTTTTTGTCCGTCAGCGCTACTTTTTAAAATTGTTTTAAAAAAGATTGAGTTCTAAAGGAAATTTTTCATAATTTTTATAAAAATAATGGGGTAGGCACTCCATAAATACATTACAAATTATAGGGCAAACAAAAATTATTCATTGCAATTAATTACGATTATCTATTATTAATTAGTATGATAATTTTTTATTAATTACTATTTTCGAGCCCTAGAAAGAAATTGAATAGTTTCAATACATACATTTAAAAATCTTTTTTCTGAGCTCGTATATAGAGTTATTGAATCGTGACTCTATAAGACTCAATACGAGAATCTCTAAAAATTATGTTTTAATATTTGCGCAGCCGGATACGCAATATTTTCAAGCTGTGCATTAAGCATACTTTTGGAGACAGAAAAGAATAAGCATAAATGCATTATCCAGTTCACTGGTTGACAGCAAGAAAACGGGAGAGAATATCGCAAAGAAAAAGGAAATAATTCCAAATTTTAATTTAGGGAATATTTGACGCCAATGCTGTTAATTTTAGCTATGGTATGTTAGCCATTTAAAATTTTTATTCTTGAACTTTAAATAAATAATATTGCTTGAAATAAAATAAAAAGTTACAACGTTTATAAATCACTTGTATGATAATTTTGAGCTTGGAAATATAGAAATGACGGTAAATTTCCATGAGAATAATTTTTTTAACTTAATTTTTATGTGACTCTCTTTCTCTCTTCCAAACTCTGATTCCGCCTATTAGGTTACTCTACAGAAATCCCTGAGTACCGTCAGTTCAATTATGACCACCAAACCACCATGTATACACTGTGCATGTGCAATTAAAAAAATCAGGTTTTGAGAAATTTTCGACATCTGCCCACAATTGTATTTCATGCACAACCACAAAGTTGTGCATACATTTTTATTTAACACTTTTAAAAATCCAAACTTCGCAAAAGAATCGGATCAAAGCAATGTTCAAAGCGACTTGTAAGAAAATAGCGTTATTTTTTTTTGTATTTTAATGAAATAAAATTACCTAAACCAGAAAGTTTGAATTTTATTAGTAATCTTTATTATCTATTATCTATTATCTATTATCGATGGTGATGTGTGATGGTATATATGATTAGATTATTTTATGATTTGATATTATTATTATATTTATTATGTTATGATTATGATTATATTATGATTATGATTATGATGATTATTATTGTTATTGTTATTGTTATTGTTATTGTTATTGTTATCGTCATCGTCATCGTATCGTCATCATTCATCATCATCATCATCATCATCATATCATTCATCATCATCATCATCATCATCATCATCATCATCATCTTTCATCATCATTATTATCATTATTTATTATTATTATTATTATTATTATTATTATTATTATTATTATTATTATTATTATTACTTTTGCATTTTCATTGCATACCGGTGTTCTTTATTTCTAAAAATATCACTTTACTGCCAAAAAATTTCTAAAAATGTTTAAATCAATAAAATATAGACACCGTACCTTTGATAACTTATTCTTATCCAATTTGGTAGTAAAATTTTACTCCTTTTAAGATTTTCTTTATTTTATGTATTTTATGAAATATATAATTTTTAAGTTTAACTTTTTACCACTTAGTCCTAAATATAACTAAAAGAAACTTTTCTTATTATAAGTTTTAATACTTAAGTGAATTTTATTTTAGGTATGTTTGACGGCCTTCGTTGTCAATTTCTAGCCTTCCATTTTTATGTGTTTTAGTAATAAAACAGAAAGTGTTTGAGGGGGGAAATATTCCCACTTCAGGCTTCCAGCTGTTATTTTAAGCCCACTGAATCAAACTTAAATATAAGTAAAGGCGATCTTACCCAAATAGATTTTTAATAATAAATCCAAAGTAGCTCCACTAGATAGGTGAGTGATTCAAACTTACCAAGTTCGTCACTAATAGCCCTAAGTAGCTCTACTGCAACTATAATTTCACTAAATCAAAATATCTTAAGTAACTGTAACTGTACTTCATTCTGGGTGTTGTCATTCGCAAAGAATTCGGCTTGTTTATTTAATTTAAATTTAAACAAAAGATTTATTTTATTTGTTTCAAAATGAGTTCGGAACAGAAATTGGTAAGTAAATATATTTTTTTAAAAAAGTCTCAAGAAAAATATCTAAATCAAAAGCATGACAAAAAATAACTTTGTCATTTTGTCAAATAAAGAAATATTTATAAGGTTATAACTTTTTGTTTCAGTATTGACTGCTATTTGTTTAAATTACAATGAAAAAGATAATGAACAAAAAACATATTTTGCTTACAGTTTAATAATCCCGAAACTCCTGGATATGTGGGATTCGCCAACCTTCCTAACCAAGTACACAGAAAATCTGTCAAGAAAGGATTTGAGTTTACTCTTATGGTAGTTGGTGAGTTATTGGTTAATTTTTCCAGGGAAGTCTTAGTAACCATTTTAGAGTCTTCCAAACTTTCAATTGACCACCAATACATAGATGTCAAGGATCAGATTTACTGTGTACGGTCCCCCTTGGCGCGATTATTTCGGATTTAGCGATAAATAATTTTTTCTGGCAACCTGTCTGACTTCGACTGATAATTCGAATTCTATGACTTCGCTCCGATGACGTTTTCCGGCAACCCTATTTTTTTAAAAAAAAGTCGCAAAAATGCGGACTTTTGGCGCGATTATGGAAAGTTCGCCAAGGGGGACCGTACAGTAAATCTCTACCGGCAGTGACATCCCTTCAGAAGACACACTTTCTAAAAGGTGAAATAGTACAATTATGATATAATGGCCAGCTGGTTCAATAGCGAGCTTGAAAATTAAACTTGAGGTTTATTATACCCGTGGAATTTATAAAGGAACAGCTAGCGTATTATGGCCGGAATGCTATTTGGCGACTTTGGTGTTCGTGAAAAAGTAAACACAGGGTTGCTATAGCAACAAGATTGATGCAAACATCTATTGAGTTGAACTGGAGTGTTTACCAATTTAAGTACGTTTTTGCTACTTGGCTATAAAAGAAAAGTCGCCAAATCGTGACTGGCCATAATACGCTAGCAGTACCTTTATGAAATACGAAGTGAAATGTTTACCACATTTGAGCACTTTTGTTGCTTGGCAACATAATGCAAATTGTCAAATCAAGACCGGTCATTGTATCATAGCTGTTCCGAAAGTAAAATTGCTTGTGTGAACACAAAAAGTTTGGTATAAAGTCAGCCCAATAAAATGTGTCAAGATTATTAGAATCTCATAAATATGCATTTCGAGCATTTTTTCTGCTGACCTGAGCTCGAATGCTGCAAGCAAAAACAAACCCCGCTTGACTAATTTGGCTTCTTTAGCTACAATTGAATAGCGATTTGCTCAATAGTGATACTAGTACATTTCTATAACATACATAAAATTTACCAATATGAATTAATATATAAGTACTTTCTTTCCTGAATAGGTGAATCTGGCTTGGGGAAGTCTACTTTGATTAACAGTCTCTTCTTGACTGATTTGTATCCTGAACGACATATCCCAGATGCAGCAGGTGAGAAACTGTTCAGATACAGATAAGACGTTTGCAGGGGTGCAGAAAATGTTTTTACTCCCAATATTTCCCCCAATCCGTTTAAAAATTTCCCCCAAAATTTTACTATATGCTATAGACTTAACATAAATTCTGTATTTCCTTAGGTCTAGAAAATTGTACGATATTCAGGGATGTTAGTGCTAGTTGAACAAAAAAAGCTGAAATCCAAACCAAATGCTTGGTTTGAAAAACCAAAAAAGCTGAACTAAGCGTGACCGATAAAATTTAAAATTCAACAATTATCACAAGATAATTTTTAAATAATTATATAATACTATACTACTAAATGTACTTTTAATATCTTTTTAAATACTTTAAAATAAGTACATTTTCTTTTATTTATGGTGTTTGGGGAGGGGGTTAGATCAGATTTCTCTATGAACATGTTTTGCTATTCATTCATTTGGTATATTACTTACAAGTTTTGGCCGTTTGGCAGTTTCATAAGGCTGGCAATTTAGGCACCAGGTTTTGCAAAAAATAATAATAATATAATAATCTTGAGTGCCTTTTTGGGATTGAAATCCTTAACTTTTGGTTTTAATATTTGTTAGGAAAGAAAAATTTCAAGCACTTTTCCAGAAAAATTCAAGGATTAGAAATTTACTAGCAACATAAATTCATTAAAACCTAAATATATAAAGCGTGTATACACCGACACTCCATTTAAAAAAGAAAAAAAAAACTAAAAATTATCTAAAATCAGAAACCCCAGTATATGCCGAAGTAGAAAAAAAGGTTCAAATGTAAAACAAAAAGTATTTTAACATCCATGCTGTTCTTGTGATCACTACTCAAAGACGCCGTGAGTAGGGCACTTGATCAGAAAAAATATCCTGGTCGTCCGACTTGGCCTGAACCGGAGCTACAAAAGTAACGAGATACTCTTCCGATCACGCAGAGCCAGAGAACTGTCAATCATTCTGATGCACTGTGACGTCATCGGTAGATTTCGTGAAAATTACTAGGCCGCAAAATAAGCAAATCAGGAAAGCATTATTGGACTACTCTTCTAATGGGAGATTGCACTGGCTGGACGAGATTTGAAGACATCTTTAGTGTAACCTAATCTTAATTCATCTTCCCATTTTGATTGAAATTTTTATCTTCATTATTAAAATCTGTTATTTTAACCTATAGTTTATTGAAATTTAAGTTTAGTTTCACCTAATTACGGGCACCGTAAAAATGGTACGGTGCGAAGAAAAAGTAAAAATTGTTTTAAAAAAAAAGAGAAGTGCATTGCAGTTGTAGCGAATCGGTTGATTATTTTTATCGCTGTTTCGGTGAATTTGCATCGCAAATTGCGATGCGATACCACTTAAATCGAACCCTGGTTTGAACCATCTGTACTGTAGCTGCCGATGGCTACGCTATTTGACACGGGGGGGGGGGGGAATGGCGTACGGAATGCGATCACACTCGACGACATGCTGAATTTAGGAGACAAAAGCGGTACGCTATTTTTGTTTGTTTGAACAAAAAAGTAAATTAACGGTAGGTTTTAAAACCTAAAACGAACGGCTGGTCAGGGAATTTTGTAATATATTGTTAAAATCGAAAACAATTGAATATTTTCCACAAAATTTCCCCAGATGGCTAAAATTTCCCCCGATCTAGGATCGCCGGATCGGACATATTCTGCATCCCTGGACGTTTGTAGAATTAGTCATCTGCTTTTTCCCTACCTTGTAATGGTAACTCACTAAGCATGGGCACCTACATTTTGGATTCATTGAACTATCTTTATCTTTTATTCCAATATACTTTACATGACTACCTATGGGTTGATTGGTAAATTCCTAGTATCTTACTATCTAAGCACTGTATTAACTTTGTTAAGCTATAATTAGATAACAACAAAAAAAGAAATATTTGTTGTTATTTGGTTTTTACTACCATCAGACATAGAACATAGCATTAATAAAAATGATTGTAAACAACAAAACATCAATTTCTTCTAAACAAACAAATTTAGAAGATATCTTTTGTAATCATAAATGCAAACTGTTTCTCTAATAACTGCTATTTTTATTGAATTTTAACCTGCATGCATTGATTTTTAAATGCATAGACAACAAATGTTGACCAACCAATAATCTTTTATTTCTGGTCTTATCCAATTGTGATTACTAATATTCCTTTCTCTGGGTCATATAAATAGTACAATAATGTCTATTTTATATAGAAAAAGTTAAGCAAACTGTGAAACTTGAAGCCTCAACTGTTGAAATTGAAGAAAGAGGTGTCAAATTGCGTCTGACTGTTGTTGATACTCCGGGTTATGGTGATGCTATTGACAATAATGACAGGTAACAGAATTACTTTACATCTAATTATTCTTTTAACAGAATAGTGTTATACTTGCACATTGGAGATTGACTGTCTTTCAATCTCTATAGGGACTGTTGAACCCCTGTTTTGAAGATAGTAAATAAGTAGGTTTGTTACTGCAACAAACAACTTTCTCAACAAGTTTTGAATTTTTTTTTAAGTTCATAAAAAAACCTCATTTAATTCCTGTGTTTGAATTGCACACATGAAAATGGCTCATTTGACCTTCATTTATTTTTAATTCAAAGAACTTAATGTAATAATAATAGATTTTGCACTAAAGATTTAATTTGCATGTAGATTAAATATATTTTTAATATTAAACATCCACTTTTATATATAGAAGTACAAAACCTTTGCATTATCAATAAGAGTTTAAAATAACAATATAATTAGAGCAATGCAACTTTCATTCATTGTTTGCTTTTAAAGACCTTTTTAAACTCTCATTTCTTTTATTACATTGTCATTTCATACACATACTAGCTTTATAAACCCGGCGTTGCACGGGTGTACTCTCAATAACGGTGTGTTTTTTATGTATACTTTTTTTATATACCAATTGTTCACTCTCCACTGATAAACACTCCATCAGGATATTATAATATCTTCCCATTTTGATATGAGGGGTCCTCCCATTCTGAAATGAGGGGTTGATTGTATTCAGTCCTTTCCAGGAGTTAGAGGGCTTTCCCATAGGCTCCTGTTAAAATTGCCAGAACAGCTATGATATAAAGGCAGGTTTCTACATGGCGATTTGCGCAACGAAAATGCCCAAATGTGGTAAACATTCCACTCCATATTTCATACAACTCGATGGGGCAGGGGATCCCAGTTTGTAAAGCCATTCGCTTTTCATAATGTAGGTCCCAGGTTTGGGTCTGGGTATCACTAAAATAACTGCCGACCAATAAACGGCTTGTGCATCCAAAATTATCCGACGAATAAAGTTCCGACGCCACGTACGATTTCACCCTTAAAAGTTGCATTAGGAGCCTGCTCAGGTGTCGTGACTGGTTGAATTCGTCACTTGACTGGTTGAAATTTACGAGGTCCTTTGCCAATAGCCCTCGTGTGTAGCTCTAGTGCGACGATAATTCATACTAACCCTAACCTATACAACTGGATGTGAAAAGCTACCCTACATTAAATTTTCAACTTCGCCAAAAGCCGCCAATGCCAAAATTCAATCGGCCATTAAGTCATCTAAACATCAGTAAACAAAACAGAAATTCATCATCTTGTATGGTTGGAAAAGTTTTATGAAGTACAAATTCCTTATTTACGCTAGAATTGTTCCTCCATATTCATTTCTTACCAGTTGTAAACACCAATTAAATTAAATTCAGAAACATAATTAGGATAGTAAAATCAATAAATAAAATAAACATAATGATATTCAAATAACAATTCTACAAATTAAACCCATGTGCTCTTACGTGGTTATACTTAATTTTCGTTCACACTGAACACGCTGAAATTTCTCTTAAAATGAAATAAAAATTATAAATTCTAATCTTACAATGCTATTCCTATGGAGAAATCGGCTCACGTTTTGCCCTCTTGCACCCGTTTGCATTCGAATTTTGAAAAATCGCTTATTAAATGATGCCTACGATATAAAAAGAATTTTTTCCTAAAATTAGGTAGGTGTACCTCTAGTAGTTTTGGCTGGGCGTTGATACATAAATGAATGAGTCAAGACTTCGCATTTTATATACAATATAGATTAAATAATCCATTGTCATATTTAAATTTGATGTCTCTAAACCACAATTTTTTTTTATTCAGAAAATCTGCATTTATTTTTCATTCTTTACAAAAATAGTAAGTTTTTCAACTAGATTTGAATGTAAATAAACTTTATTTTCAGCTTCAAGTCCATAATTCAATATATCGACGACCAGTTTGAAAGGTTTTTGAGGGACGAAAGTGGGCTCAATCGCAGAAACATCAACGATAGTCGAGTGCATTGCTGCTTTTATTTCATCTCTCCATATGGCCATGGACTGAAGCCCCTCGATATTGAATTCATGAAGCAGCTGCATGGAAAAGTCAACATAGTGCCTGTTATAGCCAAAGCTGATGCACTGACTAAAAAAGAAGTGATGCTGCTTAAAAAGAGGGTATGTTTCTTTATTTGGCTATCTTTTATCTTTGTGTCTGAATCTTGTGCCTTTAGAAAGTAGTGTAAAAAAAATTAAGGCAGTGTTTCTTCATATAATAGGATTTACAGTTTTCTTCATATAATAGGATTTACAGTTTTCTTCATATAATAGGATTTACAGTTTTCTTCATATAGCAAGCTAGCTTAATTTTTAAATTTTTCATTGTTTTAAATATTGTTGTTTATTTTTTCTACTACAGTAAAAACTATTTTAGGTTTTACCCTTGTAAATCTGATGCAATGTTAGATTTCTATCATACATTTTTAAATTACCTGTACACATATTTTATTCCATTTGTTTAAAGAATGTCAATTTTTCTATTTTTGCTTTTATAAAAGCTTCATTTTTGTTTAACTGGCTACATTTTTTATAGGTTTCCTTAAGCAAACATCACTAACTTAAAGTAATTGCCTTTGTATATTTGTGGTAGCTTATTAATTGATCTAAACTATTATACTAACTAGAATCTAATCTAAACTACTATATACTAGTCTAAACTATTATGCTAACGAGAAACTGCTGACACATCCGACTACTTTCCCCCCTAGATCATGCAAGAAATCGATGAAAATGGCATTCGCATCTATCCCTTGCCAGACTGTGACTCCGATGAAGATGAAGATTACAAAGAACAAGTGAAACAATTAAAGGTATTTTTTAATCAAAATAATCATCCATTCAAATTATGTCCCTTTCTAACTTTGGTCCTTAATTGTACATTTAGTAATTTAAGTTTCAATCGATGGTATCTTGACATACACAGTAAATGTTTTTTATGTATATAATGCTTGTGGAGAGAGACTTCTAAGGTAATTTTCATTCAAACTGATTAGATTAGGCAACAACTTCTACTTTCAGCCAAAAATATTTATATAGTCCTGCAAATAATAGCTTCATTAAGTGTGTTTAGTTTTTTTTTTGTGGAATTGAGCTTTTTTATTAGTTTTAGCTTTTAGTTTGAAAAGTTTGGCTCTTTCAAAAGTAGTAACATATTGTTTAACTTTCCTAAACTTTCTCCAGTTAACAATACTACAGTTAAATAAAACTTATTTGCATAAAATGAGAATTCGAATTGTTTTAAAGTACAAAGAGCTCAGCTTGCTACAACTTCGGCTCTTACTGCCCTTCAAATAAAAGTTTCAGTTAAATGTTTGGGTTTAACCAAGATCAGTCATGTATAGTGACTAATTTTTTAATGTTACTCAAAGTACAATGCTAAATACCAGTGATTATTTTAATTTAAGAAGTATGTAACCAAGGGAATTTGTTGCAATTTATTCTACATGTCAGTAAAACTGTAGCATTATCTGAGTATTTTTTTTAATTAAAATAAAAAAATATGTACTTAAAAAAATATGTGGATATGTGGTTATTTTACTGTATTATTCAAGTATTGTTCTTACCTTATTCTCTTATTTCAGGAAGCTGTACCATTTGCTGTCTCTGCTGCTCTTCCCACTATCGAAGTAAAGGGTCGAAAGGTCAGAGGTCGCCTGTATCCTTGGGGTGTTGTGGAAATTGAAAATCCTGATCATTGTGACTTCATCAAGCTGCGGACAATGCTTGTGTATGTACTTTAATTTTGAGTCTCTCAAAGTTACTTTAAATCTGCTAAAACTTTGTTTGATTAGCTGAAAAATATGCATGCTTTTATGACTAACAGGTCAAAACAAGATTCTTATGCTTTACTGGCCATTTACCTCAATGAATATGTAATTGTTTTTTTATTCTCAAAATGGACAGCAAACCCTTGTTTTAATATTTAACCAACTCTATTAATGAATATAAGGTTTTTATGTGATCCATACAATTTGAGCCCTGATCTTTAGTGCTATTATTTTTTATAATCTCTCTTCTAACAATATTTTAATTCTTAATTGTTTTCTCAAAATTATTGTTCTTTTAGCACACACATGCAAGATTTACAAGAAGTGACACAAGATCTCCATTATGAAAACTATCGCTCAGAGAGATTAGCTGGTAAAACTACTGCTAGAAAACCAAGGTAAGTAATTTAATTAAAATTGTGTGCCTTTAAGAAATTGTTGTCTTTTGTATTTAAACAGTTAATAAATTTGTTTATTTTTGCTTTCATCAGTTTAAGTCAAATTATTTTTTGCATTTTAAGCAAAAATGAAACTAGTTTTGATTTATGTCTTTTCTGAATATCTTCTTAAATTTAAGAATGTATGCCTTATCAATATACAAGAAGTGAATAAAATTTTGAAATAAATATTTAGAAAATCAACCCTTTTACTACCAGGACGTACCACAGCATACATCCTCTCAATTTGGTCATCAACGACCATTACATTAACTGCTCTTACTCAAGAAACTAAGCCTGGAAGTGAAGGGGGTTAATTAAAATTGTGTTATTGGATCCAGTTCCTTTGAGTTTTAAATTTCATGAACAGACCAGCCAACTCTTCATATTACACCCGGCAATACTAGATTTTTTAAAAAATATTAGCAATAGTGGGTAGCATGTGAAAGTTTAATGTTTCCCTGTGTTAAATCTGGCAATCGGTGAATTTGCTCCTGCATTTGAGAAAATGGTTAAAAATCCAGGTATTGTTCCAAAAATATTGTGATTGTCTAAAGGATGTGAGATATTGGTCTAATGTTTTAAGTCTTTTAACTATTAATTACATTGCTTGTAGTGGGACTTCTGAATCATCAGACAAAGATCGCATTCTTCAAGAAAAAGAAGCCGAGCTCCGTCGCATGCAAGAAATGTTAACACAAATGCAGCAGAAAATCAAAGAAGAGGAACAGCGCAATGCTACGCCATCACCAACAAATCAGTCACCAAAGATCGCTCATAAATAAATCTCCTGAACCTTTTCTTAAAGAGCTAAATCAATATTCTTATTTTTGTTAAGTGCTTCTTTTTTGTAATGTATTTGTTGTGATTATTGTTTAGCTTTTATTTTGTGACTAGTCACATTAAATATGCATTTCCGAATGGCTTCCAATGTACGTTTTCATTCTGTAATTTAGTCATTCATATTTTTGTACCTTTTTTGTGATCTGTATACATTTTAAAGCTTTTTTAGGTGCTTGTTTGATATTTATAACATGTCAAATGCGTTTGTAATATTAGTTTAGTTTTTCGCATTTATATTGCTAATATAAAAGCAATAGTTTTGTATTAAATCAATATAAAATATAGGTCTAATATTGTTATTCATTCTTAGAATTATTTAAAATAATTTTTTCACATAAAGAAAACTTTAATATTTTTATCCAGTATAATACAATACTTTTTGGATAAAAAGTTCCATTAAAGTTATACCCAAGGTTCCTCTGAAATTCTTAGTATTTTAAATGTAATTCATATTCATCTATATTCAATTTGTTAATAGTGCCTTGATATTTCTTAGTATGTGATAAAATATTTCACATTTAGGTTGCTTAAATATTTTCAAATATGTAACTAAAATTCAAATACAGTTCGATGCATTGTCTTGAGGTTAAAGGTTATCAATACATAGATTTTTGTCTAAGAAAATTTTAAAATATAAAGTCAAAAGAATATTTTTTTATAAGATTACTAATCAAATTTTCATATCCTAACAATTTTTTAAAAAATTAGATGTGTAGGGTTATATGTATAAAATAAATACTTTATTTTATTCATCCTTTGTGACTTAATTTTAAACAATACAGTTAATTACATTATTTTACAGTTAATTAATAACTTTTTTTAAAGTAAGATCCTTTTATTTTTATATGTTCTTTAAGACTTAGTTACTATATTATTTAAGCCTTGTTTTTGTACATGATTGCTATTTTTGTCTAATATATTTTTACATGCATTTTTATACTTTTATTTTATGCAGATTAAATTCATGTTTATTCTAGGTTTTCATTTTTTATAATTATTGTTGCCTTAATACTAAAAATTACATAGTTTAAAAAGTTTACAGAAATATGCTTTATAACGTGTGCTTCATTACTTACACCATATTTATTATTTTAGACCATAAAAAGTTGCAATAATTGGATTGCCTTTGACAAATTGTATTTTTAACATTGAATTGTGCAATTATAAAAAAATTAAGTAAAAAAAAAGTTTTGACACATATCATTAATGGTGTGAATTAACACCTGATACCTTGAATGGTAAAATTCCCCAAATTTTTACTAGAACTGAACTTAATGAGTAAATAAATTTAGTGCCTTTCTAACATAATAAAAAAATCTGTTAGTTTAGTTTTCCTAGTTGTATCTCATTTTTTTTTATCGAAGCTGTATTTCAAATATACTTCATTCTCTTTTTTTAAAAAAAGAATTTATCTATGTGACTTTCAGTTGGTTTTATATTTTTAGTTAGATGTATGTGTACTTAATGAGTGCCTTATTAAAATATGAAAACTGAATACAAGTACATTGTTAATTTTTTTTGTTAAAACTTATTTTATAAATTCACACTTTTTATTGTATTTTTTTATGAAATGAAAAAGCACTTTTAGAAACCTTTTAAACTTAAATTAAATTCGAGCATAACTTTTATAGGCAGCTTTCCATACAATCAAATTTTTATAATCCTAAATAAACTCAAGTTAAGATTCCCTATATTTCCCCAGTCCTCAATATTTTGCTTAAACAGGAGTTTGTTTAGAACTATTTGATACTTGAGCTACTTATTGAGTAACCTTTACTAATATCCGAAAGTTTATGATAATTTTATGACATAAAGTCTGTTAAAAATATTAAACTGTTGAATTGATTGATTCTTGGCTTTCAAATTGTTGAAAAAGCCTTATAAGGGCTGTATATGACGTGTTTTTCGAGGGACGGTTGCAAGCGGTTTACATTCTAAACAATAGCAATATAGATATTGTATCCTTTTTCTTCAAGAATACATAATGATAATGGAAGTCTTCCTCAACAAAATAAGTGATAGGGATTATTGAATCTTCAAAAATAAGACATTGACAAATATTGTTTTGGCAACATTTTTATAAAAAGGAATTATGCAGTGTCGCAAAAAGCCGTTTACTCTACCCTGTAAATGTATTTTTACTATTTTTGGACACTCAAGCAACATGTATCTAAAACCACCAGATTTTAATAATCATTAACAATGCATTTCGGAAATGAGTTTTTTTTTTTCAGAAAGCTTTTTTTTTATGGAGGGGTGAAGATCTTTCTTTTTATAACTTAACTGTATTAACTTTATCTTTTAAAAAAATCTGGCCCCTCTACGATTGAGCAGAACAGCTTTATAGTCAATTTCTTACAGTTATCCAGGCCTGGGGAGCTTAATCGGGGGGATGGGAAAGGTATTCCAGGTTCCGACTAATAATTTACAGTGAAGAGAAGTACACATTAGATATGCTTCAAATTCCCGAAGCTGCACACGATGTCGCTCCTAAAAAAAATTGCGCTGGATGCCTAATCAGTTGTCGGCTCGTCACTTGACTATGGTCCTAAATTACAACGCCCGTCTCCAATAGCCCTCCTGTAGCTCAAGTGCGTCGATAATTCAACTTTTTCAGTTATCCAAGCGTTATGGCATAATGGACGATCAGAACGGGACGGAACTCAGCTATCGAGTGTGGTAGTTTGTGAGATATAAGCAAAATATAAGGCAATTTTTTTTAATTAGCTACTGTCACCGTAGGCGTTCTAGTAATCCATTACGTGTTAAAGATATTTTAGTTATCGAAATTTACTACTTGTTTTGGAAGGTTGTAACCTTATACTCAATCATTTTACAAATTTTCAAACTCAAAACAAGTTTTTCAAAGTATCAAATTGCAAAATGTTCTAGCTGACATTTTAGATCTTCCATGAGTCATCTGAAAACTTATGCAAGATTGCTACTATCGCTGGAATGCTAACTATGCTTATTTCCTATACAATGGAATTTTTTTTAATTTATAAAAACTACGTCTAAGATACACTTCAAAATAAAATCAGATGTCAAAGGAACAAGCAAGAAAAGCAATAAATACTATTTTTAATAGTTTTTTAAAGCGTGATTTTTACATTTAGCATTTAGTTAGCAGCAGGAACAAGAACTTAAAAAGGATGATCTCACAAACAAACAAGGTTGCAAGGTCGATTTCCTTGGCGATTAATTCCTTGTTTGTAAATCAATTTTTGCTGCCAATGTTCCATTCGTCCCTTGTTTATAACGCCAATCAATTCAAAAAGTCAATCCCACTATGAAATTGGCTTGTTTCAGGTGACGTACATTCTAGCTTTTAATCTTGCTTTTCTTTCAATCGGTGCTCCGATTGGTGCTTTGTTCTCACGGGACATTGATTCACCAATCGAGGCTCAAGAAAGAATTTATTTTCAGTTATCATTTATGTTGAAAAATTCGCTTCATAATTTTGCTATATAGTAAAACTAGCAACGAAAAAAAAGCAACAAAAAAAACTTAGAAAAGAGAAAAAAAAAAACAGGAAAACAAGCCGCGTTACGTCACTCAGACGGCATTTTTGTGAAATTCTTCTGTTTTTTTTAATAACAATAATGTTCAAGACATAGATTCACGAGTCACAAAATTTTTATGTGTTCAATTTCCATTAAATTATTATTTTTTATTCGTCTAAAAAGTAAATAAATAACCCGCAGCCCCTCCGTAGGATGCGACGCATTTAAATTGACGCCAAAAAAGTGCTCACTTCAGAATATGGGTGCCTTTCTTTGGATTTTATCTATGTAGTGGGATCCACAGTTGCGCCGACATCAAGTCTCGGCTTTAATAACACGCAGAGCGCCGCACACCCCTACTTGTGTTGATCGTTCTGCGCAGTCGTAATCTCCCATGCTATGGCTGCTTCGTGTGTGTCACCGTGTGATGGCATTTGAATGTCCCAATCGCGATTCCCTAATAATGAGTAAACGACGTCGTCTTATTACCCATGATAGCCATCGCTCCCTCACAACATCCGTCATCTCGATCATCTCTCAGTAACAATGGCAGCGGTGGCCGCGACCAACGGTGAGACCACGGACGACAGGGCCCTGTGGTCAGAGTTCTGCGAGAAAAACGCTCGTGTCACGGCCGTGGACTTCGCGCAGAGCTACCGCCTGTTCGCCAACGACCACCCCAACGTGGGCAAGACCGTCAGCAACCAGGAGATCAGCAAGAAGTTCGTGGACTTCTTCGTCGAGTTCTTCGATTCGGAGCTGAAGAAGAAGATCGGCGAGAGCTCGTCGTCTGCGAACGGGCACCCCTCGACCGAGAACCCCGAGCGGGTCCGGCCCAAGAGTCAGGTGGTGACATCGGACACCTCCCAGGAGAACATTCGGGACTCGGCCGCCAACCACCACGGCGACTATAGTGATTTGTCGGACCCGGAAGGGGAATCGCCCAAGTCGTCTCATCACCACCACCACCCGAGAGCTTTCTTCAGGCGACTATCGTTCAAGGGTCTCAAGCGGGGCAAGGGGCTGTTCCACAAACAGCACTCCGATGAGGTGGAACTTTCCCACGAGCGAAGGTCCAGAGGGGACAAACATGAAAAGGCCAAGTTCACCAAGATCATCGTAGAGAGTGTGAGGGAAGGGATGGTCAGCTACTTGACTGGGGACTATTTGGATGGGAGACAGAAGTGGGAGAAGTGTAGACTTTTGTTAGTCAAAACCACAGGAGGTTATATGTTAGAGTTCTATTCACCGCCAAAGGTAAGTCAATGAAACCCTCATCAGATGAAAATGCAGTTATTTCATAAGACCCCTAGAAAGTAACAAGTCATTGTGAGATCAACCCTTGCATAACTAATTAATATGGCAGAAGTAAACCCATAATAGCTGCATTCACTAGTGCTATGATACTTGCACCATTTTCACCCATCGGTTAGGAATTCAGAAATATTAGTTTTAGCAACTCGTATAACTGATACTATTTGGAGGGGCCACACTAATTATCCACTGAGTCACCAATCGGTTTCCCCTCTGAGGATAAAAGGCATGTTTCACCTAGGTATACTGTGGCCGTGGCCGGGTCAATGGCAAAGCCTACTCTAGCGTTTACAACACTTTGTTGGAAACATGTATTTTTAAAATGTGTGTAAATTTTATTATTTTTTCGCAATCAAAACTGAGCATACTAGTTTATTCTAGAGTGGCACAAACCAGAAAAAGCAGTGTCATTGTAAAGTTAAATCAGTTTTTAATCTGAGCTATTTAATTGCAAAGCTGCTGCCTTTCAGAACAAATGGCCAGTTTAACCATCACTAGAGCAGGGCCTACAAGTGTAACCTGTGGTAAAAACTGCACAGATTTAAACTGTGATCAATGGGTCAGCTGATCTCCTGTCATTTTCTATTTTTCTTTAAACTTAATAAAAGTATAAGAAAAAATGAGGTAATGTATCCGACAGAGTGGTGTACACGCTAGATTAGGACTTGTCAGTTGACCAGGCCACTGTACCTAGGTGTTACTTAATTGGACACTGACACAGAAGTTTTCTGGGCGCGGTAAATCTCTATTTTAAAACTTGATTTTCTTGTCACTTGTGATAGTCTTTTGTATTATCTATAAAAACAATCAAAGCACAAAGTGTTCACTATTCAAATTTTTAAATTATTCAATTCTAACATTGAAGTTTTATTTTGTTTTAGCACTGCAAAACGTATTCATCAATGTTACTTTTTTAGTTATTTAGTTCTCTTTTTGTTACACGAGATTTTTTATTACATAATGTTCTTGTTGTGCATTATATGTTATGTAATTATGTTTACAATGAACTTTCTCAAAACGTTTTAGTTTTCTGTTTTTAATGATAGTATTACATGATTAGTATGGTTGATAAATACTTCACTCCTACCCAGCCAACTGATGTTTTGTTATTAACAGAATCTAAAGAATGTTTCGCTTTTTAAAAGCTTCAATTTTATTGTCTCTATTGTTTTTTATGATCTGGTCTTTCAGCAACCTAATGTTACCCAGTAACAGGGTTATGTTTAAAACATTTTGTTTAAAACAATTGTTTTAAACATGTTTAAAACATAGTAATAAAAAACATGTTTAAAACAATTTTTAAAAAAAAACCTGATTTATGCTAATTATCAATGTGGTATATAATTTTAGTTAATTAAAATAATACTTAACATAAACTATTACATTATTAGTTTATAAATTCTTCTATTAGCTCATCTGATTTAATCAAAGGAAGACACTGAATCGCCAGATAATCGAAGGATTTCTTGTATTCTATGATTCTTCGCCAAAGAAAGACGTAAGGCATATGCATAAAATTATTGGGGATGGAAGTAAATATAGAAGACCAAAACGCAAAAAGATGTTTTTAAAAAAAAAACATGTTTTTTTTGGGGGTTTTTTTTAAACATGTTTTTTTCCAACCCTGCCCAGTAAAGTGGTTATCTAATATTTAACTATTGCTTATTCAGAAACTATCAGCTGTACCTATCTAGAATATTAGCTTTTTTTACACTTGGCTTCTATTATTAAAGTAAGTTTTTTTGTTGCGTAGTCTACGCTATTAACAATGTTGCTTTCTCTTTCAGTCTGTAAAACCTCGAAGTGGCCTTTTTTGTTTTCTTATTACTGAAGCTCGAGAAACGACAGCTTTAGAAATGCCTGATCACGAAAACACATTTGTCTTAAAGGTAACAATTAAATAATTTTATTGCATAATTAAATAATTTTATTGCATAATTAAACAATTTGTATTGTATGGATTATAATATTTTCTATTTTGTAATGGCCGCCAATATTGCAGCCCCATTGGAAAAAAAAAAATTGTAATGGCATTTATCAGTTCTAACAGTAAACTTTTTATGAATGTAAGTCATAGAATATTGGTTTATTTCAGCTACTGTAAAATTTGATTACTAAAATGTTTTTCAATTTGAATAGAATTTTAAGTGCTTTTAATGATAAATTAGTTATTGTAACGTATCAAGTACAAAAGCTTATTTATTCATAGAGCTAGTTTTCTGGATAATTATATGTTCATCTTTTATTATATAAAATTCCCGATACAGATGTTCACAATTTAGTTGATTCTGTTAAGTTCTCTTGCTATACTTTTATTTTATGAAAGTAGATAATTTTAGTTACAGTATAACTCGGTTGTAGCATCACATTCAAGGGTCTGCGATGTTTATGATGGTAAAAAACGAGTAACAGTATAAGGGCAAATTCCATGTGTGACAGAATTACATTTTGAATTGTAGAATTGAAGTAAAACCAGGGATTGGAGTAACGCGTTACTTGTAACAGTTACTTTTTTAAGGTAACGTTGGGTAACGCCGTTACATTTTTCAGAAAGTAACTGTAACTTAGTTACTTTTAGCGGTAACGAAGTAACGAAAAATTGCGTTACTTTTCCGTTACTTTCCGAAGGCTGTCTGATGCTTATTTTGAAATTCCACTCCTAGAGAGAGAGAGAGAGAGAAGGGAACATTTCGCATTCCCGAAGAACGAGCCTTTCTTGGGAGGGAAAAAAGCAAATAAGCATTGTCGACTTTGGCTGCTAAAGGCGTGGCGGCAGCTTTCAGCAAGAATTGTTAAAGTACGAATGTTTCTCTTTGTCTGTTTACCTTTCCAAGTATCACATTATAAGACCCGTAATTACAGGCATCTACCGAAAAGAATGGTTTTGAAATAAATCACGCTGACTGTCAAACAGGTTGTCGTTCGGAAAGTTTCGACCAGTGCAAACCCCTTTGTGTTACCTGAATGGGTTCTACAACAATGACCAACAACAAAGTTTCTCCCCTTGAAGAAAGGGGAGGGGGGGGGGGGGGGGAGAGGGCACGTTCACACCTATTTCTGTCTACCCGAGTTTGCTGATGGACGTCGTCGGCTGATATACGATTATTAGCGTACATGATTGAAATTAAATTTTTAAAAAATGTCTATTAATTATAATTTCAGCATTTTGTTTGTGTATTTGTATCGTTAATCGTGGTTTTCTTTGAAAAATCGTAAGATGGCTAAATTTAAATTTTTTTATGTAACTTGAAATTTCAAAAAGTAACTGTGAATCGTTACTTTTCGTATTAAGTAACTGTAACGCGTTACTTTTCATATTAAGTAACTGTAACTGTAACAGAGTTACTTTTTGATAAAATAGTTGTAACTGTAACAGAGTTACTTTTTAAAAGTAACTTTCCAATCCCTGAGTAAAACAATTACCACAAAGCTATTTTCAAAGGAAAATTGGTTTTTCAGTTTATATATTACTGTTAATGATTAAAAGATAAAAAGTTAAAAAAATTTTAAAACTATTTTATTATTTCATTTTTGACTAATTACTTTTTGTGTGACGGAATGACATTTTTGCAACCACGACTGCATCCTAGTACTTAAAAATGGAAACTTCTGTTAATTTAACAATACATTGAGTGTTTATTTAAACTTATAATGGACATATCTTAAATTATTGATACATACTATAGCTAAATTAGTAAAATATTATATATTTAGAGCAACCTACCTGTAACGTAGTTTAAGATTATTAACCTTTCATTTGAACGTGACGGAATGACTAAAAGTTTCATAAACATGTATTTGAAATTTAAAAGCGGTGTAAAGTAAATTACTAAATTTAATATTTATGTTATTTAAATTATCAGTAGAATTAACGTCATAAGATATTAAATATTACATTATATACATTTATTCACATGTGAAAGGTTTTAAAACACGCATCGAGGACGATTTCCAACTAGTTGAAATGCTGGTGGCTGAATTTGCAGAGCCAACAAATCTTTTTTGTCCACTAGGGCATCAATCTTCCTTATCTGTAAATGTGAATACATGTGCTTTATCGTCCTGCTTGTGCTTTCTTAAACCATAATTTGAAAACTTGGAATATATTTTAAAACTTAATTTGTAAAAATTACCAATTTTTTTATTTTATCGAAGTTGACATTTTTATGAAATTGCCCATAAACACTGTTGAATATTAAGTGTAGTAAATCATGTAATATTCACATTACATATTTATAATATGAATTAGTTATAAAATGACCTCTAATGAATTTATTTTAACCCTATGTGCTATTAGTAGTAGCTAAATTTCTCCTCCTCCTGACAATATTTTTTGAGGCAGGAAAAAATTTCAAGTTAGGCAGCTTTTCATATCATTTGGCAAATAAAATAAAATTCAAATAATAAAAACAAAATTTAATTTTTTTTTCTTTAAGAAGGCATTTTGGATATAATATTTTTAATGTTATAACAAAGGACTTAGGAAAAAATTGCTATTGTAAGCAAGATATGATAACATTAAGGCTTATGGGCAATTCAATATGCAAGGGACAGAACATTTCTGGCGTTATAAGCGGAGTTGTCGTTATTACAGAGTTTGTGATTTTATTTGAACGCATGATAATTGAACTTTCACTATATTTTGATTCTGTTTCCCCAGACGGAAAATCATATGGAATATATTATTGAAGCCCATGATTCTGGTGACATGAAATCCTGGCTTACCACAATAAAGTATTGTATGCGACATTTAGGCGACCTGAATGCAGATAGCTCGTAAGTTACAGTGTATACCCATCTATTTATTAGATTTTTCAATTATTTGATCAGTTTTAATATAGAGCTGTACCCAGACTTTTTATATTTCCCAGCATGCACCGCCTCCTTGAAGGCTGCAATGTCATTTGGTACGGCTCAATTCCTGGTTTTAAAATAATTCACTTTGTCATACTTGTCTCATTATTTTAATTAAATGATAAAATTAGTTTAATACATATGTAGCAAAGTTGTAAAAATCTAAAAACTTCAACTGGCCTGGTCTAGCAAGTTGCTTAAAAAGTATTTTTGCCTGTGTGCAAATTTTTACTTGCCCAAAATTAGTTTATAAATATTTTCTTAAATATTTTTTACCAAATTTTAATAATGTGCTAACTATGCAAATTATTGATTTGCCACATTTTTATTCTAAAGTAGTACAATTATTAACATCAACAGCAAAGTATTTTTAAAACTAGATAGATACCTTATTTCTTTAAAAAAAAAAATTGAAAACTTGAAAATTGTACTATCTCAATCCGCTTTTTACTCGCTTCGGGCTATGGATCTTTCTAAACATAGGATAACGGTTCTGTGATTTCTGTATATTTTTTTGCTGTTTGTCATTATATAATTAGTACTGTATTAAAACTATGATACCCCTACTTTTTGCCTAATATGCTATTTTTTGCCAAAAAATTCTAACTTATGTAATGCAACCAAATAAACTTAAACCAACTGCAACCAAGAACTTGGTGTAAATTCATTTAACATAAATCAAATTCCACAAAATTAATTCAAAAGATCTACAATTAATTTTTGAGTTATTGCCATTATAATTTAAAATATTAGTGCTGCAAATGACTTCATAAGTATTATGTGACTTTTTTTTATGATTTTATAAGTTGCCTTACTTTAACAAAAATTTCATTACTTTTTTTAGAAGACCTCGTTTACCTACAGCACAGTCAGACAGTTTGACTAGGTTAAGAGATAGAGCTCCATCTAAAAGTAAGTGTTTACACAGTGTTTCACAACTTAAATAAACAACATACCAGTGTAATGAGTACTTTAATTTTAAGAATAATACATATGAGTATTAAATAGTGTTGGCAAATAATTTCTATAACAAAATATCTTTACATTTATTGTTCTTACATGGCATGCTTTTAAGGTTCAATTTCCATTACCTTATTAAAATTATTTCACTCTATAACAAAATTTGCTGTCACTTTGACTTGACACACTTTTAATTTGTTCAATTACAGCTTCTTAGTGTATTGTTGTCTTTTAAATTATTAGTCAAACAATTTTCTGTGTGGTTTAAGCACCCACTCTAAAAATGGGAAAACATTTATTTGTAAGAAATTTGTTGGAATACATAAGAGAACACTGTATTTTTAATCTTTTGAATAATGAAGTTAACATTTAAAAGTGTCCTCCATCACTTTCTGAAATATTTTTTAATTTTTTTTAATCAAAATTGCATCTGAATAAAATTCTATTTCCCCCAGAAACCGAAGAAGGTGCCTCGGATGTGAATAGCCCTGATCCTCCCCCAGACTTGCCCCCTCGGGGTTTACCCTCAGGGGGTACCCCCACCCCTCCTGCATCAGTGACAGAGACTGCAGCCACAGGGGATCAAGGTTGGTTGGATTTAATAATTTAATCAACATCTATGGAAAATAATATAAAGATATAATAAATTATTTTACCATTGTTTTATTTTTAATAACAACTCCGTCCCTATTGAAAGCCAACTATTCTAACAGTGACATTCAAGATAATTCACTCGTATTTGGGATTTCAATATTCCGATTGTCAGATTTTTATTGCAGCTTGCAATATATTATAATTTGTTACAAAAGTTTAGACACAAAACCCTTTTTTTAAAAAAAATGTTTCATTAATTCAAGAATTTTTACTTGGTTGTTAATTTTTTTATTATACTAGCCTGATCCTTATTACCACTATTTAACCAAAGCTTTTATGTTAAATTTTGTGCCACTACATTTGTCATGTCTAAACTTTTGAGACAGAATATATTGCCTTGTTAGACAATGGCTCGGCGTTTAGATCCTGAGCCTTTTGTTCCAAAGTCTTTGGCCTTGAATTGTCCTGATATGGAACTGTTATCCTATCGAAAGCAGCTTTAAGCAGATCTTTTCGGTCAAAAAGTCCACATTTAATAAATTTAGATTTCGCGATTCACAATTATACAAAATAGTTCTCATTCCTTTTTTAATTTTCAGTATATTTAATAGAACAGCTTATGCAATTTCCTCATAAACATTATTAATAATTACATAGTGTAAGTTTTGTGTTCATTAAAACTGATGTGTGTGCTCTTTAACAGAAGCCGGACCTGACATTTATGGTACACTACGAGAATACCCTTGGTTCCATGGCATGTTGTCTCGAAGTGATGCTGCTCAATTGGTGTTGAGAGATGGACCAATTTGGCATGGAGTTTTCTTAGTTCGCCAAAGTGAGACCAGGAAAGGAGAATATGTGCTAACATTCAATTTCCAAGGAAGAGCAAAGGTATCAATTTTAATTTTTGCACTGTAAAGAGCCAGAACTCTGCTAACCTTAAATCAAAAAGTCTTGAAACCCTTATTGCTTTGCATGCTTAATAATTATTCAGTTACACCACAACTGAAAAATGTAGTAGCTGAAGAAAATAATCAAGGACATTTAATTCATGTGAATCTGTTGGACATTTAAGTTGTAAAACAATATTGTTATTAATAATTCGTTATTTGTTCTCTTTTATATTGCCGTAAAAAATCTAATGATTATGTATTTATGACCTAAATCTCCTAGAAACCTTGAAGTATATTCTGGGCACCCTAAGTTGTGTTTATTTTTGACCCTCCAAATTCAAATTACAATACTTTAAATATAGTATAAGCCGCACATTATGATGGTAATAGTATAAGTTTAGTTAAATTACTCATACAAATTTTTAGAAAAAATTAATCTTTGGGGTCATTTCATTATGTGTCGTCAGCAATATAGCATTAATTGACCACAGTATACATATAAAGAATATTGACCAAACATATTTTCTATTTCTAGCATTTGCGCATGACAATCAACCCCGAAGGCCAATGCAGAGTCCAGCACCTATGGTTCCAAACAATATTCGACATGCTGGAACACTTCTTACAGCACCCGATCCCTCTTGAATCTGGCGGCGCTTCAGACGTCACACTCTCGGAATACGTCGTCAATCTCGACAGCACGCAAAACGCATCCGCACGATCTCGGTCGTCGCCCACTTCCGGAACAGAACAGTCCCGCTCGGGTCGTGTCCCTAGCATCCCAGAACTTAGGGAAGTCGTAACCCACCAGGGTTCTGTGAGGGTCAGGAGTCAGTCTCTAGAGAATGTTCAGGCCCATGTGGTACATCATCCGCAACAGCAGCCACCAAGGGCTGTTGAGAACACTTATTCTTTTGTGTGAAGCATACTTGATGAATTGAATGCCACAGATTGTCCGTAGTTTGGAAGGATTGTTCTGGTATAGTCTGTTCTATGAAATGAGATACTGGCAGGGTTATTACTTGTCCCAAACAAACTGTTTTTAAGAGTTAAAAGGTGTCCATTAACAGTCTTGCTCGTGTCGTGTCCTGAGCATCCCGGAACTTAGGGAAGTCGTGACCCACCAGGGCTCTGTGAGGGTCAGAAGTCAGTCTCTAGAGAATGTTCAGGCCCATGTGGTACATCATCCCCAACAGCAGCCGCTAAGGGCTGTTGAACACTTATTCGTTTGTGTGAAGCATACTTGATGGTCGCCATGAATTGTCTGTAGTTTGGGAGGGTTTGTTCGGTGAAATGAGATACTGGCAAGGTTTTGACTTGCCTAAAAATATCTGTTTTTAAAAGGCTTCTAAAAAGTAGTTAATTTTTTATTAATCTTTGAGAATCCATTAAATTATGCTGATTGTCCCCTAAAAAAGAACTGCTGCTTGTTTTGATTAATGATTTATCTGTTCATAAATCAAATTTATGCCAGGTTATTTACAATTTGGTTTTCAGTTACGCTGTTTAAGTAATATTAATATGCAAGTTAAATTTCTAAATTACACCTGTCTGTACATATGAAAGTGCATATTTTAAAAAGACTAGAAATATAACCTAGAAAATTAGTCAAATTTGTGTTGAATTAGTATTAAAGGTTTGGGTGAGCTTGTGCTTATGCCTAATGCAAGATTGTCATATACTCAGTAACAGTGTTACATATTTCATTTGCCGGTGTTATATATTTAAATAGTGCATTTACTAAAAATACGTAAAAAATTTACTATAAAGCCTTTATTACTCATCGAAAGTTATTCATATTAGAGAAATTTTGTTGTTCTGTTAATTTAGGACAAATTGTTTGACCATGATTAATGTTGTCACTTGACTATTGGCTAAAAATACCACATGGCTTTGTTGTTTTAATTATCTCATATCATTGAACAGATTATAAAACACTTGCAAAATGGTTTTAAATTTCAATATTTATTTTAATGCAGTTTAATCTTTTTACAAATATAATAAGTTGTGTTGCATTCTTGTTATATGGTGTAAACAGTAATAAGTTAAACAGTAACAGTTAAAATCACATCAATTTTTTTTACTGTAATTATAATATTTCTACATGTAATGATGCTACTAATACTTAATGAACTATAATGGATTGAAACTAAAGAGTCGAATTGAAGCAATTTTAAACTAAACTACAGACTGGTTGAAGGAAAGTATGCTTAAATGTCCTGGTGAAGTGCTGTTGCGGTTCCGAATTAGAGCTACCGAAACTGCCAAGGCTAGATGAAATGAAAGTGATCAAAAGTAATGTATTCAGCTTTGATATTGTGGTAGTGATGCGATGCTTTGAAACTTATTCTAGTGATTTTTATGGTTTTATTTATAATATCTTTTTGATGCGCTATATGTATATATAATCATGTCCGAATTTTAAAATATTTTGCTGTGTGCATGGGTGAATGTATAGAGCCTTGAATGAAAGTTTAAGATGTTTACTTTCATCGTTGTACTGTCTTTGTGTATTTAACTGTGGTGTATTTTTCAAAATGCTTTAAATTAATGAATTAAAATTTTAAAAACCTACAGAATATTCTGCAGAGGTCAAAGCCAGGCAGAATTGTATCATTCATATTAAGGTCATTTAGGGAAAGATTGTTATGAATTCTGAAGGGTTGTCGTATAAGTATAATATGCTGGGAAATAATTAAAATTATTTGTTTACACTCTAATAGAAACAGATTAAAACTTATAGTCTGCATTCAAATTGCAATAAAGGTTTTTATTTTAAGGAATTAACTATGCAGGAGCTCAACAAAAACATTCCATGTAAATATTCAAGTGCCAAATGATATAGTAATAAAAGTTTTATAAGCTATACTCTAAGTCTTAGAGGTTCATTTATGCAATTTTATCACTTATGATAATATTAGTTATACAAAGGAAAGGCTGAAATCTGCTAATCAAAAATCTGCACAGGTTTGCTAGTGTAAAGTTAGTAAAATTATGGGTTAAACTTTTTGTACAAATATAAAATTCCATTCTGAAATAATAATTTACTGTTGTATAAGTTATTTTTTAATTAAGTGAAATGCTAAAACAGATCTCATTTTCAAAGCTAGGGATCCTTATTTTACATATATGGCATAACAAGATAAAACCTCATTTAAAAGTGAAAGAATTTAATTATGCATGTATGATAAAGATATTTGGCTTGCTTTTAAAATCTTCAAAATGCATTAAGTACTTTTGCCCCATAATATCATTTACAAATTTCTGTTGCCAGTGTAGCTCTTGGTAATGTTAATCCAACCAACCTTTGGAAATCCTCTATTAGTCTTATTCATAGCGAATAATGATATATCTGTAATTTTAAAACATGTTATCTAATTTAAATTTAAGTTATATTCAAACTGAAAATTAATATTTCCTAGTGTGTTAAAAAGTAGTTTGTATATAAGGGATGAAAAAACTAAAAACTAAATTAAAATAACCATTTTATATACAGTACAAAATGACTGTAATAATCTCTATGCAAGTTTTTTGTGTGCATAACTTTTTTATTTTAGAAAAAAAAACAATTCTAATAAAAAAATCATAATACTATTGATGTAACTAAAGCAATACCAATGTGAATATATTAGGTGTGAATGTTAGTCTATATTCTGCATAATTTTAAGGTCACATAAAGGTTTTTTTCACATAGTTATCATTGATCATTTTGTGTAATATTTCTTCTTTGATATTAAACCTTTCACAATTAGTTTATTTACTCTTTATATAGTACATGCTTTTAATCATGAAAGGGTTATTGAATTAGATTCATTTAACTGAATATTTCATTAAAAAAATTCTTTCATTAGTTACTATGCAAATATGAATTTTGTCGAAACAAATGAGCTGCATATGCATAAAGAGTAATATTGCTGTATTTATATTTACTATTTATCTTTTAAAGTATTTTTATCTATCATATCATTTTACATTGTATATTCTCTCTGGCTTGTTAAATTTTTCTGTTTAGAGTTTTAGTATGTTTTGTTAAAAATATTTATTATAGTAAATGTTAATTTAAGCACTTGACAAAGTAGATATTGACATCATGTGAATAAAAATTATTATGTAATATATTGTCTTTTTTTTTTGTGGACATGTAGATAAATGAATAATTTATCAAAATATAGGTGTATTTTGGCACTGTAAATCCTTAAAATTTTTATCACTGCACAAGAGATTGTTTTTATTTTCTCGTCTAGTTATATAATTCCATATTTAAAAAAAAATCAAGGCAGAAGTTAAATAAAAACTTGGCTGAATATTTAAAATTTTGCTAGCTTTGAAAACCAAGGGAAAGTTAGCAAAAAAGCACTTTACTTAGCAACTCATACAGACAAAGAAAAGCATTAAACTCAAGTTATGTTTTCGGGCTGGGGAGCCCAGTCGGTTAGGCATTCGCCTAGCATGCGGAAGGTCCCAGGTTCGGGCATCGCCAAAATAACTGCTTACCTATAAACGGCCCGTGCAGCCAAAATGTCCGACGAATAATACCCCGTGTGGAGGGAGTGCACGTTATATATCCTTCAAAGTCCTAATGCTGCGTAGGATGTCGCCCTTAACGGTTGCGTTGGGTGCCTATTCAGGTGTCGGCTCATCACTTGACTGTGGTTCTAAAATACGACGCCCGTCTCCAATAGCCCTCGTGTAGCTCTAGTGCGCCGATAATTCAAACTATACTATACAAGTTATGTTTTCATATTTAAGTGTAAAAAATTTGTAAAAATTAGTTCAATGCTGCACAAGTTTTGATAAACTATTTTAGCATGTTATTACAGAATCTTCTTTCGCAATTCATATTTTCTGAGACCAACAAGAGCATACACAAAACTACCTGAGCTAAGAGTGTAAAGTAGAATACTCAAGAGGGGTTTTTAATAGTTTTTCTAGTAACTTAATTTGTCCTACATAAATTGTACAGGACTATGGTCTTCATTTGTTTTAGACAAACTTGAGCAGAAAGCTCATTTTTGTGTAAATTTTCTTGCCAATCGTCGTTAATGGGTTAAATACATAGCTGCCTTGTTCATTGCCCATTTCTAAATTTTCTTCTACATTTAGAATCTATTCTTAAATATTTTGTTATTACTGACTTAGCTCAAATAGTTATTTTCTTGTTTAATATATTGTATGATTTCCACAAAGTAAGAAAATGAGTAATCAATGTTAAATTTTATCTTTGAAATCCTATTTAGAAAAAAAATTTAATTCTTAGAGAAACCTCTTTTCAAGGCCATAACCCTAGCTAATTAAGCATTTGTTGAAAAACTAGAACACAAGCAATTTTTGTGAATTATTTTTTTATTGTGAATATCACACAGATTTTATAATTGGTACAATTGTATATTCGCTATCAGCAAAACCATATAACAGATTTTTAGATTGATATTTCTATACATTTTCCCTTTATCTTTTATTCTCAAGGAAAAAATGTTAACATTTTCTTGCAGTTAAATACTGACAACAACATTTAAAGTATTTTTTTTTTCATTTAAGTTGATCAACCATAAATAACTATTTGCAGAAAATGCTAAAAATAATTCATTTACTAAAAATACATAATTTAATTTTTCTTAAATTTTAATCTCTGCAAATTTTTACTCATGTGTGTTGGCATTGGAGCCACAACAAAAAGGTTTCTTCCAGTTGAGTACTGAGGTATGAATACACTTCTAGCATAGATGTGCATGGGGATGTGACGCACTTTGCTTTGCTGCACATGAAGTCTGTTCAGCAAATCACCTGACAGTTTCTAGTAAAAACATAGGCATAATTGTAGATTAAAATATAAGTACTCTATAAATACCTATGTCTAATTCAAATTTATTATGGCTAAAGTTATATTTAAGTTGTGGAGTACACGCGTTTTAAATTAAATGCATATAAAAATATACATATAAGCAGTTGAGATACTAAACATTACAAAGGTCTAGAATACAGATAGTATTGTAACCCAAGAACTCTGTAATGCCTTCTTTTATTTAACACACATACAAATGTGCATACACACATATATATTAAATAAAAGGAGGCATTACAGGGGGCTTCTAAATATTTTTTTAGATGAAAATGAGCTAAATAAGGTAAAATGTAGAGAAAATAAAAAGCATAAAATAAAGAACAAAACCCACAGAAAATAACGAGGATAACAAAATGAATATCTAATAATGGTATCAACGAACCTGTGGAACAAATTTATCTGGGTATGAGTATTTTTGATCTCCAAGTATAGGACATCCTAAACCTAAACCAAAATGTACTCTAATTTGGTGCTTGATCCCTGAAAAAGAAAAGACGTTTCAGATAGATAAATATTTGTTTAATTTCTAAAAATGTAAATTATTACCAATGTGATCAATTTACAATATCCAACACACACAAAAATATTAATTTTAATTTATTCTAATCTGCCATTATTCTACAAAAACTATCATGCTATTCCATAAACAGTCGAACCCAGCTATAGTGAATACTCTACAGAACTTAGTTCACAACATCCAATTTTGTGGGGAAAAATTTTAAATTATATGTAAGGCTTTAAAAAAATTATAATAATGATTTTGCAATTCTTAAATTAATTGAATAAATAAATCAAATTAAAACATTATTAAAAATATTTTAATATTATTAATTGATTAATTTTGATACTATCCCAAAATAATAAAATAATTTTCCATTTGTTGGAAATTGTGCACTTGCATAAGAGACAAATATTTACATATCCTTGATTGACTGGCTGATCTTCAATGATGAAGGCTTTTCTCTTTCATAAAGTCGATTCAAGCTTTTCAAGATGACTTTCTTATATTTAAAACGTGTTTAAAATCTTTCATAAAGAAATGAGAGAGTGACTGAGAAGTGCAGGTTAAATAACGGACAATTGGATAGTTCCACTTATGCCTGGTTTTTTAGGGTGTAGTTGAAAAGAATATGTACAGTTGGGAAATGGGGACTAGGAGATGAATGGCTTTATTGAACTCTGGAAGGGGAGGGGGTATTTTGCAACAGGAGTATTGCCATTTCACCAGACATGGCTTCTAGGAATTGGGAAGTATGTGTGTTTGGGGGGGGGGGGGATGAATTGGTTGGCAAGAAAGATTGGATAGAAGAGGTATGTTGCTTGTTTACTAAGAAAAATGTCCGATTTTGAGTTCACTACAAGCGAACTCCCATTTTCTAACCAGTTCACTATATCCATATAAAAAAAACATTAGTAAAAAGGAGTTCGAAAGGGATCACTGAAAAGGTTCTCTACAAGCAAGGGTATATTATATCCCAGGTTCATTATAGTGGGATTCGACTGTATAATTTATTAATTATAAAATTTAAGTTTATTGTAAGAAAGACTGATGCACAAAATATGGAAAAATCCGGGTCTAACGTTTGGGGGGTTAACATTTTTCGTAAAACTAAAGTCAGCTTTAAAAAAATACCAAGACAGTCAATTTAATTATTATAAAACTAAATTTTTTTTTAGCACCTTAAGGAATTATCTAGCTAAAAAATAACTTTCAAGCAGTTTCAGTGTAGAATCTCATATTGAAGTTTAATTGTGACATTCGACGATAACTAGCAATGCATAATAAACATTTTCAATTACCTGTTTCTGGTTTAACTTCAACAAGAGCTGCACTTCCACTTTGTGATATAACATTATAATGAGTCACAGCATTTTTTCCTCTTTTTGAATGATTTCTATAGGCTATGTCTTTAGGCAAATCTGGATGTAGAACCATCTATATAATGTAAATATTTATATAAACAAGCGTTTCTATCATGCAATTAAAAGGCACTTAAAGAGCCAAATTATCATGATATCTTATTAGAATGAGAACATCAGCAGTTTTAATTCAAATTTTAAATAACAGACTTTTTTGAACATTTTTCTAAAGACAAGGAAATGGAGAATATGTAACAATACAGCACTTTGTTGTAGAGATAGTAAACATATAGCAGTGTAGAGGAATTACGTTTAAAGAATATCTTTTGTTTGACGATTACATAATTTTTTTTAATACATACACAAGTAGATTTTACTTTTTAACTTATGTTAAATGATAAAAAAACAACGAAAGTTAATTTTTGCATAAAATTTATGTTTGTTAAATTAATATAACTATGTTTTACAGATTTTGATTAATATACTAACCCTAGCTTTCTTTTCAATAAAACCTTCTGATATGGGAATATCAATGATACCTAAAAAATTAACACAATACTTTGTATTGAAATACACTATACCAATGAACAATTACAATAGTAACACTTAATACTAGACTTGACAACTGTATTGTAATAAACCCTATACTATCTTTATTTTCATAATTTTACGAGTTATGATATTCAAGTTAAAACTTGATAAGTTTATTTGAACAGTTGAACCCAATCATAAATATAGGATTTCTAAAAACTACAGCAACTCACTAGCATCAATCCATACCTAATAAAAGATTTATAAATATATTTGTTCAATCAAAAGCTACACTTTTATGAAGTTACAAAAGCATTGGGATTGTACATGAGTTCATTACAACCATGTTAAACTACACATGTTTTATTTATTTTAGAAACACCTTTTTTAACACAATGATGAAACTAAAGGTAATGATAACCGCCAAAAAAATAATAATAAAATACCTTGTAAAGGGTCAGGAACTCTAATAGTAACAATCCAATATGTTTTAATTATCTTTCTTTGAGCAAATAAACTTTTTAACCTTTGTGCTGAGGTTTCATTCCTAAAATTAACACCAAAATTGTATTGTAAATCATTCACAGAAAAATACATCTAATATGAATATATGTAACAAAACATAGCTTTTCTAAATTAGCAACATGATCCATAGTAGGTTCCTCACAAGATACCTAACAATCTTGTTAAATGCAAACAAAATTTGAATTGAAAAAATATTAATTTATTATTACTAGATATATAATATAGGTATTCCATTCACAATAGGTATATAATATAATAAGGATAATATAGGTATTCCATTAATACATACTTGTAGCCTTATAACACTGCAAATATTTTTTTTAACCCTAATTTGAGCAAATAAGCTAACACTCCTTTGAAATGAGTCGTGTGTGGTCAATGTACCTAGTGCCAAATTTCAAACCAACCTAAGTGTTGGCAGCAGAGTTTATTAATACGAAGCTTTTTATGAGTACAAGCATTTTATTAATTATCATTTTGGAACAATTTAAATTTAATAAATAATCTATGAGAATTTAGGGGCGATTTACTAGACCGTTGTAGATAGGCCCCGCCATTAGAAGAGCTAATGAGCGTTGCTTGTTCAATGAGAGCAGAAAGTTAAGTGAGTGTTTGTGTGGACCGAAGCGCAGTTCGGTTTTTGGATGCGTGGAGGGATACACAAAAGGGGCAGTTCATAGTTCTGCAGAGGGGACAGGCAAATTATTGGTGATTTCCTACACTAAGCATTAAAAGAAAAAGAAATTAGCACCTTTGAAGAGTGTCTACTCAAGGCATTTTAGCGACATATTGTGTTGAATTTATTTTGCAATGCAAGAGTAAATAATGAAAAACACAAAGAGATACTGCTTGATATAGCTTTTCACTTACTATAGTCCTTCCGATCACAACACAAGCTTCAAAATCCCTGACTTCCCCAACTCATTTTATGATATGGTTTACTAAATGAAATAGATCAAACAAATGAATTGTAACAATGTTTGTTTTTTACCTGGCTAGCAAAAGGCACCCTGTTGTTTCCTTGTCTAGCCTATGGACCGTTAGAAGCTTGGGATTTTTAGTATTCTTATCAAGTAATCCAGCAAAGTCATCTAAATATGTGGATAGGCAAGCATCGTTTGTCGTCTTTGATTCTGAAAGAAGTTTAAATAAGTAACGTAAAACAAATGGATAATAAAAGGATTGTAATTTTTATTTTATTTAACTTTCTATTAATCCGAAAACGCTAGTTATTAGGAAAACACTCTTCCTGATACGGATCAAACTTTTTCCACAAGGTAAAAAAATTAAATTATGTCAAAATAAGTGAAAAAACTTAACATTTTTTGGAAATTCCTCAAGTTCAGCAAGAGGTAACAATTTACAAGCACTATTTATCATCTAAAAACTAAACACCTCGGCGCAGCAGTCCGTTAGTAAGCCTGCCGTTCCCAAGAGCTCTAGGGTGCTAGGCATAAGTCCCAGTTAGATGGTCAACCTCACGTTGGAACCCCCAATGTTTAGCTCTCAAGCCTGCTTGGTTCTCATTTTATCGACTCACTTAAGAGATAAAAGGAAAAGTCAACCTTGCCCAATCCAGGATTCGATCCTCGGACCTGTGGCATGGTAATACGAAGCATTACCACTAAGCTGCCAGGCCTCCTATTTATCATCTACACTGTGATTTTAAGGAGAAAAATTCATTTTTCAGGAATCGAATTATTGCATTTTTACAATAATTTTTGCAGATTACATTTAAAATACAGGAATTGTCAAAGCCATGTCAAAATAAAATAGATTTACAGTACAGATTTCTAGGTGTATAAGACCCCTAAATAAATAATGGCTCACTTTTAAATGATAAAAAAAATTATGATTACTTACCATGCATAACTAAATTATATGGCTTATTCAAAACAATAACATCATCTGTAAAAATGAAAATAAAAGTTTATTGCAACTATTTTAATTACTAAAAACAACTATCTTAACTGTAAATATATAAGAAGAATCTTTTACCATCTGAATACATAACATTTTTAACTAGGAGTTCTAGCATTTCATCTCGAGTATAGTACTTCAACTCTGGTACTTGAGATTTTAATATTCTGAATCCCTTTGTATCAAACTTTTCTGCTGGTGGAGTTTTAAATCCTGAAATAATTTAACAAAAATATCACTAAAAGCAAAATAATTTAGCATACATTTAAAATTATTATTTAATTGAGTTTGATAAAATTAAATAAATTTTTAATTTTTGGAAATATTACAAATAAAAATGGTTATATATGTACAATAAAAGTTTATAAAGTCTCTATTGTAAAGTAATCGGTACAATAAAACTTTAAGGAGGGGACTTGAGTATTTTTTTTATAAAACTGAAAGTAGCCAAAATTATACATCATTAAGGTAAAACACAGTGAAAACCATATTTCTTGTTTTTATGGAAATTAGTGTTTTAAAAAAAATGTGAAATGCATAGATTCATATTTAACTGGCGTAACAATAGCACTAATATATAGTATTAGGGTACCAAAGGAGAAAAAAATATAGGAAATCACTGAAATTTGAGTAATATCTAATTTATGAATACTACTTTTTTGTTGTATATCATATTAGAGAGAGAAAGAAAACTTTAAAAATCCGTAAGCAAATATGAATAAAACAGGGGAATTACCACTCAAATATTCATGGTAAGTAGCTTTTTGGTCTCCATCTCCTCTGAGTTTCTTCACATAATCAAAGGCAGTTTCAGGTTGATCTTGCTGAATATTTTTGTCTCGATTTTGTTCTTTTTCATCACCTTTTACAAACAATTTTTCCTGCTTTTGTTTGCTTGCATCAGTAACCTTATCAACATTTGGATGATCTTTGGATGTACTTTTACTTTGAATTCTTTCCCGAATCTTAACTGAATTTAAAGATCTTTTTAAAGCATCTTTGTAAGCAAACTGTGTAGGATTCTTCAATGAAGAATGAAGTGTAGTATCTTCTGTATAGTCATTAAGTTTAGAAGGGTTTAAGATTTTAGTATTAATAGTCCTGTTTGGTTTAAAATCTTCAATGAATTCTGTACTTTGAATAGCATGTAATTCATTATCTGGTTGGATATCTTGGTTATTATTCTGGTGTTGTTTGAAATTTGTATTATAATCTTGACTTGTAAGAGTGTTTGATAAACTAACTGTTTCAACAAAAGGCTCAGGCTGACTCTTTTCAAGAGAATTCTTTTCAACTGTATTTTTGAAGAAACACTCATCAATAAAACTCATGTTTCCTTCTTCATTAAAAAAAGAATCTTTTTTGGTTTGGCAGTCAATTTCTTTGACTTCTGGATTAAAATTCATTTGAGGTATAAAATGTATACTTCCTTCAGCTTCTTCGCTTTGTTTTAACTTTAATGGTGATCCGTGCATAGTACTGCTAAGTTTCTGCTCAGATATTACAGATGATGAACTAGTATTATGCAAATCATTATGAAGCACAAAATTTTCAGTATTATTTTCAGCTTTTACTAAATCCTCAACATTTTCATTTCCTACTTCATTACCAAAATAATGATTCTCTATAAAATTAGAGTCTTTTGAATCTGATGAGGTATTTTTTATTTGAACACTATTAGTATCTTGGTCTTGCAGCAATTTTTCTGGAAAGTATAACTCATCTATAAAACTGACATCTTTTTTATCCTTGTGATTTTGAATTTTATCTACATCAATTTCTGGCACTTTGGCCCCAGTTGTTTGACACATAACATCATCAGCTTTTACTGACGTGCTTTTCATTTCAACATTAGTATCTGGGTCCTGAAGCAATTTTTCTGTGAAGTATAACTCATCTATAAAACTGACATCCTTTATCTCCTCATGATTTTGATTTTTATCTACTTCAATTTCAGACACCTTTGCCCCAGTTGTTTGATGCAAAGCATCATCCAAATTACTTGACATAGGCTCTTGAACATTATTGGTGGCAAGCTGTGTGTCATTTATAAGAGAACTAAAACTTGTACCAGATTTATCAACAGCAATATTTCTTAATTTAATATTTTTATTTAGTTTAACTTCATCAGGTGAAGATATATTTCCTTCAAACTGCCCGTGAAATATTACTTTATTATCTTTATCTAGCCTTACCTTGCCAAAACTAGTTCTTTTGAACTTCTCTGGTAAATTTTTTGTAGTGAATTTATTAATAAATGTATTTTGGGAAGTTTTCGATGATGTTGAGTTAGTGGTAATGTGTATAACTCCTTCGTCACTTTCAATTCCATAAAAGTTATTAAATGTGCTTTTGAGGGGTTGTGCGACGAAGCTACCGGCAACATTCGGTTCTTCAGGCACTGGTTTTATTTCAGGAGCCCGCTTCGATGATGGCGGTAATCTACGAAGAAGAGAACTTTTGGTAACATGAAAACTTCTTATCGTTAATGATTTCGTATAATAATACCATGATGAATTAACAATTCGTTTCTGTCGTAACATAATTGCTTATATCTCTCACGTAAAATAAAAATATGTTAAGAATAGTTTTAAATATATTTTTTATAAGTTCAAATAGATGATGTTGATACACTTTTTATTATAAAGTCATGGTGATTAATAACAAATTGTTCATCAAGGAAAAATCAAAGAAATTTCAAAAATACGAATACGAGCAGAACATGGAGCAGAAGCGGATCAGATCAAGCAGAGATCAAAGCATGTTGAAATGAAAACAATACTTCTTCGCTTCTTTTCTTTGAAAAGCTGACAACTTTTGTTGCTGTAAAATTTTCAATAACTTGAATTATAAATTCAAAAAGTATGTTTAATTTAAAATTTTATAAAAAAAACATTGAATAAAGTTTAATTTAATTTTCGTTCTTTTCCGTGTAGGATTCAGATATTTTAAACGGCTGCGTAATAAAAATAACCGAAACCGTGATTGGAATTTTTGTTTATACTTTTGTATGTAAACAAACCCGAAATCCGTAAGCAGTTTTTAAACTTCGATTTCAAAAGACAACACCTACCTTTTATGTTGCAATAAACTTGAATTTTATGAATATCAAAGCCTTTTCGGATTATAATTAAATTTATTTTTATCAAAACGCAATTTACAGAAGTATTTTTATGTAATTTCTATAATGTCTCTAGATTGGTGGCAAAAGAGCATAATATACCATATATATTTACCATCATTTAAAGATAGTAATAATGATGGTATTGGAGATTTACCAGGTATCATACTATTTTTTAACTATGTATTTAGTATAAACTCATGGTAATTTATTTGCAGTAATTGAACTATAAGTATATATATTTTTTACAGGATTGATAAGTACTCTTAACTATTTTAAAGAACTTGGAGTTTCTTCTCTTCTCTTAAGTCCGTTTTATCCGTCTCCAATGAAAGATAATGGTTATGATATTACTTCATTCATAGAAGTGGATCCAATGTTTGGCAGTATGGATGACTTTGACTGTCTAATATCTGAAGCAAAAAGAAGAGGTACAATCCCTAAATTTAATCTTACTAAAGTACTAATAATTTTGTTAAAAAAACTGGAAGCTCCATCTCATTATTTTTATTGCATTTAAGTTGGTATTTCCTCCATATAACCTTTTTGAAATAAAATAAAAGAAACCCATAAAGCACACAAAACTGGAACAGCTAGTGTATTATGGCGGGAATGCTATTTGGCGAGTTTGGAGTTCATGAAAAAGTAAACACAGGGTTGCTATAGCAACAAGGTTGATGCAAACATCTATTGAGTTGAACTGGAATGTTTACCATTTTAAGTACGTTTTCGATACCTAGCTACAAAAGGAAGTCGCCAAATCAAGACCGGCCATAATACGCTAGCAGTACCACAATACCATGCTTAAGTTATTCGATTTTGTCGAATGAATTTAGAAGGATCTTAAAATAATATCTTACAATATTGTGTGCTTATATTATAAAGACTCCAATTTGTAGTTATGTAAAAGACATATATAGTTTTAGAGAATTATTCTCCTACATTTTTGTTACCCTAGTTACCTGAAAAAATAATGTTAATTTTTCAAACAACTATATTTTGGAAAATCTGATCTGCAATGAAATTAAAATTAACGAATTTTTTTATTTCAATATATTTTCTTTAAAATACAAAAATAGAATATTCTATTTACATTTGAAGAGTACAGGGGAAAAAGAGCTTGATTTTGTAGGAATATTCCCGTATTCTTCTGTGTTTGGCGGACATCGGCAACAGGAAACCGGTTTTTCGTGCTTAACCTGATTCAAGCCAGACACGAGTCCCATGCTTGTTCCATGAGAGAAGAAGTAAGGGAGTAACTGGTTTCCAGTCGCCAACATCCGCCAAGCAGATCTGATTACAGGAAGATTCCTCTGCAATCAAGAGGTTCTTGCCCTGGGCTCTTCATTTATGATTTAACTTGTGCCATCATTCCTCATTTAATAAAGCATGTGTTACAGTATTTAAAATTTTCTTCAAGGGCTCAACATAATAATAGATTTTGTAGCCAACCATACAAGTGATCAACATCCATGGTTCCAGAAAAGTATCAAAAGAGAGCATCCATACACGGACTTCTATGTATGGGTGGATCCCAAGCCTGGATCAACAGAAAATAATCTGATCCCTCCAAATAACTGGGTGGTGTAAATATTTTACTTGAATATTTAATAATTGGAATCAGGGCCTGAGCTTCCTTAAGGCCAAGGCCCCTACCAAGGCCCCTAAATTTCTTTTTCGCTAAATGTTGTGGACCCTCAAAATTTGAGTAGATTTATAATTTTTTATGCTTCCCTTTTTTTTTAGCTTGACTTTGACTCACCATGATTGGTCTGATCATTGTAATAAGGAAAAAACTTAACACATCAGCCAACTAGCTCTATAATTAAAGGCAATCATACACACATTTTCATAAAAGGCCCCCAAACTCTGTTGCGTCTATAGTCTATGTTTTCCTAAATCAGGCCCTGATTGGAATTCTGTGCACCATACTTCTATTTCTGTTTTGTTTTAAATGTATGCTAAATTTTGCTTTAAAAATAAACTCTTAAGGTCAGTAGACACCCTCGTAACAGGCTTAAATGGGCTCAAGGGTGAAACGGTTAAGTTTAAATCTGGTTAAAACAGAGAAATGAAGTAAATTAAGGTTTAAATGTACTTTTAATTGCACATTTCTTCATTGATGAGCATTTGCCTTATAAAAAAATGCACAATTGAAATATGCACCATTATATTCTATTGATTAAAGCATAATAAATTACATACTACATACCATTAAAAAGCCAGTAACCTCTTTTTTATTAAGGCCTAGAGCTTTGGCAACTTGTCGCATAGTTTTGCCATTTTATTTAAAATCAGCATGACACAGTAATCGATAATAAAAGACGTTTTTAAGCTATTTTTTACACTTTCAGGATTACTAAATTTGTCCGTTTAAAACCGAGATCCCATGAAACAGAGTCCGGTAAAGAAGGATTTAACTTTGTCCAGTAAAAAAAATATATATTATAAAATTAGCTTACTTTTTTTAATTTGCAACTGTTTTTTTTTTTATATAAAATTTGCATTATTTTTAACAATCCCATTAAAGCTTAGTTCAATGACTTTTATTTTCTTACTAGCTAAACCAATCATTCCAAATTAAACCAATTCATTAAAAAAAACTGGTTTGTATTTTTTTATTTTAAAATTAAATAGCAATCCTAACTCAATTGTTTCTTGGTTTGTTATAGTTGAGTGTATTTGGAGGTTCGGCTTGGACGTGGAATGAAGAAAGGGGACAGTTCTATTTTCACCAGTTCCTACCAGAACAGCCTGACCTAAACTTTCGTGACACCTTAGTTAGATATGAAATGCAGGTTTGTATATTGTAAATTTGAGATTTCAGACCCATTTGAGGGATATAAACGTATAAACCCATAACCTGACTCTAGGGTTTTCCAGCAAAGCACATAGTTTAATTAAATAAATATATTTTTTTTAATTTTACTGAATTTTAAAAAATATAAAATTTGGAGGAGTTATTTAAAATTATCTGCTACAGAAAAACAATAGAATTTTTTTAAGAAATTAAATTTGCAGTCAAAAATTTAAATTTTCATCTCATGCAGATGCAGTGAAAAGTAGTTTAAACTTCAGCCAATTTGCTTATCTCTCAGGGTATTTACAGGTTTCAGAACTGGTTGGGTGATACATTTTACTTTGCCATACATTTACTTTTACGACTACCATACATTTTACTTTTATATATTTATTTTGGATTTGCTGTAGTTATGGTATTTTAATATATTAATTTTTTGAATTGAAAGCAATTAAATATGCATTGATTGCTTTACTTCTGTTATTTAAAAATTGTATAGCTTTTTGTAATCCACAGCGTTTAAGCACAATCTTATGATTTTTATTCTTTTTTAGAATGTTTTAAGATTCTGGCTTGATAAAGGAGTTGATGGTTTCCGTATTGATGCAGCTAGTCATTTATTTGAAGATAGCCGACTTTTAGATGAACCAAGGGCAGAAGAATCTTCAGCTCTTCCAGTAACTATTTGTTTTTCAATTGTATTCATGTCATATTTTCTATAACAAATCGTTAAGATACTTTCTTTCTATTTAATATCCTTAATTTCAAACTTTTTGAAAGGATTTTTTTATTTGGTATTTTTGAACTGATGCATGGTATACTTTTCTTTAGATCATTATCAATCTTTATGATAACTTCAATCCTTTACTCATTTTTTTTTTATTTTGCATGATAATTTTTAAATTAAGTATATATATTGTTAAGTTTCGTAATTTTCTGTTATCTATTGATTAAGTTCTGTTCCTCTTATATTTGATTCAATTATGTGTGTCTTTATAAATTACTTTTCATCTTTACTATTAGGATGAATATGGATACCTAAATCACATCTATACAAAAGGCCTGGACAGTGTTCTTGGACTATTAGCAGAGTGGAGGCAAACACTAAACGAATATTCCAAAAAAATGAAAAAGTCAAGGTAAGTAGACTATTTCTCATATATGCAACAAGGATAAAATACTCATTTTTGTAAAATTTCAGTTTGGTATCAAAAATTAGGTGCCTTAGATTATATATATGAAAAGCCACAAATAAATGTTCACTTCAGCCAAAAGTACTACATCATTTTTGAATTTCCACATAACTATCTAAGTTCTAAATAGATAAATTATAACATTAGCCCTTAATGTTTGCGGTTGGCAGGATGGGTTTTTTTTCAGCGGTGTCAATTTAAAAAATAAAGATAATTAATAAGCAAGATGTTTGGTGTATATGGGTGATTCGTTGTAGATGGCTCAACCCTGTATGGACCTCGCTAAAGCAATCGTTTCATTCCCATATAGTGCTAAATTACCTTTACAACCCCCTTCTTGTAAAAATCAATTTGAAGAAAATATATTACGAGGTCGATTTACATATAGAAATTTCCTTTCTTATAATTGCATTTCCTTACTGACCGTCCAGAAAGCAAGTTAAAAATAATTGATTAGGAAGTCAGATTTTTATAAAATTTTAAATTAAATTTACTAAAAACAAGAAGTTCATAAAGAACTAAAATAGCCTACTTTCCTGTTACTTAAATACTTACTGAAGTTCTAATCGGGAAAAAAAACTAGGTTCCTAAAGTAAATATCATCAACAGCCGTTTCTACACTAGATTTATACACATTAGAAAAAAAAATCGAAACACAACACCCAGCTATAATTTAAACTTCTAAAAGCCAAAATCAACTATTTTCCTTAATATTCTTTCGCAAATTAATTAAATATTATTTATCATCTGCTCGTGATTTATTTGTAGTTCGAAGAATAATTAAATATTTATTAATAACAAAAGTAATGAAACTACTCCGAACTGCATTAAAAAAATAAGAAATGTAAATTAAAACTAAGCATAATTGCATGCAAAAGTATGCCTTGCTGCTTTCTTGGTAGATAAATAATGAATAATCAAAGAATCAAATTGTGCTACATTTTATGACGTCATTCCAAACTGATTCATGAAAATATTATTTTGCTTCAAATATGTTTAAATAAATAAAGTTTCTCATGCCATTGTTGATTTGGCAACAGTGATTTAAATGACTCAAAATTGAATTTCAATGCTAATTCAATGGGAAATTCGCCGACAGATAGTAGATTTATGTCCGTCCGGACGTACAGACAGACGGACAAAAAGTATGAAAGTTGGGTATCTGAGGTCATAGCTTTCTAACAAAAAAAGAATTTTTAAGATCCGAGGGATAGAACCGATTTTGGAAGAGGGATACGGACAGACAGACATACGAACAGACAGACAGATGGACATCAACCGCATTTCAATACCTACAGCGATTTAAATTACTCAAAATTGAATTTCAATGCTAATTCAATGGGAAATTCGCCGACAGATAGTAGATTTATGTCCATCCGGACATACAGACAGACGGACAAAAAGTATGAAAGTTGGGTATCTGAGGTCATAGCTTTCTAACAAAAAAAGAATTTTTAAGATCCGATGGATAGAACCGATTTTGGAAGGGGGGTACGGACAGACAGACGGACATCGACCGCATGTCAATACCTACTTTTTCATTTTTTTAATTCTTTCGAATTAAAAAAAGAAAAGTAGGCTAAAAATACAATTACATTTAAAATTTCCTTACTTAAAATTACATTTCCATACTATTGGTTATGGAAAAAAATAATTTTTTTAAATAAATTATAATTTCTTTGAAACAATAAAAATAAAATTTCACCCAATAAACCCTAGTTCTAGTTACAAGTTTCAAATGTTAGTTATGGGTTTTGCTTAATTTTTCTATATATTGCTGTTTCAATTAATTATATAAGATAAACAGTTATATTAAAAAAACCTGCTATTTGTTTTGGATAATGTTTTAATAATTGATTTTTAGGGGGATAATATTAATAAGATTTGTTTTTTTGGATAATGTTAATAAGACTTTTTTTAAGATAATGTTTATAGTATTTGTTTTTACGATAATGTTAGCTGAGGTTTTTTTTATGTTAATGTTAATGGGATTTGTTTATAGGATAATGTTAGTTGAAGGAATGGAAGATTTAAGAGATGTCCTCAAGTATTATGGAACAGTGAGCAACAAACTTGCTGAGATTCCCATGAACTTTGAGTTGTATAAAATTACTTCAACTTCAACAGGTCGAGAAGTTCAAGTTATTGTTGATAAGTGGCTCAAAAATATGCCATTGGGGAAATACCCTAACCATGTGGTATGAAAATATTGTATTTTATTTTTTACATAGTTACTCTTTTTATTTGTTTAATGTTGTATGAGCAATTGCTAGTTTGCCAAATAACTTTTTTATCCAATGTTCTAGTCATTAATGAATTTTTTAAGAAATGAAAATGAAGTGTTAGAGCTTTAAATTTATATTAATAAAATGTGTTAAAATATGTATCTTTAGCTTTATATTGCATGTTATAATGGTAAATTTTATGTTACAATAGGCTAACATAAAATATGCTCTTATTAAAACTGTCATGCAACTTTTTTGTATTAAAATTCATTAAAAAGTTTTGAAATCACATAAATTGAGACTTGTGACGCAATTTTAAAACGAAAAATAAGCTTATTTTAATTGTATCTGCATATCTTTAAATCCTTAAAAAATGGTAACTTTTCTACACACTATATTGGACTTTATGCTCAAGTACATACTTAAATTTCCCTATGATTCTTATGACTTTCTAACTTAACAATATCAAAGGGACCAACAGTTAGAATGTCCTTTTGTCACTTATCTTATCTTCAGAAATGTCTAAGCACTCTTTTCTAGATTTAAGCTCTTTTCTTACTAAAGCTTTTCTTGTAGTTAAGTTCTCATGACTTTCCAAGAGTTGCCTCTCGGGTTGGTAGAACTTTAGCTGGTTCTCTTCAGATGATGATGATGTTGTTGCCTGGGATTCCTATTTGTTATTATGGTGATGAATTGGGAATGGAAAATGGCACAATTGCTCCTGCTGAAATCCGAGACAGTTTTGCTCTTAGAACAACACCAGTAAGTGTGAAATTAAAGTAATTGTATAACTTTCTGTATAAACATATATTTTTAGCATTATAACCCAGGCAGTTAATTGAAAATTGTTGTTAATAAGTGATTCATTATAACTTAAAGGTCTATGGGCAATTCAAGGAACGTTTATGTTGTTATACAGGAGGTTGTTGCAGACTGTACTATTTTTAAAAAATTATTTTACAAAAAAGATTTCTTTTCAATTCTAGTCAAACTCTCGTGACCCTATGAGAACACCCATGCTGTGGAATGGTGAGCAAAATGCAGGATTTTCAGAAGCTATTTTTCAAGACAAAACTTGGTTGCCTGTGAATGACAACTACCAAACTTTAAATGTTCAGGTGATGATTACTTGGTTTATTTAGCTACTTTTGTATTTTTATTTTATGTAATTTTTAAATCATAGTTTTCTATCTACAAGTTCCTTTTTTTCCACTAACCTTTTTCAAGAACTAAAACATTTTTTAAAAATTCGAATAAAAAATTTTTGTTTAAAAAAAAAGTATTTATGTAATTTTCAGTTCTGGAATAAACAAAAGCATTCATCTAGTTTTTAAAATCATTTAATTTTATTGATAGTTCTATTTAGTTTTGTGATTACTTTAGATTTTAAACTGCATAACATCTGGAAGTATTCTAGATTACGGATTTTATTTGACATTTTTTCGCCCAAATTGTACTTAAAAGCACTAAAAGTTAAGCATTTGCATTATTTTCTAAGTAAAAATATATAAATAACCTACTTCTTATGCTGCTAAAATCACTTATTAAACTACAAACGTGAAATGTTAACAAAATATAAAAATTCAAGCAAGTTGAATCAGACTAAAAAAAATTCTAAAGTTTATATATTTATTGATCCTATTACTTTTTATTGTACTAAAAAATATATGTCACTAAAATTAACATAATACACAGATTAGCCAGTGAATAAAGAAGAAGAGCAGAGAACATTGGGCTAAATCACACATTGATAAGATAAGAACACATATAAATTACAAGGCAGAAAACTAAAAATTTACATAACACCATCTTCTTGATGCAGTTACCAGGTTGAGTCAAAAGTTTTTTCGTACTTTCAACAGCAAAAGAAATGCACAACAGTCACACAATACTAAGGATTTATTCGTCAAAGTGTACTCCATTATGAAGAATGTTTTTTAGCATCTCTCTGCCAAAAGTTCAAGGGTACAGGTGTTGATTGATGTTACTTTGGGGCGGACCAAGTTCTGCTGATAATGCTAGGGTGCTGGAACTCGTATTTCTTTTGGATGTTCTCTTCAAGGGTTGTATAACATTCCTTGAAACGCTTAAACGAATTTTGGTCAGTGCCGTTCATTCCCAAACTTGGACCCTCAACAACATTCATTTCTTTCACCTCTGTTCTTGTGTTCAGATATTTTTTCCAGAGTAAACAGAAAATAATACGAATTGTTAGCTTATCGCCCGCCATTTAAAGAGACTGCTACGTCTATACTTTCGCGAGATATTATAGCAACTGACAAAGATTATCAAGGTCGAACTCTGCTCTACCATTTTAGATCATCTGCGCAGGAGCTGTAATTTGTATATGTTACCTTCAGGCCTTCCAATCAAAGCCACGTAAAATACCAAATTTTTTTGACTCAACCTGGTAATAGTTAAATATCTTATAACAGATATTTATATTTCGCTGACAATATAGTTACACATTTATGTTATTTTCCAGTTTCAAAGAGAAGACCCCTTTTCCTTCCTGAACAACTTCAAGAAACTAATAAAACTTCGACGAGAATCCTCCGTCTTGCTGGGGACACTTATGTATTTACCCGTGAACATCAACATATTTTCTTTCCTACGCCTAATGGCCAGTGCCAAGTGTGTACTAGTGATAATCAACCTAAACTCTGAACCAATGACTGTGGACTTAACCACCACAAGTGCTCCTTTACCACCAGTGGCTTATATGGAAGTTACCAACCCTGAGTATTATGGTGCAACTAGGTCTAAATACGGACAATCTTCGCACCGGTCTGGAGCTAGTAGTAGTAGGGCTTGGGCTGGTTGGGGTGATCCATCTAAAGAGGTTATAATGGTTCCTTTAAATGATGTTTCTCTAGAGCCAAAGCAAGGAATGGTTTTGTCGTTTCAAGGAATAGTATAGCAGATGTCAATAATATATATTTTTGTTAAATTTTGAAAATTTTAATAAAGAATTTATTGTAAAATATTTTTGTTATCTATAAACTTTACTTTTTTTAAAGCACTCTGTTGCTATTTTAACAAACCTAATTCACTTGGATATGTTTTTATCATCATGAAGATGTTCATTAAATTTTTCGAACAATAATAAAAGCCATGTCATAGCTTATTAGAATATCAGTGCCTTATACAATTTGTAATGTGTTACCTGTTTTATAGAATTGTTATAAAGTATCATTTAATAGTATGTAATGATTATATCTAAATTTAATAGTTGTACACTAATATTGCTTTAAAATTTATAAGAAATTAATTTTTTCTTCTTCCTAATAGTTAAATTTCATTTTTCTACATGCACATGTTTCAAAAATATTACAGTTTAAAAAATGTAATGAAAATATTTTGAAATGTTTTATTTTTGAAAATATTTTGAAAGATTTTTCTGCAGTACTTTTAAACTGTTTAGTTGCTTTTTTTCTCTTCTTAGCAATTGAAACTTATTGTAAAACAAGCTAACTATATGCAAACAAGTGACATGAAGCGGAACTCAACACTTTTAGGATAAGAATTGTTCGATGATTAACCATAACTAAAACATACTTTAGAAAATTAATATTTATGATTGATTATACAGTTATCTTTTAGGGTTATGCGTTTTTTGTTTTCTATTAGATTTATTAAAATTTATTCATTAAAATTCTAAATATTAGTAGTTTGTTTCGATAAATTTTTTTCATTGATCAAAGTAAAAACTATATTTTTAGTTAAGATTGTTTCCAGAGTGTCTACTCACCAGGGAAACATGGAAATGTTTTAAGTTTTAAAATATCCAGATGTTATTTTTATTAGATGGATGTAATTACCAGATTCTTAAAAGTCTACTGCAACTCAACAGTAATTTTGTTAAAAAAATTTCACCAATGCTAAGTTTGCCAACCTTATTCACCTGGATATGTTTTTATTGTGATGTAAATGATCATTAATTAATTTAAAAGAATAGTGGTGAGAGTTTTAAAACTCATCATAATATCAGAGCAATGTTTAACCTTTTTTACAGAATTGTTATAAAGCATCATTTAACAGTACTTAATGATGCTCTAGATATGATATTTGTAAAAAAAAATATTGCTTTACAATTTGTGGATTTAGAAAAAAGTCACTTTTTTCTTCTTTCTAATAGTTCAATTTCATTATTCTAGTTGCACATGTTTTAAAAAGATTAGCAGTTTAAAAAATATGTGGGGAAAATATATTTTGAAAGATTAATCTGCAGAATTTTTCAACAGTAGGGTAATTTCTTTTAGCGATTGAAACCTATTGTAAAACCAGTTCATCTACATCCAAACAAGTGACTTAAAGAAAAACAGTTTTATGAGTTGAATTGTTCGATGGTTAACCATAACTAAAACATTATATATTTATTTTATAGATGTAATTACTAGTTTCTTAAAAGTCTACTGCAAAACAAAAAATAAAGTAATGTTGTAAAAATTATTTCATCAATGCCATTTGTTGCCATTTTTCCTCCAACCTACTATTGAATTGATATATGTCTAGTGAATTTGGTTTTCTTAGATAAAGGAAATCTATTATTATTGTTTAAATGCTTTGATTTTTTTTATTCAATGTTTTTTTTAGCAAACATCCTGCTTTCCTTAATTACAATGTTTGCATATGGGAATTTTTGCAAATAAAAACAAAACCAATTTGAATTAAAAATACATATCCAAAGTTTTATCTAAATGATATTTTTTTTTTGTAGATTTGAAAAGTAAATGAATACCTTAATTTTCTCTTGTATACTATTATTTAAAAAAGGGGGTATTTTTCGATTTAAAAAAGGTTTTAAAAAAGTTAAGAATACTTGTAATGGTTTGGATTTCACTTTAAGCATTGGAAGTTCTGACTCATAGCTCTGGCCTTCATCAAATGACTTAAAAATCACACAAATCGACTTTCAAACAAAAATAATCCTCTAACCTTTTTTTGTTATTTGTTTCTAGTATGAATATTATGGAAAAGTAGGGGGAGGGGGGTCATATTTTCTTTTGGTGACCCTGTGAGTTTTATTTTGTAACTTAAAATTTTGAAATATTATATTTAAAAATAAACATTTAATATAGCACAATATTTTGCAAGTCAAATAGAAATTATATTTAGTTTCGGTACTTTAAAAAAACTGTTTTGTTTTTAACTGACTTTACAGACCATTCAGGAAATTTTTATAGTATAAAGTTGTTTTCTGTGGTAAGAAACTTTATTAAATCATTTGTTTTTAAATAAATTAGCCCTTCCCCCCCCCCCCCCCAGTGTATATGGAATAGGCATTTAGATCAATATGCTAAATAAGGCTCTATAGTTCTTTATATACCAATTATGACAGACCAGTTTATGTATAAAAAACTTATTAGTATGTAATTGTAGTGATAGTGATGTAATGATGATACAGTGTTCGGAAATTGCCGACATGAAGCATAATTGCTCCTTCACATTCACTGTTCAAATTCTTTTTTAAATTCACTGTTCTATCATGAGATTTGTAATACAGGGTGTCCGTAAAAGAATGTCCGAGTTTCAAATTGTAATAGTATCGTTCACCTGACATCACGCCTTGTGATTTCTTCCTTTGGGGCTTCGTAAAAGATCGGGTCTACGTTCCACCCCTACCCCACGATTTACAAACCTTGAAAGGGAGAATTGCACAGGCTGTTGCTTCCATTATTCCGGACTTGCTGCAGACAGTATGGGAAGAAATGCATTTTCGTTTGGATGTGTGCCGTATCACTAAAGGCGCGCACATTGAGCATTTATAGGAAAAACTAGGTTAGTTTCCCTTCAATGTCATGTATGATTTGTTATATTTACTATAAAATAAACTCCTGTAATATACCATTAAAACTCGGCCATTCTTTTACGGACACCCTGTATTGTGATATGCAGTAGTATGGCTATGTCGATTCAAGGTCTTGGCGTAAGATGATGAAGTTAAGTATTATACGACTGTGTTACAGGTAAGGCTTTTTTTTGTTGCTTTTTTCCATAGTCTAGCTTAATATAATAATATCCATTTCTGTGTATGAAATAGTATCCATTTCTGTTTATGAAATAATATTGAATTCATGAGTTTAACAATTTAAAACTTTAAAGTTTTATATTCAGTATCGAATTTTAGATATAAGTACGATTTTAAACCAGAAATTTTTTTGTTATTGTGTCTGGGTGAAAATAATACAGTTAGGCATTTTTCTCTGTAAAGAACATTTTAGGATATTGGGTGTTATTTTAGGAAAGAGTTGTATTTTTGTTGAAATTTTTAAGAGTATTTTTATATTCCCTCTTATGAAAACGTTTTAATTCAAGTTATAACGCATTTTTTTAGAAACTACAAAAAAATAATAGTTACTGCCATTTTAAAAAAAAGCTTTAATCCTCCCATCGCTAACAAAATATTTATAGTATAAATGTTTTTCGTGCGAGAAACTGTATAAAATAATGGAAATATATAAGAAAATTTATATAGAAAAGTAGTAAGTAAAGTTTTAGCAAAATTACATAAAAAAAATATTTATTTTTTAATAATTTTAAAACAGTAATTGTTATTTTTAGTTATGTGGGTAAAAATAACTAAAAATATAAAAATTAAAATTAAAATAATTGTTTTTAACAAAGGAAACTGCACTTAAAAGCATGTACTTTTTCGTTTTTGAAAGTTTCGAAGTTTAATCAGGGCAGTCATTAATATTAGCTGAATCACTTACACTTCCTAGAAATCTTAATTCTCCTGGAAATCGATTTTCCCCCCCAATATCATGGAAACTATTTGTAAATCCTGGAAAATGTAAAAAAGAACTGTTTAAATGTTGGAAATCAATTTTTTGCTGAAAATGGAGTAATAAGATTTTCCTGCTCACAAATTTTGTAACATTTTCAAAAAATTATGTAGTGATTTAATTTTTTGATACAAAAAATTTCAAACGATTTAACTTGACAAATACAAAAATTGTCAACCAACAACTGCACGAAGGCTCACCTCTGTTTCGTCGAATTCACAATGACAATCGATATTCGTTATGAACTCAACTTTCTACAAATTTACAACATGTGGCAGTAATCTGTTCCACATTCATTTGATATCCCTATAAACTGTTTTATTACCTTCCCCTAAAATGTGATTTGTTTAATTTTAGCCCATGTCCTCTTTCTCTTGTATACTAGAACGATTGTGTAAATGAGGGATACCCCATCGTGCCTGTTTCGTGTGCTTTATTAATGTAGGCCCTCCATGTAATATCGATCAACTGTTTTAAATCCCATGTAGTAGTCCTCTGTTTCCTATAGCCCTTGTGTAGCTCTAGTGCGAGGATAATTCAATCTAACCTCACCTCTGTTTCCCTGCGAATACTTTGTTTGCTCTTATCTAAAATTTTATTAATAAACTTATTTTAACACAAAGAATGCTTATTTAGTTTTTGTTAGCTTCTATCAAATGTTAATTTCTCCTAGGGGTCTTCATAAATTTGTTTTTCGAAAGTTTAGGAACACTCAATTTTATAGATTCTGCTGAATTTACATCTCGTTATTCTCTCGTTCAAATAAAAAAGCATAAAAGATAAATATTCTACCTTTTTAATACCTCCCCTGAGATCGAGATCCTTCGTGAACGAGCCCCTTACTAAAGGTCATGAAAATCTTGGGTCGTGTTAATGGTCTTGTTACTCTCTACCTTATACGCGTTTATGATTGCTTTTGACAAAGATGTAACTGCGGAGCCTGGAAACTTAAAACCTACCTCCAATAAATATCGCCGAATACATGCACGACCTGTTTTATCTATCTCGGTCCAAAGTGCTGGAGCCGTGTACGATGTCGCCATAAGGTTGCGTTGGGTGCCAACCCTTAGTGCCATTAATAAGGGATCGGACAACCAGTTACAAACATACCTTGTTTTTGTTCAAGTGGCCTTTAAGGGGGAATGGGCGCGCTGGACCGGGGGTCTCCAAAGCAAAGTACATCAGTGTTAATCCTAAGGCGAAAAATATATTTTCTCTGCCACATTTCTCCGGCTGTATTGAATATTTTTACAAGCGGATTTTTTTATGTGATAAATGTAGCTGACTTGCAGGTCCCGACCTTCCCACTTTTTGAAATTGGTTCGAATATTTTTTTTAATTTTCAATAAATAATTTTACACAAAATATTCGAAGCAATTTCAAAAAGTGGGAACATAGATACCTGTAAGTTATCTACATTTATTATTAAAAAAAACCGTTTTTAAAAATATTCAATACAGCCGGAGAAATGTGGCAGAGAAAATAGTTTTTTAGAAATTGGATTAACACTGAGGCACTTGAGTTTGCGCGCCCATCCCCCCAGTCCAGCGCGCCCATTCCCCCTTAAGATATTCTAATACTAGCTTCATGGATATTATATGTTCTGTTTTAATTTTCTTATTTGATTAAATTTAGTGCATAATAGTGTGTTATTTAACAAATATTAATTCACTGATTATTTTCCGACTGCCCATTCATGACTGCGGGTCGCATCGGAAACATCAGAAAACGGGATTAAAAAGGAATAATAATGTTCACTCTTATTAAAATTATTTTTCCTTTTAAAATATTTTATGCCTTCCCTTTTCTGTCCGTTCCCTGGTGTTTTCGACCCAACCAAATTGTCTCGAATTCATGGTCGGACAATAGTCATGAAATGTTGCAAAAATATGGAACTTAATTATAGTTTGGCCAAGAGGAGCTTGTATAAAAAAGGCTGGTTTCCCTAGAAGTCTGGATTAGATCTTGCAAGCCCTTCTATACAAAGAACTAATTTTTTTTTCAGTCCCTATATTTCGATTCCACATTTTTTCCATTCCATCCTATTTCCCACTTTAATATGCAATTCCACATCCTGTTTCGCTTCCTACAATAAAGTGTCAGTTAAAGCTCTTTCAAGCCAAATCCGTGACGTGCCAAATAGGTATCTTGATGCTTCTGATTAGTTTCGTTTGTCTCCATATAAGTTCGCGACCGACCTGCGGTTTGCTGCTTCCATGTGGAAAAGTTTTTGAGAGTTGGCGACCCTATAATGCTCCATTTTGGGTCTTTAGAGGAGAAAAGTGGTGTCTGCGTTTGAATCTCGATAACTGTGGATTAGGAACGATTGTGTAAATGAGGGATACCCCATCGTTATTAAAATGTTTTTTTCCATTAAGAATTTTCTTCCTTTTTATCCAATGCGGAATGGTGTTAAAGTGCCCTATTTGAACAATCTGAGAAAATTGTCAAATTAAAGATTACTTAAAGACTAAAAAAAACCTTGCAATTAAAAAAAATAGTTTATTCAAATATTTAAACAAACTATAAGACAAATGAAGACCATAGTACTGGAAAATTTAAGCAAGACAAATTAAGATGCATTAAAAAAATTAAATTTAATGTTTTTATTGGTTTGAGAAAGGTATTAATATTTTTTACTCAAAATGGGTTTAAAATTAATAATGTAATACAAAATGGTTATAATACCCTATTAAAATTAATTGTGTAATTCTATTGGGTTTTTTTTAAGCGATACTGCAGCACTCCGTTGGCTCAAGTGTCTATACAAATGTGAGAAATTAATAAAAATGCTATATAAAACTAAAAATATACTATCCTAAGTGATTTTTATCTATTTTGGGGGCAAAAACATTCTTTGCTATTGCGTTACGTTTCTTTAGCGCTGTTTATTATTTTATCCATATTTAAGCAGAAGGTAGTCTTTTGTACATAAAGAAATTTACTTCCAAGTTTTATGTTATTACCATTCCACATTGATTTTAGAAAACAAGTTGGTTTTTGTGACAGAACCGCTTCCGCTCACTATCCGTACACCTTAGAAAGATAATCGCCATAAACATGGCCTTTAGCTAGTTGTAGACTTTTAAAACCAAAAATTAACCATTTTCATTAAGTTCCATTTGCAGATTTGATTAAAAGTCTTTATTCTTCGCTTCTTTTTTGAAGTTCGAAGAATAATGTTGTATTTTTTTTGTTTGCTGTAAAAATGGAAGCCAAACTTGTCATAACGTAATTTACTTTATATATTATTTTGAAAATTAAAATCAACCCGATTTTTATGCAAAAAAGAAAGTTATTTGTTCCTTTCTTAATAAACAATTTTTAGTGGCCATAATGGGCTTGTTTCAACGCTTTATCAAAGAAAACGAAACAACCATAAATGTTGATATCGTAGAATCAACATTTATGGTTGTTCGTGTGAATGAAATCGTAGTTCCGAGAGCGTGATGTTATAAAAAACCAATGGGCTTGTTTCAATACTTTGTCAAAGAAAAAAAAAAACAACCAATGAAATGGCAGTATAGAGAGCGTGACATCATAAGAAATATTCCCATTGCTCATTTTCATTAACTTTCTTTCGCAAAATCACTTAATATTCTTTATCGTTTGCTAAATTAATTTGCAGTTCAAAAAATTAATATTTAGAAAAATTGATTCTCAAAAAATAGAAGCGAAACTTTTCATAACATAGTTATTTGTTATATTTTTTTCGAAAAAGTATTTTCAAATTTCGAACAAACAATCTATTGTTTATATTTTGACGTCTTTATACAATTATGCATTAATAAATGCTGATAAGTAAATTAAAAAATACCAGATTATTTATTCAAAAAGAAGTTAGAATTCTCTCTGAATCTTAATGCATATATATAATAAACTTTCAATAAAACTATATCGTAATATATAATAATGACGCCATTCCAAACTGATTTATATCATATAAATAAATATACCTTTTAGAGTTTTATTTAAATGTTAATGTTCTTGCATCCTTTATATTTTTTATGCTCCTGTAATTGATATTAATGATCTGTTTGCATAAAATGACCCAAAGAAATGAATCAAAGTAGTTTTTATCCTAAAAATGAACTACTTCTCTATAATTTACTTATAAATATAGTTTATTTCTGCTTACTTGAGACAAAGAAAACAATATTGTGTAGTTTAAAACTATTTACCGTGTCTTTTAAAAAAACACCCTAAAAATCCGTGTTTTGTAGTGCTATATTCTAGTTTGAAGCACCACGAACGAGTAATTTTTTCTATTTCGCCTTAGAGTCATGTAAATTTGTAATTTTCTTAAGCCATATAAATGGTCCATACTATTTTGGTTTCTTAGAGCTATAAATAGCACATGTATTTACTTTTTTTTTCAGTTTTAGCGATGTAAAGTAGACTTTAATATTTATTTATAGATGTAATTTAGATGTATCTAAAAAAACCCCGACTGTTTTGAGATTTTTATTTGAGAAAGTTCATTTATGAAGCGGTGATGAATTTTTTAAAAACTATTTTTCTTGCACTTAGCATTTAAAGTTCCATAGGTATTAGACTTCAGTAAAAATCCAAAATAAAATACACAAATAATAATTTGTGTAAATTATTAGCTTAACTATTTTGATGTGAGGAATCTGTAATAGTTGGAATTTTATTGGTTATTCTAACGTTATTAATAGTTTAAGTAGTTAAACATTGCGACCAACGCAAATGTACTTAGCAACATATTTTGTTGCATTAATTAAAAATATTACATTCCTCTATCGTAAAAAAAACAATGATTTTCTTTGGTGCTAAAAAATAATTGTAAACCCTATTAAATGAATGTTTGTGATTTGTTTTGAGTTCTTTTGAATAAAATATTTAATAGGCAGCTACAGGTTTGCATGGCAAATTCGGTCGTTCATCTTAATTGAAGTCTTCTGTTGCTCGGATACGGGGTGTTGCCAAGGATAAGGAACTTAATGCTCTGCGTTCGGGATAAATGTCTTCTTATCGAAAGGAATTCAGTCCAAATGGCAATGGCATTAAATGGCTGTTACATTAAATGAGACAGCACTACCACACGCGTTGTCATACTCGGCATAATGATACACTTAATTGTTTGCCATTTCCCAAGCTGTGTGTTTTAGGTTAGCAGACGATTTTCATAAAAAAAGAAAAAAGTTAATTCCGAACTCAAATTCCGATGTCTTGACGTCAGAGAAAAAAAGAAAAAAGAGAATAAACTAACGAAAATAAAATTATCAAATGAAACTTGATGTGGAACAAAAAAAAATCCCTGATATCTTTCCCACGAGGGGAATTTTTTTAAATGAAAGAAAAATAAAAATTGTAGAAATGAAAATATTCAAAGACTGATACAGTTGTAAAAAGAAGTCAAATCAAGGAAAGGAATTTCTGGGGTATTTGTATTTTTTAAAAAAACTTTTCAACCTTGATGAGGAAATTTTGAAAACTGTTACAATTTGTTACACAAGAGAATTTTTAAACCTACCCTTTCTTTTATTTAAATCGTGATTCAAAATTTAAAGATAAATCGCATTTTTTCTTCGATCTTTAACAAAGTTTTAAAACTTTAGTTATCGAGATAATCAGATTTTTTTTCCCGTTTTTATCATTTGAACCATCAAAAACATTATTACTAAGATAATTATTTTCATCTATTATTTCATTTCTACTTCTGTCAAGTTTTGTTAACATTTGTTAAAAATTATTTTGTATACTCGATAATTCGTAATTCATAATGCTAAGAATCTGTGAGTTTAGAGGGTAGGACAGGTAAGTATAAGGCTAAAACAACATTTTTAAAATTTGAAGAATAAAAGTGAGGAATGAGGCTTAAAATTTGCAAAGTAAAATCAACAAAAATATCGAATGTTTTTTTAATATATATTTTTTTCAATTGTTACATTTGTTATGTGATGAACCCCAAACTTAACATATAAAGACCAAAAATACTGTAGATTTTGCAATTCATTGGGCATTCATTCTAAAAAAATATAAACCGGCCACTGGGAAAATATCAAATATAAGATGATACATACCAAGCATATCTTTTTTTTTTAAATGTATCAAAATTTCAAACATATGAAATAACCTATTGAGTTTAAATGGTGGTAATAATGGTGTATTCTAAATCCTTAAACCTACATTCAAGATAATTTTTATAATTAGAAGCAATATGAGGTATAATTAAACGTACATAACGTACATATGCAATATCTAAAAACTATAATTACAATGCAACGAAATTCAGCGGATTTACTTTCTATCATGATACTTAAAAAAAAAGTAAATAAAATGAAAGAAATTGTAAAATATTTATAAAAAACAAAAAGGAAATATAATAACCTTCATAATTTGTGTATTATAAAGAAAGTTGCTGACAAAGTTTCTAATTTAAATCCTGTTGATAATTTTACTCCCCTTTTCCAACATTCCCTCATTATAGTTTCAGATATAAAGTATGTAGAGGCAGATTAATAAATCCCCTATTGCTAAGAGATTTTAAACTTGGAGCTGCTATCTCAAAATTATCCTTTTTTTAGTCTTAAACTTTAAGGTTTTTGCGTAAAGTTATTAAGACAGTTCCCATTAATATTCGTTAAGATGTTAACCAGAGCGAGACTTGACTAAATTTTACAGAACAGTGATTACCAAAAAATATTTTTAAATAAGCAAAAAACATTTAAATATGTGACAGTAACTGTCACATAAAATTCTATTTCACTTTCAAATAATACTTTCACAAATCGAATCGAATGATTTTTAAATTGGTTCCTCTCTGCAAGATCATTCAATAAATTTGAATAGTATTCTACATTTTTTTTCCTGTCTAAGTACATAAAAAAAATCGCGAAAAATTCAAAGTAAACAATAAGTTCTGAAAAAAATCTAAAATAGTCTTCTTTTCCATACTCTACCTTTTATCTACCTTCAAACAAAAAAGAGCAAGTAAGCAAGCAGATAGACATATAAACAAGCAAATAAATAAAAATTGGTTGAAAAATCTGACGTTTAGAACAGAAGTTAAAATTAAGGTACGGACAGACAAAACCAACGAACAAGAAGTATAAAAATTTAATAAGTGGCTTAAACGTTAAAAATGGAGTTTATGGAATGATGTTTAATAGGTGTGATGTCTAATGGATTATGTTAATTAAAGATGAATATCCAATAGTTGAAAGTGGCTGTATGAGTAGAAATAGTACTGTTCTCACTAACTTGCTAAACAAATTTTTTCTAGTTTTATTTTTTATTTTATACAAATAGAACTTTCTACACTTCACGAATTTATGCTTTTTCTGTATTTTCGCAGTAGTATTTGCACATAATTGAGACTTTTATTAATATATTAATATTATTTATTTTGACAAATAGCTAAATTATGATTTTCAAGATAAAAAATTAAATTTATATTTTTCGTTTAAACTAGTAAATAAAATTTTATTTTAAAATATAAACCCTTCTCGCTTGATAAAATTTCTGTATTATGAATTGATTATGAGTCTTCATAGATCAAAGCTTTATTAACTAAAACATAATTTAGATATTCTCTTTGTATATTTATTATTGTATATTTATTTGTAATTGTATTAGTTTTCTATTGATATTTCGAAATAAAGTTGCATCTTTAAATATGTTTCGCAAAAATAAGCCTCTTGAAGTTACAATAAAACATTTAGATTAATTTTATTATTATCATTTAGACATTAGAGATTAATTTTAAATTATGTGTTCACTGTGCCTGTAGTTTCACGTTTGCATTTCGACACATTTATGAGTGGTTATAATAATAAAAAAAAGTTTTGATCTTTGTATAATATTAAATTTACCAGAAAAGAATATTATGATTTTGCACAATTAATAGATAAATTCATTTTCTGAACATAACGTTGTTAAGTCTAAACCAAAAGCAATATTCAATCAAAAATTACAATGTTAAAGGAAATTTATCTTTTTCCGCAATTGTCGCAAAAGGGATCCGAATTAAATTGAATTATTACATTTCTTAAATTTTTTAATAAGAATTAATTTATTTTCAAATTCTGTTCTGATTAAAAAAACTTCATTAGAAGATAGACGAAGATTCCATTACTCAAAATGTAATTTAAAAAAATCAAAACACTCTTTACCAATAAAAGTGATATATTATACAACACAGCTTTAAATTACATAAAATATAAGTTATTTTGGCACAAGTGGAAAAAATATTTATTTTTAAATAACAAATAAAATGTTTTTAAATACATTAACTTTTATATGAAAAAATAATATTATAATTTTACACAATTAATAATAATATAGAAGAATAACTACAATTTCTCTAACGTGCTTCAAAACCATATTTAATTAAGGATAATTTTACGGCTGAAGTGACACACCCAACATTTACTTATGCCTCAAAAGACAGAAAATATTATATGCATATTACGATTCATAAAAGAGAATTCATATTGTACTACTCACATCACACCATATATTTCATTAAACGTACTTTTATATAGTAAGCTGTAGTAGAATAAATTTTTCTGTACTTTTATAGAATCAGGTTCTAATGGAGAATTCTTAACCCAAATTGAGAATATTTTGTGAACGTTTTTTTTTGCTGGGACTTTAAAAAACTAATTGTAATTTTGATTTTTACTAATATTCAAATATATAATTTAATAACATAATGCCACAATTAAGCCGTAGATATTAAAAGATATCTGTGTTCAAGAAAGAAGGGACATTTTTGAAAAAATCTCTCGTACTCTAGTTACCTCCCATTACTTTTCAGATGAAGGAGCAATTTAATATATGCCTATAAAAATAAAAGTCTGACCGACTGACTATTGGAGGTATATATATATTAAATTTTAGGTGCTTATTTTTTTAGACTGAAGAGGGTGAGGAGGGCAAAATGTGAGCCGATTTCTCCCTAGGAATAGCAGTATGCATTGTTGGAAGTATAAGAGTTTTAGCAACTTATAATTTTCAATTAAAAAGAAATTTCAACGCAAGAGAAAATTTGCATAAGCACATCAAAGTAAGTTTGTTTAATTTGTAAAATTGTAATTAGAACATTACTATTTGAGTTTTAAATTCAATTATTTGAAATCACTGTTTGATTTTTAATGCTTTATCAGATTTACTTAACTCGATTTTAATTTCTTTACAAATAGAAAGAAATGAAAGAATATTTATGCATAAATGGGTATTTTTGTTCAGGGCATATTCGAAAAATCAATTTATATTCTTCATAGTTTGCTAAATTAAATTTCAGTTCTAGGGATAATTATGTAAAATTGCTTGCTCTAAAAATGGAAGCAAAGGTCAAATCCTAGATGAGGTATAGGTCTCTATCCTAGAATCTATCCCATATTTGGATTGTTTTGAAAATGTCGCAAACCCTTAAATGACGACAATTTCTTTTATTAGGTAAGTATAATCTAAAAAATTTGTAAAGATTCAACATTTTAAAAACTTTTAGCGAGAACAAAAAAAAAAACCCTGAAAAAAATACTCAATGCAAACTCTATCGCCATCCGAAATTGTTGCCAATATCACAATAGAGTTCTTTTGATGGTTCATTATGTTTATTAGGAAAGATACAGAGAGAGGGAGAGAGAGATTTTTAACTTTTTTGCGTAAATAATCTGATTACTTTTAATTTACTTTTCAACATTAATTAGTGTATATTTGTATAAAGACGTCGAAATACAAATAGATAATTTGTTTTCGAAAATTGTAAATAATACTTCAAAAAAATATAAAGAATAACGATGTTATGATGAGTTTCACTTATATTTTTGGAGCATCAATTTTACTAAATATGTATTTTTTAAACTTAAAATTAATTTAGCAAACGATAAAGAATATCAAATGAATTTGCGAAAGAAAGTTAATGAAATATGCAACTATGGTGACAAAAAGTTATTTAATAAGAAAGAGCCAGATAACGTTCTTTTCGTATAAAACGAGTTGTTCTTATTTTTTTTAAAAATAATATTTAGTTAAATGATGTTATGATATGTTTCGCACCCGTTTTGAGAGAAAAAAAAAACCATAATTATTCTTAGAACTTTAAAAAAAAGAATTAGCAAACGATTAATTAGCAAACGAAAGACTGTTAATTAAATCTACGGAAAAAATTAATGAAAACGGTCAATTATTGGCGGTAAAAGTTTAGAAATAGCTAAAGGCCGTGTTAGCGATTTTCTTTTTTTGTTGTTTACATATTTAGAAAGAAAATAGTATAGTTTTGGAAGTGGTAGTGTATTTAATGTGATAAAAATGTTTTCTTATTTAAACTTTAACGTATGCCTAATATTTTAAACTTACATTTACTCTCAGAAATAAAACTCTTATATTTGCTGTTTAGAAAAACTTGACTTTTCTTTCTTATTTTTTAGCTTACAGATTCCGAGTTTTTTTGACTAAACAAAAACTACGAAATATTTAATGAAACTTTTCTCCATTTAATTACTCCTATAATGCTCCATGAAGAACCATCACGGTGTGATTTCGACGTTTTTTAACATTTCTCTCGCAAATCCATTTCCCGAAAAACTTTTCCCGGTAATAATCCCAGCGCCCTCTATCGGAGCGTCAAAACTCTTCTCCAGCCCCAAAACGGGAGCAACAGATGCGAGAGGAAGGCGGACCATTCCAACTTTCCCAATACAATTTCTAGTAAGAAAAAAAATTAAACGGAAATAATTAACGCAACAAAATTAACGGAATGTCCGTGCCCACTTCTGACTCGAAGTGTTCCCTGAAGGCAGAGTTGCAGGGGCAAGAAGTGAAGACTACGCTGGTGGTCGGAAAAGGGGGCCCGTCGCGTGGCGGGGCGACCGCCCCGGCCCTCACCGAGCCCTGTGATGAGCGGGAAACGTGGGACAAGAAGGCCGAGTTTCTTCTGGCCGTGATCGGGTTTGCTGTGGACCTGGGGAATGTATGGAGGTTCCCGTTTATCTGTTATAGAAATGGCGGAGGTAAGAGAACTCTTGTTAATTTTTTTAAATCATTTTTTAAATATTTAAAAAGCTTGGCGATGTTGAGGGTTTTAATAGAAAACTAAACAATTTACATAATAAATTATACTTTTAGCATAAAATTTCAAATAGCATAAAATTGCACATATTTTTATCTGCAGTTTTTTCTAGCAATACAGTTGAATATTCTATAAAAGAGAACTCTAGTTAATTTTCTTTCTACAAGAAAAGTATTTAAGTATTTTAAAGACTTAACATTTACATAAGCAACTATTCTTTTGTAAGAGTAAAATTGCATGCTTTTATCTACAGTTTTTCTAGCAATACAGTTAAATTTTATATAAAAAAATTAACTTTTAAAATGATGTTATTATGCTTAATATTCTCCCAAAACACTTTGAAAATTAATATTTAAACCATTTTTTACGATTTAAGGAAATTCTTGAAGCGAAGAAAATTTAAACTATAAATAGATTTTAAAGATCAGAAGGTTAAAATATATATTCAGGTGTTCAAAATTATTAAAAATAATGTAATTGAAAATATTTTATTTCGTTACAAATTATTTTCCTAAAGCTCTCTACAATGGAATAGATTATTTTTCCGCTTAAATGTTATGTGGTGAAAATTCAAGTAAAAAATCCCATGATTTAAAAGTTATAGGTTTCCATCAGTATTGCGATGAGTATTTAAGCCATTGGAGTAATTGTTCCAACACTGAAACTTTTTAAGTAACGAACAGTAGTATGTATTCTTCCTATAGATTTGGTGATATTGTTTGTCAAATTTCTTCAAGGAAGGGAAATAATCTAATTTAAAAATGATGCATAGATAAAAAGCATTATTTAAAAATGTTTTAAAATTGATTTGATATGAGGAAGGATCGTAGTGTCTTTTGCCTTCGTTTCTCCCTCCCCCCCAAAAAAAATCACATGTTGTTGGCTTTAGCATGACTAAAGGTGCATATAATCAATGTATATAAAAACTAATTAACTGAAGTTATTAGTGACCGATAAGAATTTTCCGTTTCTGCAAAAGGAAACGAAATAAATTACTTCAGTCCTTTACCTAGAATTGCTACAATATTTCATGAATTGAGGATTAGGTTTCATCAAAATAATTCAACCTTTTGGATAACTTATCTGGACACACACAAAAACATTAAACGAGTCCTATTTACTAACCAAAAAGAGTGCGTTGATTACTAACAGCTGACTAACTTACTTGACTCAAAACTGACTAACCAAGCCATAGTCAGAATACTTGCTAGATGAGCCATTTTGCACGACAGAAAAAAATCAAGAAAGCAATCGCCAATAAGTTATTCGTGTCCATAATGATGTAAAACCTAGAAGATGGAAATTGGTAATGCGTTAAGTAAATCGTCACACGAAATTTTGCAGCAGCTAAGTGATCAATTCAAAGTCCCCTTTAGGCAAGTTTCGAAGATGCCATGTCTCGGTTACGAGAGAACCCGGCGCGCGCTTTACCCAATACTCTTCTAGAATCTGCAAACTATATAGAATCGAAAGCGTTCCGAAACTGTCTAACTGTATACCACGTTGGCTTCCAAGAAAACTATCATTTCGCATTAAAAAAAATAATATATATTTCTATTAATTTAGGGTGTGTTTCCGATCTGAGCTACTCAAAAGTGCTTACATAAAAAATTAAATTAAAAATTCCTACATGTTTTTCCCCCGGAAATTTTTGAAGTTATAACATGGAACTTTGTAAACAGTCAATGGGGACGATTCGATGACGTATTCTCTTCTGGAAAGGTTTTTTCTCAGCCTGGAACCGGTTTCTCGTTACAGATCAGACATATAAACTTGTGACATGCATATTCTGCGTTTTAGTGCGTAATTTGGGTAAATTTTCATAAAAGCAAGGTATACATGTAATATTGATAGAAGTCATTAAATAAAGTAGTTTTCATGACAATATAACAAGTGGGATTTTGTAAAATTAATTGTTACTTAGAACCACTTCCACACACTATTTATACACCTTAGAAAGAAAATATCCTAACACACGCCACTAAACTTTTAAAGCCAAAAATGAAACATTTTCCTTAAATTCCTTTCGCAGATTGAATTAATAATATTTTTACATCATTTAACTTTATATTACTTTGAAAATTAAAAATAACCTGATTTTTATGCAAAAAAGAACGTTCTCTGTCGCTTTCTTAATAAACAAGTTTTAATCGACAAAATTGCCTATTTTCATTGAATTTTTTCGCAAATTCCCTTAGTATTCTTTTAGTGTTTGCTAAACTAATTTGCAGTTCAACGAATAAATATTTAGTTAAATTGATGCTCAAAATATAGAAGCGAAACTTATCATAACATCATTATTCTTAATATTTTTTAAAGTACTTACAGTTTTCGAACACATATTCTATTATTTGTATTTTGACGTCTTTATACAAATGTATGTTTATTAATAAGCGCAGAAAAGTAAATTAACAAGAACCAGGTTATTGTGCAACAAAGGTTATAACTCTCTCTGCATCCTCCTTAAGAGGACACGGTACCACTTTAAAAAAATCTTTAATTTTGGCATATTCACTATAAAATTGATGTTTTATTAGTTCAATCTATATTTTAAAACAATATATGACAAAAAATTAAAAACTAATTTAATTTTTTAAGTTATTTAAATTTTTTAAAAACATTTTAAAATGCTAAGGCTTTTTTAAATACAAATATTTTAACCCATTCTTTTCTCATGTACTTTACACTGTTTTACATAAGAATTGGCATCCAAATTTGATTTATCTTCAGTAGTTATTTTATAAAAAATATTTACCTAGAAAATCCCAAATTATTTTAGCATATTTGAAAAATTTCGACTTTAGTATTTTTTTTATAAAAAAAGTATTACTTTTAAAAACAAATTTATTGCCAATTCTTAATGTTAACATACACTGTTAAAAATTTTGTGCTTGGTTTCACCATGATATTGGTTCCTAGTAGCTGCAACGGCTGAATGGTGAAACGTTCCACCATATTTTTGGTATTCGGTTGAACCATTTCTCAGGTTTTTGTTTCCAAATCCAGAAAAATGGTTCAACCAAACACCGAAAAAAAGGTGAAACATTTCACCATTCAGCCGTTGCAGCTACTAAGAACCAATATCATGGTGAAACCAACCAATATCATGGTGAAACCTAGCACCAAATTTTTAACAGTGTAATTGACAGACTGCATACAGAATTCCTTAGACTTTTATCAATAATCAAAAAGGCCTTAGTGTTTTAAAAACTTGTCATCAAGGAAAAATGAACACCGGGAAAAACACATTTAAAGTTTTTATTCGTTTGCATTTTTATCCTACTCCCCATAAAAAGTAGAATATTTTTTTTAAAATATAGCTACACTTTTAAAACTTATTAGACTTATTTGGAGGATTCCAAACTTTAATTTTAGCAAATAAAAAAATTCGCAATTTTTGTCAGTTTTGAGGTACTGTGCCCTCTTAACACACATATAATGAAGTATGGAAATAACTCGATTGTGATATATACTGAAGCTTCATTCCAAACTGATTTATATCACATTAAATGAATATTCCCTCAAGCTTTATTTTCATTTCAAATGAAGTTTCTCGTGCTTTTGAAAATTGGCAATTTCTTGTAATTCAGATTTAGATTAATTTTTAATATGTAAAATTTGAATGAACTCCTACTTTAAATTTCAACTTTTAACGAAGTTTGGAATATAGCCATGTCGGATTTTTTGCTTCGTTTGACGTATCCCACTTGTTTGTGCGAGACTTGTGGTTCGTTCTGTGAAAGCGGGTGATGAACAGACAAACGGACATAGCCTTTATAAAATCTTTCACTTTTTACGTTATAAATGTAATGTGGAAACTAAAACAAATAAGATAACTTAGTGAAAAACGCATCGCTAGTTATGACACTTTACAGATCTGACTTTTGAAAACTTCAAAAGCCTTCCCAGTAATAAATAAACATATGTATATATTCCCATTTATTTCGCATTAATTATAGAATCCTCATAATTGGAGATATTAAGCAAAAATCCACATTTTAAAATATATAGCATTGTAAAGCAAATGTCACAGATTTATTTGCAAGTGCTAACAAGGCATACTTAATAAAAAAAATCCATATTTTAAATGTTTTTTGAGCACTTTTTTTTAAAAATTTACTTCTTAGTCAATTTTATTTTGTCTAATATATGCAATGAGCTGTTAGTTAACAAAAGTAATAAACCTTTTCGTCACAGACAATACAACTTTTAGCTCTTTATACTCACAAGTAGTGTATACAATAATTATCATAAACAAAACGATTTAATAAACACAAATTTCGGCATTTAATATGATTTTTTTGTGTATATTATCAAAATGTCAAACTTCTGCCCAGGCTAATTTTTTCCTACCTTTTTTCTGGAGCTTTGGGTATGAGGTGCGAGTTAGTGGTTTTGTCCATGCTGAGAAGCTGGTTTGACGATGATGAACAGTGTTTATTAACTTATTCGAATGTTTGAGAATAAATCAGGAAATGCATAAACATTAATCAATTAAAATACTTTAAATATTATTGGAATAAAAGCACCGATATCTCAAACTTATAGGATTTAACTAATATTTTCAATTAATGGAACTAGGAATGAATTACGCTAAGCTTGGATATCCGAGGAAAGTTAGTTAACTTTCGGTAGAAATTAAACTATGATTTCTAATCTGAGTTGATATATAGTTTTGTGCACGGTTAAGCAATAGAAATCGATTTCAGGGAGAGTATTAAGTTACGATTGTTTTTTTTAAAGATTTGCATTATACATCACTGTTCATAAATATTGTTTCCATGTAATCTAAGTCGATATAATATCGGTATAATATTTACGGTACATTTTATCGAAATCAATATTGAACATATAATTAAATTAACATTTGAATGATTTCCAGTAAGATGGGTTTGAAAATAATATACAATAAGTTATTACAGTAGGCCTATAAAGTTTTTTTATAAAAATTTATTTATTCTAGTTTTCCGTTTAAATAACTAACAAAGTTTGTTCATTTGAAAAGAATGTTTAATTGTACAATTGTAAAGTTTTCAACTAAAAACATAAAACTTGTTTTTGATAAATGTCAATTATTGTCACTGAAGCAAAGATTTTACACATTTTTTACATACAGATTAAGATAACTATCAGTTTATGTAAGTTTTTTTAATGATGCACATCCAGTTACTTTTAAATTAGAAGGAGAACAAAAAATAAGGAAAGGATCGAAAACTAAAAAATTATGAATGAATATATATCACACTTTTTACACGTTAGTTTATCAATTTTGTACATTAATATGGTTTAATCATTTAAAAAATAATTTTGTGTTATCACTAAACTGTCAAATTAAAAAATCTTTTCAAAGTTAAAGTAATTTAATTAACTTTATTCAAACAGAAACCACGATTTTCCACAAATAAAATTTCACATCTTTATTGATTTTCTTTGTACAAAAAAATCTTTGATACCATTTCCTGACCAACACGTGAAATTGCACTAAAATAGTTTTCCTCAAAACGCGTGCTTTTAGTAAAGGAAATTAAAAAAGCAAATTGCTTTGCTATTCTGTTACAAATTCCACAATTAATAGGCAGAACTATTATAGTTCTTTTTAATGCTGCTTAGGCGCAGAGATAAAATTTAAAGGTCTAAATCTAAGCTTTTGTACGTTTTCAGTATAAAACAGCAAGCATTTAACCAAGTAACAGTGAAATAGTTTAAACTTTGATTGAAGGTTTGATTTTAGACATTCATAAAAAACAATTAAATCATATTTACACAATAATATATTTTATTTAAGTTATATTTTGCTGCATTTTTAAAGCTCTGGCATCATCAAAATGTTTTATCAATATGAAGAGAAGTAATCAATCTTTAAAATTCTTATTAATTATTTAGAGTCGTAATGAGAAAATTTAATCTAACTTTGACTTATGTTAAAGTTTATACGTAAAAAATATATGTTAATAAGGAGATGATTTTAATTTATGTACCGTAAATTTTATTTAAATTAATAATAATAAAAAAGTGTAACCGCTTTTAGACTTAACAATTTGTTTTCTAATTTTGTGAAAATATGCATTAAAGCTTAAATGTCTAAAAAATAACAAAATTCTTAAGGAATAGAAACAAACTAAATTACGTTTATGGTATAAACAGCTTTATTAACCCAATAAACCTGCAGACAAATTGACTTAATGAAGAAAGTTAATTTTATCTGATGTGCACTTTGTTTTAGTTGTTGGCTTTATTAGAAAAATTACCACAGGTAATTTTAAGAGAAAATATTGTCTTATTTATTAACTTTTATTTTTATCTTTATGTCGATAATAAACTACATTTATGAAAATAATTATGTTAACTTGACGCGTAGTAAAAAGATTTTATGCTTTTGGGGATCGAAAAGAAATTTTTGAACATGATTTTTCCTATTTTAAAATACAACTCAATACTATTTAAGATTAAGTTAATTTGCATGGAATACAAGTATTAATTAATAATAGAAAAATCCACAAACACCAGGTGATATGTTTAAAACTTTTAAATTAAAGCTAATGCTGGGAAAACTTATATTTTCAAATACTACCAATTTTCTCCCTTTTCAAATAACTATATCTTCATACCTACTATTTATTCAATCATTATTAGTCATATTTTCTTAACAACTTTAATTATAATCGTGATCTTTTTCCTATTTTATTTAAACTTAAAAATATTATTTGTTAAAGTGTAACGCATCACATAAATTTTCTTTTATTGAGATACAAATGTAGTCTATCTAACTTTATAATACATATCTATATAACAATCCAATATAAAATGCCCTTTAATCTTTATTTAAAACTATTCAACTAACTTTTCAGTGAAAATTTGTAAGAACTAGGCAGTTTAAAAATATATTATTAGTAAAAGTTAGTTGGTTAATTTTTTAAGAAACCAAACACAATTTATTCCGAAATTGTTGTATATTTAAATTCTTTCATACTAATGCATCATTGCAACTTTGATGTTGCAAGTAATGCATTTTTATAAAATATTTTCGAATGAACTAACTTTTTCTGAATAAAATCATTGTTTTTTTTAAACTGCATTAGCGGCTTTTTACCAACAAAGAAAAATCACCAAATATTTTAATTTATTTATAAAGAAAAAGGAATATATTCAAATTACTCAAATATTTTGTCACTTAACTGACTTTTTACTTTTATTTAATGATCTAATAGTTTGTTAAAGAATTCTCAATAATACGTTTGTTGACGCTTTTACTTTACTATTTCACTGATTAACAAAAATCTTTATTTTTCTTTTATTTTATACCAAGTCCTTAACATTTAATGAAAAAGTCCTCTAGACATTGGTATCCAACAAGTAAATATATAACTTAAGTACTAATATGCCTGAGCTCTGCAATTCAATATAAATCTGATTGACAGAGTATGTGGTTGTTTCTTAGCAACTAAACTTTGGAAAGAATTTCTTAATCGTTGTCATCTTTGAAGGAGTTTACTGCATAGAACTTATACATAAAAAATACTACATTCAAACTTGTTTTTCAGGATTAGATATATCATACTTAAAAGCATTTCTATTAATTTAAATGCAAGTTTAATTTTGTTAGTATGTTCATTAAATACCTACATCATTATATGAAGTTAGGTGTGCTTAAAAAGTAATTTTAAAAGGATGTAAACTTTGTAAAATATAATAAACCATAAATTAAAAAAAAAAGTCCTGTAAAATATAGAAAATATTTATATTCGCAAATAATTAAAGGTTTGAATTCAGCTATTCCTCCTGAGTTTTAGCTACAGGTGGATTATTATTAAATTATGTATAAGGAATATCATGCATCAATTTTATATGCTATTTTTTACAGTTATTTTTTTAACTAAAACAAACTTTTAATCTCTCTTCACCGAAAAATATGATTTTCATTCATAATTTTTCTTTTTATCTTTTAACTGACCGTTTTAAAACTTATTGTATTGAATATACTTTTTTATACACGATATTTATATGCAAAATTACCTTTTTCACTAGCCTTTCTGTAGTAAAACTATTCACTTTAATATTTACATATTCAAAGATAAAAAGAATATACGCATAATTATATACCAAAAGTTACCATAATAATCCTACTTTCGAAAATAGAAAAATATATGTATTTTTTAAAGATACCCCATTCCGTACCAAAAGTGGTTAAATAGTTTTTTCCTTTTTTTTATTATAAGTATGACATGCAGCCAACTGTTTATGCAACAAAACTTATATACCATGCAGCTTAAATAAATTCAAAATATAGATAACCTAAAAAAAATTTGATAAAAATAAAATTATAAAAACTTGAAATGTGTGATAAATCAAATCGATAAAGATATGCAAACTCCAAAAATACGAAATATTTTGTTAAAGTGAGTAATTATTTTATATTTGTTAATTTTTAAACTTTATGCACTCTGTTATTTTAAAGATTGCCGTGGAGCCATCAAAAATATTCCGAGTTAATTACATTTCTCATTTTTATTTAATTTTTTCTGTAAAACAAATCACTGATTTTTGGCGTTTAAAAATAAATTACTTTTCATTAAAATGCCTTCAAATTTAAACTCCAGATTCGTACTTGATAGAAATTAAATTTTATATTTTGACATGCTATGCATTTAAATTACGATAAATAGTTTTCTGCGTTAAAAAAATATTGCCTATTTTTTAATATAACTGCTTGGAATAAATATAATCTTTAACAGCAAAATGTTTACAATGGTATTTCGAAAACTAATAGATATTTATGCATACTATACTACATACATTATTGGCACAGTTGCATCTATTTACACATATCATAAATAAAAAGTTTGTGTTATCTAATCACGACGTAAATCATTCCTGCTTTCATTCCTGGACTTCATTGGTTGTTTGCCACGACATCGACAGCTCCGCCCATTACCACTGCTCAGACCACAATTTCATTCCCGAAGAATTGTTGCCCCTCAAGAGCGTGAGAAATGCACATTCCAATACCCTTTTTTAAATTATGTGATTAATAATACACTTCTGTAATTAATGAAAATATACGCATTGCTGACAAAATTGACCTGCGACTGTGGTATGAGGTTGAGTTGGATGTCCACTTTGATGTCGACCTCTCGAAGACTGTGATAAAAATCTACCAGACATAATAGCTCTGTTAAGACCCCGTTAAGAGGTTGAATTTATTCAACCGAGAGCGTTTGTTTGCAAATGAATAAATAAAATGCAAGTTAGACAGTTGTCAAACCGAAACTACTCGTTGATGTGTTACGAAAAAATCTATTGAAAAATATTCTAATGTACATTTTACTTGGTTTAGGAACGAGTTGGAATAATTTGTTTTATTTTCCCTTAAGAGCCTAAAACTTGTTTAGAGGCTTAATAATTCATACGTAATTTAAAAATATTAAAATTGTAATACAATTTTATACAAACTTGAATAAGTTATAAGGTCGTCATCACATTTTGTATAAGGGACCACTTTTCATTTCAAAGACTTGACTTCTATTCTCTTGGGAATCACTTTCCAAAATTTTTGGTAAGAACATAATAAGTTACTTTATTTGTAGAAAGTAAGTTATACACATGTAATAAATATTTCAGGACTAAATGAACCAAATGAAAGTTATTCAGGGTATATTAAAGTTTTTATTTTAAAAAAAGTACCATTCGGTAAAGTAATTGATTTTAGTTTTTTTCAAAAATTGGCCGCTGTGAACTTGTATCGAATATATAATTAATTTTATGCATATAATTCCTCTCTTGAATTATTTTATATGTTGTTTAAATTCAAAAGAGTTTATTAAGCAAAATATAATGCATTTTTTAAGTAATAAGTCGTAATGTGAACACAATGTTAAGTTCCAATGCAATATGTATTACATAGAAAAACTTATATAAAATGTTTAATTTGACTTATTGAATAATATTTTTTATATTTAAATGAAGCTTAAAAAGTTATCTAACTTACAAAATCCTTTTCATTTACATGCTTTCATTAAAAGTACCTCAATTAAATGCAATTGGGCACCATTCAAAACAAAATTCTTCAAATTTCTGCAACATATTGCCTATACTTTTAATTCATTTATATTGATAATAGTTTTTCATTCACTTCACGCTTTACATAACTCGTGAGTGAGTTCTTCGAGTTATAACATGATGCTAACTCGTGAAGAAGTTTTTAGTGAGAATTCATATTTTAATCGAAAAAAAGAAATAAATAATACGTCCACCACCGTAGTATTGACGGAAAGAATACTTTTCAATAAAAAGTAGTAAATTTGGGAATGTGGGGAACAATGTCAAATGTCATTAACACAATTTTAAATTACTACATTGAATTAAATGTCTAGAGCTCATTTATATTCCATGAAAAAAAAATGTTTCAATTACTTTGAAACTTTTTACAATTCATGGAAACTGAGAAGCCCTCCATAAAAAACAATTGAAGTTAATTGCTTAAACTTTGATTAAATCTGTATATCGCCAATTAAATGAGAAGTAGTGACATTGAATCACTTAAAAAAGTTATAGGAATATATTTTTTGTTGTATAATTCAATTAAGGGACTTCAACTTTATAAAATTAGTTTTAATTTTCAAGAAAACTAATAGGATTTGAATAGTAAAATTAAAGAGCTTAGTGAAAGAACGTGGTATGTGACACTTGAAAACAAATGATGTCAATGAACATGTTATTCCCTCCTTTAAAGATAAAGTTCATGACCCCCCCCCCCCCCCCCTTTTTAAAAAATCCAAATCTTCAAATCTCATTTTAAGGTTTTCACCTTTTTGTCACGTAGCCCGTTCATTCACCAAGCTCTTTAATTGTAATGAGTTAGAGGTAAAAATATAATTTACTAGCTCAAACACAGTTACTATTTCTCCTAAGAAGGTAGTTTTACATTTTGACGTTATATCGCACAAATTATAACGTAACGAAAAATATTAGTTTATTTATGTTGATAGCGTTTCGAAATAATATATGATTTTAAAGTTGATTTAAGAGCACAATAACTGTCTTAAATTTTAAATCTGCTTTCATATAAAATTGTTTAATACATATCTTAATTTTTTATAAGTTTACCATAATTTATGAATTTAAATTATTCATTTAATGTATTACGATTTTTTTTGAAAATGTTTGATTGATAATTTAATTGAAAATGTTCAATTGGATTCATCATTTATTATAAGATCATATTAAATACTACATGCATAATAATATTTCATGTATAATTAATAATATATATATATTTATTTCAGGTGCTTTTCTTATACCTTATATAACTATGTTAATATTTGGTGGACTACCATTATTTTATCTTGAACTGGCTCTTGGACAGTATTACAGAAACGGTTGCATTACTATATGGGATAAATTATGTCCCATTATGAAAGGTAAATTTGGAAATAGATTTTGGTAAATTTTATATGTAATAACATGTTATATAACAATAATGAGCTGTTAGATAAAGTTTTATTTAAATTTTATGATGTTGGTCGCCTTATAGCCTATGGTATTCAAAATTAAAAAAATCTCAATTTAGAGTTCCAAAAACTAGTGGACATTTTTAAATATGACTTAATTGTTTTAAATTTATATAAATTTTTGTATTATTTATGAATTTTAAATTGAAATGACTTGATGAGTGAAATTATATTCTTTTTCTATGCATTAATTTGGTTTTGGAATCATTTTATACTTATATACTGCATTGCTTACTGAAAAATTACTTGTTTAAAAACTCTAAACATATTTTGAAGTAAAATAAAAACAATAAAGATTGAAGTAAATAAACTGTGATGCATGCCTATTTTCAAACGATAAAAAACTACCATTTCCCCATTAAATTAAATTATATATACAAGTCATTTTTCGTAAATCGGTTGCGGTCAACAAAATCCTATAGTAAATGAAAAAAAAATTGGTAAATTCAAACCCTGCCTCCAAAATGAATGAGGCATGCATTTACAACCATTGAGATGGTTGTTAGCTTTGACCACATCCATCAAGGTGAATTGTTGACATTCTAAGTAATGCGTTTGCCCCGTTGGATATGAAAGTGATTGAAATTGGTCATCTAGGTGAAGGTATGTTGATAGTTGAATGTTGAGATTACGGTCAAATTTCATGGTTAGTTCGTATTCCTTTCTAGGAACACATTTGCTTTAAGTCACCATCGAGGAAAAATTATTGATGCATATAACAAAGTTTAATGTTTTTTTTTCAGTTTTTATTTTAAAAAGGCATATTTAAAACTAAACTGTAACTTCTAAAGAATTTTTCGATTGGTAAGTTTGCAGGAAAAAAAATAAAAAAAACTGTAGAATGGCATTCATAATGGTCAGGTGCGGGCTTGTAAGAAAGAGCAATTATCAACTCAATATGTCCATAATGTCCTATCTCATATGGGTAGATTAGGCTTTTGAAAAATTCATTAGTTATATTTTTTGGCTTAAAAATAGCAAATATATTAACATGTACTTTTAGCTAGCATACTAGTAACTAAGCATATTCTGCAAACCAGATTCCATGTTTAGTAAAAATTATTGAAGCGTCAGCTAATCCGCCACATGCCCGTCCTTCTCTTTATATTTTCATTGATTTCATTATATAGTTATTAGTATTTAAAGTAGATTTTTTGTCTATGGCAAGTTTCTTGGCTATTTGTCTTTAACGATATATTTTAGAATTGCATTAATAACTTTCCTATTGAATAACGTCTAAACGTTATCTTTTCAAATTAACAATCTCTATTGATAATTTAGAAGTTTTTTCCATTTATACCATAAAGCATAATTTTAAATAAAACCTGCTGTGTTCTTTTATTATTCTTTTGTTTAATTTAATTCCAGAAATATGTGGTATTTTATATTATATTTATTTCTGTTAGAAGTTTCTTAAATAATTTTGAATGTAAGTTTTTGTTCACCTGAAAGGGTTGGTTGCTCCCCTTGGCGAATCATATAATTTTTTTATTTGTATTTTGTAACACATAAATGTTCGATAAACTGATGATTGATTGATAATAAACAAGTTAATTTTAAGTTTCCGAAATTCGTTTTCTTTGTGACTAAATTATCCTACATAACTTATTCACTGCTCTTATTTTCATTTGTCTTATAGCTTGTTTATTTAGTTGAACTAAAATATATTTTCCATGGCTAATTTCCTTGCTAATTCCAGGGGAAAACAACTTCATTGCATAGGAATCTTTCCGTATTCTTTTGTGCTGGCTGACATTGGCGACCGGAAACCGGTTTTTCTTTCGGTTCTTCTTTCTCGGTACAAACTTGTGACTCGTGTCCACTGATCTCTGGCGTGAATCAGGGTTGCCGCGAGAGAAATACAAAGTGAGTAGCCGGTTTCCTTACACCAGTTTAGGCGACGAATCGCTAAAGAATCCTCTGCAGGAATTGTCAAAGAATCTTAATGCAGACAGAATCCTATGCAATGAAGTTCTTTTTCTCTTGTACTCTTCAATTGTTTTTCATAAGCTAATATTCCGCTTCTAAAAAGATTCCTCTGTTTTCCCCCAGGCATAGGCTACGCCATTTGCTTCATCGACCTGTATATGGGCATGTACTACAACACGATCATCGCCTGGGCCTTCTACTACTTGTTCGCCTCGTTCACGGACGAGCTGCCGTGGACGCGATGCGACAACCCGTGGAACACGGCCAACTGCCAGACGCTGGCCGAGAGGAGCCTCAACTCGTCCAACGTCTCCAAGAGTCCCGCACAGGAGTACTTCGAGTAAGATCCACTCATCCACTGTTGACTAACTTGCACACACGATTAAATTAAACAAACTGAAATGCTCTAATAGACTAGAGCATAAATTTTGATAATTCAATAATCTATAAACAATTATATTGTTCAATTAGTCTAACATTTACGAGAGTCGGGCACAGGAGTACTTCGAGTAAGATCTACTCACTCACTGTTGACTAACTTGCACACACGATTAAATTAAATAAACTGAAAGGATATAATAGACTAGAGCATAAATTTTGATAATTCAATAATCTATAAACAATATATTGTTCATAGTCTAACATTTACAAGAGTTGGCACAGAGTACTCGAGTAAGATCTACTCACTCACTGTTGACTAACTTGCACACACGATTAAATTAAATAAACTGAAAGGCTCTAATAGACTAGAGCATAAATTTTGAGGATTCAATAATCTATAAACAATTATATTGCTCAACGATTCGTCTAACGTTTCCACGAGTCCGGCACAGGAGAACTTCGAGTAAGATCCATTCAATCACTGTTGAGCCACAAAGCAGCCCCAAATGGGCTGCTTTATTGGCGGTCTACCCTTTGCAGACTCGGCATATTCCCCAAAACTAAGAGCCATTTTTTGTGGCACCATCTAGGCGACTCTTGCTACTAATTTTGACGCTTAGATTACAATAAATCTAAGCTCTCTGTGGATATTAAAGTATGCCGATATTTAACTTTTCCAAGGGAACCCTAGCCAAATGGTTACTCAAGGGATATTTTTCATGCCACATACTCATATGACATGCGTGCCCACGATTTTCCCATCCAGGAAATATGACCACTTAGTCGGGGCTCGAACCTGTAACCTTGGGCTTTATGAGTCGTACACTTAATACCTCTCAGCCACTGGGCCGACTTACTGTTGACTAACTTGCATACACACTTGTAATGTAACAGTAAAACTGTTTATAAGCGGGTCTTTGTGACCAAGCCCACAAGCCTGAAAATATATGTCTACCAACCAACCAACAGTAAAACTGAAAGGTACTAATAGACAAGAGTAAAACTTTTAAGAATACATCTACCAATCCTAAAATTTGATTGATGGAGTCGCGCGACCAATGGCAGCGCCGATGCGTTAGGAAGTCACTATTAATTGAGTACATCTGATTTTTGTACGGACGAAATACTTCTCAACTCTGTGCTGCAAAATGCAAACCAAATAATGTGGCTGCAGCTATGTGCTAAGTTGATTTGTTATTTTCGGATACGATGGCTGAAAGACGAGAAAAAGATCGAATATATAGAATGTAGAGGAAGCTCATAACCCAATAAATCGACATTCTGAGCAGCAACGGCAAAGATTGAATCGGTAAAACAATCGAGATTTAGTCTATGCTCGCTAAAGGAGATCCCGTACTCGTAGTAGAGCGTCGAATCCGATTAGAGAGCTTAAAGAGCTAGGGGGTAGAGCCACCAAGTAATCTATAAAAAAAATACTACGCAATTATTAGAAATTTTTTAATTACTTTACTACTAGAATCAGTTTTCCTAACTAACTATTTTTCTGTTGTTTTTCAAGTCCTGTTGCCACATTCAAGCTCTTTGTATCTCATTCCTAAATGTTTCCGAGCACCCCTATACCTTAAACCCATATAAAACAAAAATCTAACCTAAACCTTCCTCAACCCTAAACAAAAACAAACCCTTTTAGAGAATAATGACATGAAAAATGACCCAATTCTCTCAGCAACCTTTAAACCCTATAAAATAATAAAATACTCCCTTGAAAATGTGGATGGGAAAAAAAATTCCCCGTTCCCCACAGTCTAATCAACGAGCATAAAAGTATCCGAGGTCAGAGCACCAAAGAGTTGACAGATGACACTTATCTGTTCGACTACCCTTCATGGAAAATATCGGTGGCCAGGGCGATAGATACGGAAATAATCGATTGACTCATTAAATCTGCAACAACTGTCTAAATAGCTTGCTATCGGGGGTTGAGATACCAGGCTTCTGGGGATGGGTAAGACAAAAATAAAATTTATGTCTTCGCCTGTTCTTTGATCTTCTGAAAGTCAAGCTTGGTTTGATTTGGTGAAATTAAAGACGCACTAGAGCTTCGCGAAACACGGTCAAGTGACTGCTGAACGTTGAGAACAAATTTGGAACCTGTTGGTGAGAAAGCAACCTCCCCCCGCCCCCCATTGGAAGAAAGACATACTACATACCCAGCAAAACCAGAAGGCCTATGTCTTGACATGGTCCTAAATACTGCCATCCTACAAAAGGATTTTACATTGAAAATCCAACAAGGTATACTCAACGATTTATAATATATGCTGGATTAACTGCTCTTTATTAAGAAAACGTGGCCAATGCAGGGTTACCTGGAAGCAACTATTTGGCTTATATTCCATCAGCGAGGGTTTTGGGCCCAATTGTAACGTTTTTTAAGAACTTAGATCGCTATGATTGAGCCGATATTTCAAAATGTGACGATAAATGACGTAACTTTTTGCTACTGCTCTAAAAGTCTGCTCCAATTAGCGAGGAGACAAAATTGGCCGTGCTTTCCTAAGATACGTTATTACTATGAACAGTTTATCATCTATATTTTATAGATCTCTGGAAAATAAACGGTTGCTCCTTAAAACCTTCAGGGTCGTAGTCCTTACGTAGCGTTTAATATTGCCCTGAAGTGCGTTGGTTTCCAGATCAGGAGTCGACATCGTCCCTTGACCGAGTTCAAAACTGCCAAAACCATCACTAGTAACCAAAGAGTATCTAGTAAGACGTAAAACTAACAATAATAAATAGAAGTTGTTCGTCAAAAAAGAACCCACTTTCCGAGCTACTATAGGACACAACCTCGGGAGCGCGCTGAAGTTATTAAGCATAAATATATACACTTATGACGCCGCTTGAAGAAAGTTGCCGACGAAATATAGGCCTCTTATCGGGCCTCAAAGAAAAGTTTTAAGAGGCCCATGCATCACACAAGCCTTTGAAGAGGGGTTTTTGTTTAGTGGGGTAGTCTAGGGAGGGTGGATTGTCTAGGGGACGTATTAAAAAAGTTAATTTTTTAAGGCTTTGTTGGCAACATACATGGTTTGTGATGCTGGTGATTGGGGACTTAAAATAGACAATGTTTTGGGAAGGATATTAGGTGTGCGATATTAAATTAGTATTTTGAATACATTTCTTCAAATAAAATTTATTAACGGATTTTTTAGTTGTTAATATGAAATTATATTTCCTTCAATCTGAATTTTAATTTCATGATAAAAAATTGTTTTTCGTTGAAAAAAAGTGGGAATCTGGAATATTTTTTTTAAAAAGTTTTTTTTAAATTAAACTTAAAATTTAAGAACACAAATAAAAATGTATAAAACTACTTTAATCCTAAGTTTCTATATTCAACGGTATTTTAAAGTTAAAAGCAAAATTTTTGAGGGATTAATTTCATTACAAAAAAAATCGACAATATATTTGACCTAGTATGGTGGTGTACTTGATGTACTCTACTTTATTCTGAACCTAAAAATCTTGGTAGAAATTAAATGGTCGATTTTCCTCTTAGCAGAAAAAATCATAAGAATTTATACTAGAAAGCAAAAGAACCAGTTACATTATTTTTTTAACCAGCATTGTAAAATTATCTTATAACTTTACATGGATTGTGTAAAAATAGGTATAAAAAAGTTAATGCCTAAGTCGAAAAAAGTTAGTCAGGCATAGCGGACATCAGCAATGGTTTCATTAGTTATCCATTCAAACGATGTACCATTTTATTTAGACAAAGAAAAAAGAATAGAAGTCGAATTTTAGAATTAAAAAATAGTCAGATAAGTTCACACAATGAACTAAATATGTGCACTTGCATCATAGAAATTAATATTTTTCATTAATTAAAAAAACGGAGCAAAACTGTAAGCAAATTTCCTACCCTCTTAAAAAAAATTTGTGCCAGATTGCACCGGAATCCTAGAACTTTCTAGATGCCATCACTATTGGTTGAGTGAATTTACCAATTTTGTTGTAAAACCATAACTTTGATGCCCCGCAAAAGGGGTAAATCAACGCTTGCTTGTAATAGTGGTGGCACCTAGAAAGTTCCAAGGTTACGGTAAAATCTTGCGCCAAAGTGCGTACTAATTTGAGTAAACAAAATAAATAGACATAATAGTATATATTACAATTTTATTTACGATATTTTTAATATTTTTTTGTTTATAATTTACGGATAATATATTTATTGGATTTCCATTTTAGATTTAAATTTACATTTGTTAAGTTTAACTAATGCTCATTTATCATGACAGGAGAAGCGTGCTAGAGCTTCACAGATCCACCGGAATTCAAAGTGTAGGCGCCTTAAAATGGACCTTGGCCTTTTGCTTAATGGCCGTATTTATTCTTGTATACTTTTCGCTGTGGAAAGGAGTCAAAAGCTCCGGAAAAGTAAGTACAGCATTCTTACATGATTTATTAAGTATTCATATTGCTTTTAGCTTCCACACTACGTTTATAACGTAAAAATTAGCTTCCACACTACGTTTATAACGTAAAAAGTGGAAGGTTTTATAATCGTTCAGTCCGTCTGTCTGTCCGTCCGTCTGTCTGTCCGTCTGTCTGTCACCCACTTTCACAGAAAGAACCACAAGCCCCACAGACAAGTGGGATACGTCATTTTGAAGCAAAAAATCAGATTAGGCTACATTCCAAATTTCATTAAAAAATTTAAATTAGAAGTTTATTTAAAATTTAAATTACTATTTTTTTTTTATCTACATTGAAATAACATGCAAATTCTATTTTTATTCACATTTTCACTGTTGTCATCCACAAGTCCCACAGACAAGTGGGATACGTCATTTTGAAGCAAAAAATCAGATTTGGCTACATGCCAAATTTCATTAAAAAATTTAAACTAGAAGCTTATTTAAAATTTAAATAACTAAAAATTTAATCTACATTGAAATAACATGCAAATTCCATTTTTATTCAATATTTTCACTGTTGCCATTTCGTTAAACGTACGAGAAACTTTTGTTAAAATAAAAATAAACACACTTGAAAAAATATTTATTTATGTGTTATAATTCGGTTTGGATTGTTGTATTATCACAATAGAGTTCTTTTAATGGTTCTATATATATGTATGAAGAAAGATGCATAGAGAATTCTAACTTGGCATAAAAAAAATATGCTAAGTTTCGCTTTTGTTTTTAAAGCATCAATTGTACAAATTATATATTTTTTGAACTGTAAATTAATTTAACAAACTATAAATAAGTGAATTTTCGAAAGAAATGTAAATGGGAAATTGTGGCGACAAAAATATTTATTAAAAAGATTACATAATTATTCTTCGAACTTTAAACAAATTTAGCAAACGATAAAGTCTAATTATTAAATCTGAGAAAGAAGATTAATGAAAATAGTTAATTTTGGCGTTTAAAACTTTGAATTACAAATAGCTAAAGGCCCTGTTTTTATTAGAATTAAATCACATTTGCCATTCGCAACAATCGCTCGAGAAACTTTAATTCTTTTAGACAATAAATTAAAATAAATTTATTTTTGCGACATCGATCAGTTTAAAATGACGTCAAATATATTTCACTACGGAATCCTTGTATGTTGATATGAAATGTTTTCATTCTATTTAAAAGCGAGGAATACGACATATTTATTCTTTAAAATATAAATTGATTTTTGCAAACGATAAGTAATAATTATTGAATTTTCGAAATAAAATAAATGAAACTAGCTAAATTTAGATTGTAAATGTTAAATATAGAATTAATGTTGTGTTTGGCGCGTTTTTTCCTGTTAAACACAAATATGTGGAAGCGAGTTAAGTGACAGATTCTGTTACAAACCTACTTGTTTACTATTTATTTAGATGTAATAATCAAAAATATTGTTTAATTCGCAGGTTGTGTGGTTCACAGCTACTATGCCTTATGCAGTGCTTTTTATTCTGCTATGTCGAGGAGTGACCCTAGAAGGGTCTATGGATGGAATTAGATACTACTTATACCCGAAATGGGAAAAATTACTAGAAAGTGAGGTAACTTAAAATGTTGTAGATTATGATATCGATATTGTATTTAGATGTACTTTCATACCTTTCTTTAAAAATTCTTTTTTGTTGTAAAATATTTAATATTTTATTTGCCCTTACATTTTTAAGCACATACTGAAGCAGCAACACCAACTTTTTGTAATAAATAATTAATTTTAGTATAATAATTTTGTTTTAAAAAGAAATCGTTTAAGTAATAATTTTGATGTTCATCTTTATTTTGTTATCATATTTGCAAAATAATATTAGACCCCTTAAATAAAGTATGCATATATATGAGAATGAAATAGACAACATAATATTTTTTCTCCTAAAGAACAATTTTATCTGATACTAAGTATATTCATCCCATTTATGTGAAATTTAATTATTATCTAATAATTGTTTTTTTGAAAATTTTAGGTGTGGATCGATGCTGCTACTCAAATTTTCTTTTCTCTAGGACCTGGTTTTGGCACCCTTTTAGCTCTTTCTAGCTATAATAAATTCCATAATAATTGTTACAGGTAGAATTCCAGACATATTTCCCTCTTCTAACATTTTTATTACAATTTTAGGGGTATCAGGACCTTTAATACTTATAAATTGGTCGAAAATATCTCAAAGTTGAATTAATCAATAAATAAAACTACCTTCATAAAAGTGTTTAACATTTTTACCATGTGTTAGTCCAACTGTTTTTAATTATAGTAATGTTTTTTAAATGAATCACAAAATTTTCTTATTCCTTAAAAATTAACTACTAATTAATTTGAAATTTATAATATTCCCTTTAATGTTGCGCAAATAATAATTTATTGTGTAAGCTACATACAAAATTAAATCTGATCGAAATACAATCATAAATGTTATAGAAACATTATAAACTTATCGAATAGGTTATTCGACAAAAATTAATATATTTTTTATGATGACCAGAAATAAAATTTTTATTTGTTACGAATATTCAAATAAAACCTAATAATTAAAAATTATGTAGGTTTTGTAGCAGTAAATGTAACTTAGAACCGCTTCCACACACTATACACCTTAGGAAACAAAATCGAAAGTTTAGAACTAGCTGAATCTAACTAAATGATGTGAACTAGATGCTAGGTAATTTTGAACTAAACTAGCTAGCATCTATAATTTTTTTTAAGTTATTTGGTTGAGTAGAATTTGAGTTGTGAGCAAACTTTCTAAAAAAATTTGTTCGAAAACAAACCGAGATTTGCGCCCGCGAAATGTAAAAGTACCAAAAATATTTGTTAACTAGTAAGAAATAAGCAAAATCATTTGTCATTTCACAGTCATATTTTGTAATTTAAATAAAATAAAGCTTATTGTCTCGTGTTAAATAAAAAGTCATACTTTTGAAACGGTATTTCTGAAAGATGTTGTGTTTGGTAAAATTTAGCATTAGCCCCATTAGGGAAAAGACTAGAGAAACCGTTAATAACTACTTTTATGAAATACTAAGAGACGATGACAACACTTTAAAAGGTTTCCGATTTTTTTAATGAAGTCCTGTTCGAAGAAGATAAGCGTCAATTTATTGTACGAAGGAATCTTTATTTAAACAAATTGGCTTTTGTAAATGTCACCCTAGAAAGGGAATCGACAAACACGACCGTTGGCTAGTTCTAAACTTTAAAAGCCAAAAATTAACCATATTTATTAATTTTCTTTCGCTCATTAAATTTATAGTAGTCTTTATCGTTTGCTAAAAAATTTGAAGTACGAAAAATAATGATTTAGATTTTGTTTCCTTTAAAAATGGAAGCGAAGGTTATCATAACATTATTAAATTTTGTATTATTTTGAAAATTAAAAATAGCACGATTTTTATGCAAGAAAAATAACGTTCACTTTCTTAATAAACAACTTTTAGTAGCTATAATTATAATGGCATATTTTCATTAGCTTTCTTTCGCAAATTCACTTTAAAGTTTGCTAAATTTATTTTCAGTTCAAGAAATAATAATTATTTAGTAAAATTAATTATCAAAAAATAGAAGCAAAACATAATATCGTTACTCTTTATAGAAGAAATGTTTCCAATCTTCTAAAAAATAATATATTATTTGCATTTTAAGTTTCTCGTTCATTTAACTAAGTGAAAACAGTAGAAATATTGAATAAAAATAACACTTTCTTGTTATTTAAATGTAGATTAAATTTTTAGTAATTTAAACTTTTAAATATACATCTAATTTAAATTTTTAATAAAATTTGGGATGCAACTCTGCCTTATTTTTTGCTTCAATATTAAGGATTCCGCTCGTTTGTGAGACTTGGGGTTCTTATCACCCACTTTCTGTGAAAGTGGGTTGAGTTAGATTCAGCTAGGGTGATACAGGCGGGCCTATCCTTTTTATTAAATATACACTTTTTGAGTCAGAAAAATATTGTTGAAGCTAAAAAGAAAATAATGAATTTGTGCGAATATAAAAATGGTTTTTCATTAAAAGAGTATGATATCTACCCTACTATTCAATTTTTTGTTGTGAAAAATAAGGTCTTTTTTTTTATTAGTTTACATCCTTTTAGATTTATAATTAAATGTTCCAATTTATTCATTCATTTTGTTAAAAAGTAATTATTTCATTACTGAAGTAAAGCAACTGATTGGAAACATATATTGTACATTTTCATTTTTAATTTCAGAGACGCTATATTTACGAGTACAATAAACTGTTTGACAAGCTTTCTAGCAGGCTTTGTCATCTTCTCAGTTCTAGGATACATGGCACACATGCTAAAAAAAGATATCAGTAATGTAGCTACAGATGGTAAGTATCTGCTTTGTAGAAACTATATAAACAAAATTTTTACAATAACAACTGCACTTTCAGAAAAACTACTTTTGCACTCAATTGTATCTTAAATGCAGAGAAACAATTAGGTTTGTAACAGAATCTGTCACTCATCCCGCTTCCACCCAACATTTGTGCTCAACAGGAAAAAAGTCGCCAAACACAATATTAATTCTATTATAAACATTTACTCGCTAAATTAAGACTAGTTTCATTTATTTTATTTCGAAAATTCAATAATTATTATCGTTTGCAAAAATTAATTTATATTTCAAAGAATAAATATGTAATATTCCTCTCTTTTAAATAGAACCAAAACAGTTCATATCAACATACAAACAAAGAATCGCTTAGTGAAATATATTTGACGTCATTTCAAACTGATTGATGTTGCAAAAATAAATTTCTTTTAATGGGAATATTTCTTATCACGTCACGCTCTCCATAATGCGATTTCATTGGTTGTTTTGTTTTCTTTGACAAAGTTTTGAAACAAGCTCATTTATTATTTAAAAGAATTAAAGTTTCTCGAGTGATTGTTGCGAATGATAATGGTGATTTAATTCTAATAAAAATGTCTTCTTATGCTTTTTAAATGAGCATTAAATTTTGCAGTTTTTTAAATTTTTAAAGTACTTCGAATTCGAATTTTTTTTTTAGATTTTCAATGTATTCTAATTTTGATGCGCTGAATTTTTTGACGTATTACACTTTCCTGTAGCATTTGTGGTTTGGGATATGAAAATGGGAGACAGACGGACAGACAGACGGACTGAACGATTATAAAACCTTCCACTTTTTACGCTATAAACGTAGTGTGGAAGATAAAATAGCAAAACTCTTCTGTAAAATTATATTACATTTTGAGGTTTACTTTTCTACATCAAAATGTTGTTATATTAGCTTTGCGGCAATTTTTTAATGACGTAGAGAGTTCCGTGAATACCATACTCCGATACAGCATTTAAACCAAGAACATGGGGGCCATCCAATCACTGAGCTAAGAAAACATTCTCACAGGTATCAAATTTCTGATTTGCAGAATTTATACCGCATGTAAATTCACGGCACAGAGTGAAGACGGTAATTTTATCCTCATTCCGTGAATTAAAATTAGGGGAATTTTTACAGTGTAAATTCTGTAGTCCTCGTAAAGGTTATCCCCCTTAAGGGAATTCTTCCCTGAAAATCTAAAAAGGAGAAGATATTTCGTTCATTATCTACACTTACACGTAGTTTTAAACTCTATGAACACAATCTTAAAAAGATTTTCCTAATAGACTTACTGTTGCATTGGTATTACTGAATGGATTGAGAGATAGTTTGGCAATAGAGTGGTCTGTGTGTTATTCCTGTGGGTTATCAGGGAGTTTTTTACGGACTTTTTTTTTTTTAAATATCTTTCTCTGTGTGTATTTCTTCAATGAACTTGCATTTCCATTTCTGAAACGGAAGAAAAGAAACAGAAATAACCGAAAAATCCCAATAGCACTTCTGTTAAGAATAAGTCCGCGAATTGAAAAAAAAACATTTCTGAAAGTGTAAACCTTCAGAGTTATTTTTAAATGATTATAATTTCAAGAAGATTAAAATATTTAGTAATTTCAATTGGATGCCGTAATCCTGAGATAATTTCATGCTCCAAACGCTCATTAATACGCAATCGTTATATACTTTTCCCCTCCCTTTTTGCCGCTTCGTAAGGCTGGAAAAGAAATACTGTTTGATAGTCTCATTATTTTTATCCAAATTGAAGTGATTAAAACTTTTTTTAGTAATATTTCGAAAAATATATATATATATATAAGTAAAGGGGGGGTAAAAAGAAACTGTAAAAGGTTTATATGAACACAGTTACATTATCAATTCTGTTTGTTGCAAACAAATTTACCAGGTATAACTAAAACTCGAATGGTTACACCGTTATTTTTTTAAAGTGCATAGTGAATCAATAAATATGACTATATTAGGATAAATAATATTGATAGTCCTCTCCGTTTCGAAAAGAGTCATTTCTGTCGATTTTTTCTTAAGAAATTTTAAATAATTATTTTATAGTCACAAAAATGAATTACGGCTATTATATCGACCGGTTAGTTTTAATATTAAAATTTTTAAACAAGCATTAATTTTATTGAAACCTTGTAAAATATGCAATTGAAACATGACATTTGAAGGAATAGGTCACAGATAGTCCGATTCTGAAGTAAGGTAGACCGATGTTGTTTTAAGAGTGACTAAGGTGGTATGGTTTGTGAACGTGATAGTCAATGAATTTCCTTTGTTCAAAATTTCTATACCTCTGGGGGTGACAAGCCAATTCTGGGGATCCTCTAGTTGGCCTCTGTCTCTAAAAATTAGATGGATCCACTTATGTGTGTGTGTGTTGTCTGTTGTGTCTGTCTTACTTGACGAAGGTTTATAAGCGGGTCTCTGACCAAGCACACAAACCTGAATATATATGTCTACCAACCAACTACCAACCAATCAAAATTTCTACGTGATTTCACATTATTTATACATAGTTTAATTAAGTATGACTTATTTTCTTACAATTATATGTATAAAATAAAAAAAATCACAAATTCTTGTTTTTATGTTAAATATTTGAAAAAATAAAGCGGTAAAAAAAATTCCATTTTGAAACGTTAATACAACTACATTTTAAAATTTTAATATAAAAATAAGCACAGATAATTTAATTGATTTGACCATTTTTAATTAATAAATTTGATTTGTGCTCTATTATCTTTAAAAAAAACAAATCGAGTACACTGTAAAAAAAACCTGTTGTTTTTACAGTTAAATACCATATTTTTACAGTTAAAAACCGTTCTTTAGAAAAACAGTTTATAACTGTTTTTATTTTCGTTAACATGACGTCACACTCACAATCCATCAAATGTACCTGCCCTTCGGGAAATTTGAAGACGTGCAAAGAGTCACGTGATTGAGATTATCGTTCTGATTCGTTCCCGCGCATTAGGTTTCTGTAGCGTTAATGTTTATTAACCGTAACTTTGATTTAGTTCTATTAACTGTAACTTTGATTTAGTTGTATTAACTGTATTTGTAACTGTTTTGTGGCGGTTAGCACAAATACCCAATACTAGCCCTTGTGACCGAGTAAGTACTTTGTCGCAGACGGTTCAGTACTGTGCTCGCACGCAAGAGGTTCTTGGATCAAAGCCGGGCCCGGTCCATACCTCTTCCAGAAACCTCTTGCGTGTGAGCCCAAAACTGAACCGTCTGCGATAAAGTAATTACTCGGTCGCTAGGGCTAGTATTGGGTATTTTATTTTAGCAGGGAGAAACTGTTAAATTAACAAGGAAAATCTGGAATTTCAACAGGGAAAAACTGTTAGTTTAACAGTTACCCGGAAAAACCCTGCTAAATTTACAGTTTTTCCCTGCTAAATTAACAGTTTCTCCCTGTTAAAATTACAGTTTCTCCCTGTTAAAATTAGTTTTTCTGTAAAAAAAACTTACGGTTTTAAACTGTAAAAAAACAGATATTAACTGGCGTCAAAGATGACAGTTATTAACTGGCGTCAAAGTTGACAGTTTTTAACTGTAAAAACAACAAGTTTTTTTTTACAGTGTAGATAAAAGAATATTTTGAAATACCATAATCATAACTCCAGCTGATGAACAAAATTCACTGGTGTATCAATCAAATACGCACACATCTACTAGTTAAAATATGCCGGAGTCTGTAACTTAGTCCCTATTTTTTTGTGTAGGCCAAGGTCTTGTTTTTGTCGTGTATCCTGAAGCAGTAGCCACTATGTCTGGTTCAGTGTTTTGGAGCATTCTTTTCTTTCTGATGCTTATTACTCTAGGACTGGATAGCACGGTAAGTTATTTTATTATTTAATAGGATACAAGGAGACAGATATACAATGAAAAAACTATTTGATAATTAATTTCTTAAAAATAAGTATCTAACTAAAAAAAATGTGAATTATTTTTATGTAAATTAGTATTAAATTTATATTAATTTAAGAGTTTTATTTATTTAAGCAGTTTAGCAAATTTTCACTAATTTAACGTTTTAATTGATATGATTTATTGCTTAGTAATTAATTGCTTCTTTATTTTTTTTTTTCAAATTAAAATAAAACATTCAGCAATAAAATTCATGTTCTTCTTGTGGGAGGGGACATATCGATTCAATTATACTGTTTTAGATTATTAATTATGAATTCCTAAAAATTATATAAGTAAGAAATAATTTTATTATATGAATCCCTAAATTTTAAAAGATAATTTCCATAGGAGATTTCTACCTTTTTAAGGGAAAGTTTTGCACTGTGAATAGTGTGATACTGAAAACATCTTTATACAGTGTTTCAGGAGAATTGTAATTGCTTCAAAGAAAAAAAAACTTTTAATCGACTATTTCTTAAGTTTATTCTATCAACGTTTAAGATATGTTTTTTTATTTAGTTTTTAAACTGCTTTAGCGTAAATAAGTAAAATAGGATAGATATTGATACGGCAGATACCAAACTGAAATTTTCTGACACGTTTATAAATCCCTTCACGGATATCAGCGAATATATATTTTCTCTCCCTACATTTCCCTTTGCATTTGATATATAGTCGCAAACGGATATAATATTCAATCCTTTTTTTTATCACTGGATACTTATGATTGACAGTCATTACCACTAATTCATTGTTAAAATGCCAAAGGGCTGTCACTTCTTATCGCAGTCTGAAGCGTGCGATGTGCTAGATGTGGCCACTTTTGGGAGATGCGGGAGTAGATGGGAAAGTTGGGCAGGGAAAATAAATAACTTCTGGCTTAGAATTAAATAGAAATCTCGAACGGAAATTCAGATTTATTTTATTTATAAAGTTTTTTTGGGAATATATTCGATTTGGTAGGTTTAATGTTTGAAAATGGTGTGTTATGATAAATGTAGAATTAACGGATTTTTTTTATGTCTTTACCAGGAATTATCAACGTTTCAGATTTGAAGAGCTTGCCCTCGATCTTATTGAAATATGTTGAACTGCTTATAAATTTTCATTTGTAAAGATAAAAAATATTTGTATCTAAAAACGAAACTAATTTTTTAATCCTAAATAGCAAAAACTTTTGGATTTTTTTTAATACTGGCCGGTTCTTATTGATTCGAATAATTGGCTTTCTAATGTATACTGTACAGAAAGTCTGCTTTAACTTTTAATTTCGAAGCATTTTTGAAATGTGTTCATTTATTTATATAAAAGAAAGTTAATAAAAATTATAATGTAATCTTCTTCCTCTTTATTTTCCTTCTCTGAGGTCAACCTCTTAGACTGCGCTTAAACAAATTATTATTTATACATTAATTAATTTCATTACTTTCACATTTAGTTTGGAGGTCTTGAAGCTATGATCACTGGACTATGCGATCAATTTCCCATTCATCTAAGAAGAAACAGAGAAATATTTGTAGGATTTGTCGTGGTATTTATTTACTTATGCGCACTGCCCACATGCACATTTGTAAGTATACTTAATACCAAACATAAAAAACATTTATGGAATAAAATTATCAATATAAAAACATTTATCAATAATGTTGTATACTAATGTACTGTGTAGTAATTGAAATTATGTGTAACTCTTCAGGGTGGATACTACATTGTAAATCTCATAGATGCCTATGGAACAGCCATGCCTGTGTTGTTCATAGTATTTATTGAAGCTGTTGCAGTATGTTGGATATATGGTAATCATTTTTTGGTAAAAAATTATATATATGTAGATTAAGATTGCGTTTTGAATAACCTTTGACTTTAAAATTGTATAAATTGAAAATGGTATAAATAATATGACACATTCAAATTTATTTAAATTTATTGTTTAGTACCATTAGACAAACTTAAATTGCTTATAAATGATAATAATCATTGATTTTTAGTATATGGGGATTTTAGCTTGCATTCTAATTTAATAACTTAAAAAGTGGAAAACATTGTGTACTCGCTTTGACCTTCGCATTCAGATCTTAATTCACCAAATTTTCACAGCTAAACTACGAATGCCACTGATATGTCAATTTAAAACGGCAATATATTAGTTAACTTTAATTTCAGATTAAATTTCGGCAAAGTATATTAAGATAAATTAAAAAAGCATTTGGTATATTTTCGAAGTTATTTTGGTATTTTGGTACGTACTTAGTATCACAAATTTGTTTTTCATTAAAGACCATTAATTTTCATTATAAAAGCATTGATAAGGGTTGGTTTCAGAGAGGTTATTACTAATTTTGGACTAACAAATCTCAATTTGGGATTTTTTCCCATGAAAAAAGCGCGCTGAATTCTGAATCTTCGGAGCTAAATGTATGAATTGGAAACCTTTTGACTTTAAAATTATGCTTTTCCACACACAAATGTAAAACAAAATATCGGTCTAGTTTTTGCTTGTAGAACACACATCGCAATAATGGGTAATTTTGTTCTAGGTGCCGAAAAATTTTCCGATCAAATTAAAGAGATGCTTGGATACAGACCGGGCCTCTTCTGGAGAGTATGCTGGAAGTACATTAGTCCCATCTTCATTCTAGTAAGTTTTATAATGTAAAGATACCTTTTCAAAAATTAACTTTTTAAAAAATTTATAGTTTTGTGGCTTCAAAACTATAATATAGCTTGAAAATTAGATAGCTTTTATAGCTTGAAAATTTAATACTGTACAAAACATAAAGTTTTTTTTTGGTTTTAAACGTTTCTGACTACCAGTTTCTAACCTCTTAGAGCAAACCACATTGATAAAAATTTTTCGCTTGGTTTCACCATAATAATGGTTATTAGTAGCTGCAACGTCAGTGTGGTGAAATATTTCATTACATTTCCGGTATTCGGATGAACAATTTTTGGGGGTTTTGGAAACAAAAACCTGATGAATGGTTCAACCAAATACCGAAAATATGGTATGGAAATAAATGGATATAATGTACCAGAAAGCCGTTGCAGCTACTATGAACCATTATTTTGGTGAAACTAAGCTCCAAAATTTTAACACTGCACCTGAGGGATGCAGATGTATAAAACTATTGTCCAATGTTTCCACCAACATATATAATTTTAAATAATTTACAAACTTCATATTTTTATTAATTAAAAAAATAAAGAGGCTTTTAAAACTATTAACTACAAAAAAAATATTGAAAAACTTCAATTAATGAGTCAAAAGTTTAAATTTAAATCTATTCATCAATTCTAATAAAGTAAAAAATAAGTTTACACTTCTGTTAAATAGTTTATCCCTTATAGGGTTGCGGTTGCGCTTTTCTGTTGAATAAAGAGAGATCGTCAGTCTCATTTTACATGTATTATTTTAAAAATTAAAATATCTGTTAAAGTATTCCTTTTTGTGTTAAAGATTAACTCTGCATCTAAAAGTGCAATTTTGCAAAAGTGCACTGTTAAAAATTAGGCACTTTGTTTCACCAAAAACATGGTTCCTAGTAGCTGCAATGGCTGTGTGGTGAAACGTTCAACCATATTTTTAGTATTCGGTTGAACCATTTCTCAGGTTTTTGTTTCCAAATACAGAAAAATGGTTCAACCAAACACCGAAAAAAAGGTGAAACATTTCACCATACAGCCGTTGCAGCTACTAGGAACCAATATCATGGTGAAAGGAACCAATATCATGGTGAAACCAAGAACAAAATTTTTAACAGTGTGGTATAGATAAAACAAATTACCCTTACTTTTCATATTAAAACTATCGTCGACAATTTTAAATGCCTATTCCATATGTTCTTATAATTACCACTTCGAAAGTACAAATGACTAATCCCTTTGATTCAGATCATCTTCATCACAGCCATGGTCCAGTACAAAGACCTTGCTCTTGAGAACTATGTCTACCCGCAATGGTCTATTGTCATCGGCTGGCTTCTAGCGGCATCTTCTCTTCTATGCATCCCGGGATTTATTATCTACTTCTTGTTGACCACACCGGGAACATTTACTGAAGTAAGTACCAGACATAGATATCATAGTTAAAGTATTAGATTGACAGATCACGTGATCTCCAATGCTAACGACAGGACGCGCATGGAGGCCTTTTAACAGGGCAAAATGGTCAGTGTTGCTGCCACTTTAAGGAGAAAAATACTAAGAAAAAATACCATTTAATTATAAAATTACAAAAAAAATATTGTAAAAATACTAGCTGCATTTTGGAATCTCTTTAGTGACTTTAAATCCTTTTCTAGTTTTTTTTTTGTAATTTTAGAATTAAATGATATTTTTTTCGTAGTATTTTTCTTCTTAAAGTGGCAGCAACACTGGCCATTTTGCCCTCTCAAAAGGCCTCCATGCGCGTCCCGTCGTTAGCATTGGAGGTCACGTGATCTGTCAATCTAATACTTTAACTATGATATCTATGGTACCAGATACTCTAGACTTAGAGGTAGAATGTACTAAAATAAAGAGTTTAGTGGAAAAGCGTGCTATGTAGCATTTGATAAAAAGATTTTTTTTTGTGTCAACGAATATGGTATTATCTCCTTTAAAGGTAAAAGTTTTTCTCTTTTTCCTGAACTTTTCGTTAAGTATATATTTTATCGTTTGTAAGTACCATTTGTAATGGATAACAGTGGCTAGTGCTAAATAAAAATTTTAAAGCTAATTTTCTCTTGTTCAACTTTTTGTTACATAGGGTAACGAGTACAGTGATTGGCACCCTCACAGTGATTGGCCCCCTCATTCATTATTGAAAATAATAAGATGTTAAAGCCAAAATTGTTGTTGCCAACATGACAAACGTTAATGTCAAGAATTTTAAAAACCTTTGTCACACCTATTTTCCTATTTTGGGCTTTAACGTCTTATTATTTTAAATAATGAATGAGGGGGCCAATCACTGTACTCGTTACCCTAGTACATTTTTCCACTAAGCTCTTCAAATGTGACATGATTTGTTGTTGTTTCTCATCCCCGTGACCAGCAGAGCTAAGTCAGGTCCATGAGCTCGTTCACTCTAAGAAAGTCCAGCACCAGTCTAGATCTTGAATCAAGTCTTGCCTGGTAAGCCCCAGGCAAGATAAAATGTGGTCAGGGGAGGCCTGGGCAGTAGAACACTAGTGCAGATAATGTTAGTTCAGTTCATAGTGACATAAATTACGTGACTTTAGCTCCTATAGTCACTTAGTTTAAACAAGAGAAAAGTTTCATAGTTTTAAATAATAACGATGCTTTGGCTTTTATATATGCTTCAATAGAACAGAAGCTTCATTTTTATAACAATCCAGCATATGTATCAAATATATACATTGCGAAACTTCAATACGAGAGAATAGCTTTCGAACATCGTTATTTTTTAGTTTTCTTTTGATACACACTGAAACAAAAGCGATAAAATGCCAAACGTAGCAACCTTTCTTGCCAAATGAATTACTTGGCAAGATTATAGAAAAAAGATTATTATATTTACAGAAAAAGATCTTTTAATTAAATGAAAGTTGAAAACTATAACATATTAAGAATATATGGATCAATGAGTAGATGGATAACTGAATAATGCCATTGGAACTCATAAGTCGAAGTTCGGATAATTGTAGTTCTACTGCATTTTTTGTTTGTTTTGTTTCTTTCAGCGAATAATGGCAGGTTTGCAACCCGAATCAGGAAGCGGTCGGCAAGAGAGAATCCCCTTTAACCCCAGAATCATCACTGGATCTGCCTCTGCTTGAAGTCCTCTTCACACATCGGACTAGAGTCACTTGATATTGCTTCTACTCACGTAGACCAGAGTCGCGACAACCTCGACGTTGCAGAAACCCGGGATCACTAAGTTCGCTATTCTGGCGAAAGCAAGTGGGACTGCTTTTTCCTTAAAAATATCTTAATTGTCATTAATTCCATCGGGCGGTTAAAGAAAACGTTCGCGAAAAGTAGACCAGAGTTCAAGTTTCAGAGTTTCTAGTTGTCGTTACTCTTGTGTACGTATTTGGACATGCTAAAATTGAGTGACTCTACTAAAAAAAATCGCACATAGCGCCAACCGACTTCAGGTTGCTCAAACTCTCGCTTCTAGATTGTAGGTGTCATTCTTCCATATGACAACGAATTGTGTTCGAAATCCTAGATGTGTTCTTAAACTTCCTGGTTTCACTCTGTGTATTTGTTTCACAAAATTGAAACTGATGTTGGACTGATTAGATGAGATGCCCTAATCAGTAATTGATACTCGACTTTTGGATAAATCAGTCAGTGTTTTACTTAGTCGTAAAATGTGCTTGAAATTTAAAAAAGAAGAAAAGACTCACAAGGAAAACATACGGAGATCTAAGCATTCAATTATTGAAAAGGTCTCATGCTTTCTTCTTAGAAATACGTAGCATATATTATTTGAAAGGTCTATTTGCAAAACTCATATTATCCAAACTGTAAATAAGTTGTATGGACGGCCTGTTCATGGCGACCACGGTGTGTCAAGATACTACATTAGCTGGCATTAATTCACCGGAGAGATTTATAAAATTTATGTTGGTTGTATTAAATGTAAAATAGTTAATTATGAATAAATAAGTACACTTTAAAGATATTTTTAGTAATTATTTTGTTTTAAATATATAAGAATTCTTACTTTTTAGCTTCCACACTACGTTTATAACGTAAAAAGTGGAAGGTATTATAATCGTTCAGTCCGTCCGTCTGTCCGTTTGTCACCCACTTTCTCAGAAAGAACCACAAGTCCCACAGACAAGTGGAAAACGTCATTTTGAAGCAAAAAATCAGATTAGGTTACATTCCAAATTTCATTAAAAAATTTAAATTAGAAGTTTATTTAAAATTTAAATAACTAAAAATTTAATCTACATTGAAATAACATGCAAATTCCATTTTTATTCAATATTTTCACTGTTGCTATTTCGTTAAACGTACGAGAAACTTTATTTAAAATAAAAATAAAAACCTTTGAAAGAATATTTAATTATGCGATATAATTCAGTTTGGATTTTTGTAATAACACAATAGAGTTCTTTTGATGGTTTATTATATATGTATGAAGAAAGATGCATAGATAATTCTAACTTGGCATAAAAAAAATATGCAAAGTTTCGCTTTTATTTTTAAAGCATCAATTGCACTAATTATATATTTTTTGAACTGTAAATTAATTTAACAAACGATAAATAACTGAATTTTCGAAAGAAATGTAAATAGGAAATTGTGGCGACACAAAGATATTTATTAAAAAAGATTACATTATTATTCTTCGAACTTCAAACAAATTTAGCAAACGATAAAGCCTAATTATTAAATATGAGAAAGAAGATTAATGAAAATAGTTAATTTTGGCGTCTAAAAGTTTGAATTACAACTAGCTAAATGCCCTGTTTGGCGAATTTCTTTCTGAGGTGTATAAATAGTTTGTTTCCTGTTGAGCACAAATGTTGTGTGGAAGCGGTTTAAGTGACAGATTCTGTAACAAACCTACTTTTTTTTAAACCAGTTTTCTTTGAGACGCGGCGTTGTAAAATGCGAAAGAGTTTTAATTAAATCGCTTGATTCACTACTCGGGCCATTTGTACATTTTTTGAGATGTTTTGATAAAAAACAGAATTTTTCGTATAGGGTTTTATGCAAACATTCTCTCTCATTAAATTATATAATTCCATTCTTTTTAAAACAAGTTTTTTTTAACGTAATCCTGCAAAAAAAGATGCAATACATCAATCTTGAGACTCGCTTAAGAAGCAAAAAATTAATTAAAAAAAACCTCAAGAAGTTACATTATGCTGTCATTTCAACATTATGAAAACATATATACATACATATATATAGTATAAGTTGAAAAAAAAAGCCTGCTCAACTAATTTTACAATTATCAATTAAAAAAATCACTATAGGAGGTTTTCTTGATCCTTATATTTTATAATTAAAAATATTTTACCAGAATTTTCACACAAAAAATTTTCAGTTTAATTTATTTCAAACAAAAAGCTATTTAAATGCGTTTTTTTTTTAATTTTGTGAGCTATATAAAAATGAATAAATCAAAATGGCGCAAACATGCGCAACATATTCTTGTTGGATATCAATTTATGAAGTATGCACTACAAGCTAATGCAAAAATCGCCGTGGGGACGCGTGGGGAAGTTTACTTTTACACTAAGAGAAAAATAAATTAACAAGAAAAAAATCTAATTTTATCAGCTACAATTAGAACTTTTTTTAATATAATTTTTACTTAACTTTCGAAAAAAAGTTTGTAATAGTATTGTCGTAACTGAGGATTTAGAATCCATCTTTTTTTTTTTTAAATTTAGAAAGACTATTTTATCGTAAAACGAGCTTAAAAAGAAGCGACCAATTTGCGAAAATACTTCACTCGATTAAAACTGGACACAAAAGTGCTTTTTTATTACAGTTCGTGGTGGTGGTGGTGGAGGGGGGGGGGGAGCGCTCAAACCAAGAATAAGTCACAACACCAGGTGCCTGAACTATATTGTTTATATTTATCAAGGATTCGCAGCTGAATGCTTCGTTTCATTTTTTGATATTTTGCCAGCTAATTCGTGATTCTGACACACTGTGCGACGTTTGAATATCGTAAATTCAATTAGACGAAGTCGATAATGAATGTACCGGACCCTATATCTTAGTTATACTTTGGAGAATGTAAATTTTGAAACTAGACCCTTCATTTACAAGAGCATGTTAAATATAGTCTATAAATACTCATTTTGACAAACATTTTTGTTACCTTTTACCAAACTAATAAAATGTACATTTTTATATGGTTTTTCGATGTTAAATGTTTAATATCACTAGTATATAACCTTAGAATTTAATAGTAAGTTTTGGTATATATAAGTATAATTTATTGAATAGTACACTAAATATTTTGCACGATGTCTTAACCAGTATGTAATTTAACTTTTCTAATGTGATGTCCAATTATGAATAACTAACAACATGCATTTCTTTAGCATCTTTCCATCTCAGAAAACATTTAGTCTACTTTTGGACGTCATAAAGTTTTTTTTAAAACAAATCAAGCATTTTTTTTTACCGTACCAACCATGTTCTGTTGCACTCTTAGAAAACCTGTCCTAAAAAACTCTTCGGGAAATCATAGCTTGATTTAGAGTACTGGTATCTGTATAAAAATATCAGGTTTACACTAATTCTATCTACGTAAAATTAAAAGTTTCAATGAAATTCAAGTGTGTAATTTTCTATTATTAAACCCTTTTTATCCGAAGAAAAATTTCACGATAAAATTAGCAAAGTAAGTAGAATATTTTGAATGGTGTCCTATATTTTCCTACACTAATAGAATTCTTGGGGAATTTGTGGAGACACAGCAGCACACGATTTTTCCTACAATTTTCTTGCATTTGAGAAAAATGTTTGATTAACGTTATAGTGTATGCATATTAAAATTCTATCCATATATAAAAATTGTTTATACCTTCAAATCAATACTAAGAGTAGTAAAATTAAATTCAAAATATTTTTAAAAGTGTACCCCTTTCTTAATGTTGGTGCTGCCATCTACCGTTGCATTAGAAACTTATTTACAGACCCGTGTTTTTTTAATAATCACTTACGAATTGCTCCCAGCTAACACCTAACCAATATGAAATTATTTTTTTCCTATTTATTGGGAATGGCTTTTAGAGAAATTCTACTTTGTTTTATTGAAAAATTTATCAATTATTTTTGAAGAATTTAGTTTCATTCAATTAAAAACGTTTAAAAGAATCTGTTTTTGTGGAAGTATTTATCTCAACTTCAGTGTTGCCCTTTATATATTGACTAATGACTTAAAAATTACAAGTAAACTTTGTTTGTAATTTTTCTTCTAAAGACAGGAGTTTATAAATGAAATTTTATGTGATCCAAGTGAAAGCATTTAAATTTGTTAACAAATTTAAAGATGGGAACTTAAGCTCATTGTTCGTCAGGTAGTTAAAAGTGTTCTCTGTAATTTGTTGTTGTGTGTAATGTAGAAATTTAGAATTTAATATTTGTATTATTATTTGTATTTTTCTGTCATAATTAAATGATATTTTCTGTTTCCTTTTGTGTGTAAATCCATTTTTGACATGTCTTGCACTGGTATTTCATATAATAATCAATATCATTAGACGTAGTAGATTATGTAGACGTAGACATATTTGTGAAACCATGATATACAAATATATGTATGCTTGAGCTTTACTAGTAAACATTTGCAACACTTATATCTCGATTTGCAAAAAAAAAAAAGCACACGTTTGGAATGTAATTATGATTTGTGCTTGTAACCAATATTGTGTCGTACACATTTGTACTGAGAAATGTATTTATTAATTGTATGGAAAAGACTATGTTACGGCTTATTTGTAAAAGAAAATAAAGCTTTATCGATGTTTTTTTGTGAAATAGTTTTCTTTGTATTAACTCGATAACGAAACAATGAATATTGTTAAAGTAATATTTTCCTAACTAAACCTAAATTTTAAAAAATGTTGATACTAAATGAGCTTTACTATTACATATTTTTGATAAACAACATTGACCCACTGACCCGAACATGTGAAATTAATACTTGCTGTTTATAGAATAAAATAGTACTATTATATAATATACGACGACTTGGAAAAAAACTAGGGGTATGCAACGTTACGTCTTTCAATTATCGCTCAATAAATTATGTAAATATAATCGATTGGTTTATATAGGACCGATAATGTTAGGATTCGAGCCTGTAATTGATCCTTCAGTTTTAGCTTCCACACTACGTTTGTAACGTAAAAAGTTGACCGAATTATATTCGTTCAGTCCGTCTGTCTGTCCGTCCGTCACCCACTTTCATACTCCAAACTACAAATGCTACGGACAAGTGTGATACGTCAAAAAATTCAGCGCATCAAAATTAGAAGACATTGAAAATCTTAAAAAAAAAATCGAATTCGAAGTACTTTAATAATTTTAAAACCTGCACAATTTAATGCTCATTTAAAAAGCATAAGAAGCCATTTTTATTAGAATTTAATCACCATTGCCATTCGCAACAATCGCTCGAGAAACTTTAATTCTTTTAGACAATAAAATAAATTAAAATAAATTTATTTTTGCGACATCGATCAGTTTGAAATGACGTCAAATATATTTCACTACGAGATTCTTTGTACGTTGATATGGAATTTTTAAATTCTATTTAAAAGCGAGGAATATTACTTATTTATTCTTCGAAATATAAATAAATTTTTGCAAACGATAAGTAATAATTATTGAATTTTCGAAATAAAATAAATGAAACTAGCCAAATTTAGCATGTAAATGTATATAGAATATCAATGCTGTGTTTGTCGCCTTTTTATTTGTTAAACACAACTGTTGTGTGGAAGCGGGTTAAGTGACAGATTCTGTTACAAACCTACTTGTTATATTTTGTTTTGTAATTATTTGCTGTGATACATTTTATGTGTTAGAATAATATTATAAAAAATAATGGACTTCAAGTTTTAATTTCTTTCAACATATCTTATTGAAATTTTTGTAAAAATATAATAATGACGTTTCAATCTAAGAATTATTTTAATTTATTTTTTAATTTTTAGTTTTGAATGTACACGAGACTGTTCAAGGGGCCCTCTCAAAAAGCAAAGCCCTGTGCGAAAGCATATTTCGTACATCAATAAGAGCTGTCTTAATACGACATCCTCACATAATAAATGCATAAAACAAGGAAACATGAAGTATATCTATAACAAGCGATATAGCTTTAATATTTTGTGAAAAAAAATGAAACAACAGACAACTGAAAAAATGACGTTCCGACAAAAGGCGGAAATGCGATTTCCAAGAACAAAGTTGCGGTCTCTCAGGATTGGTGGAGTTGACATCACACATTAAACAGTGACGTCACCGTCGAAGGCCTTCAGACAGTCCAACCAGATTCCGACAGTCAGTAGATAGTAGTAGCAACTCGCAAATTCAAAATTGAACCGGCAGACGCAAGAACCCATACGCATACCTGGGTTTAAAATTCTCCCCTGCTGGTTCTTCTTTAGTTATCGTCTGAATCAAGCATAGAAAACGCGGGATTTTCCGACAATTCTTTCTAATCGGTAAGACTTTAATGACTTTTTCCTAAGTAGATAAGTTTTTCGAATAATATATCTTTTTCGGAAAATGATGCCATTATATATGTCGCTCAGATTAAAATGTTTAAAAAGACGTCTAATAAACGTCATAAATGTAAACTACATAGCAAGTAAAAAAAAATATTGACAGATTAAAAGTCATTTTGTAATCATAAACCCTCTGAGAGATACGCATAAACCCTCTGACGTATACGCAATTTGATAGAAGTGTAATCTTGTTTTCGAATAAAATACACGATATAAAATTGTAACTTAAAATTTAATTTTTTCAATTGTTTTAAATTTATTTATGTGGTAGATAGTTATAACTGACTCATAAATACTTAAAATTATAAAATTTATCTTTACATTTAAAAAATAATAATGTGTTCTGCTGGAAAGAATGGCAGTCAGGTGACAAGTTTGTACGTCTAGTACATTACGACTTACAAGAAAAGTTTTTAGATACTCACAGTTTTACGTCAATTTTTAACCTCATTCATAAAAAAAATTACAATATCAAATTTAACCATGGATCAAAGAAGTCCTTAACACCCTTTCTATTCTGTCAAAAATTGTAGCTTATACAATCCAAATCAAAGGACATGTATAAGGCTTTTCCGACGATTACCATATAATTTAATGCTCATTATCAATTTATAGACGTTTTGTGCTATTTCGATATTGTTTTTGATAATTGTTTTGATATTATCTACTAAGAAAGTCCCTTTTCTATAATTTAAAAAAATGACCGTAAACATGATGGATTAATATTTCAAAATACCGGGATAATAAACATGGTGGTCCCAGTACATTTTTGTCCAATAAAACGGCTCAACCGGAAAGTAAAAAAATAAAACTTTTTTTTTTTTTTTTTAAATATTATCTTCTGAAAAAAGTTCATTTCTTATACTTATACTGTAAAATATTGATCGTAAATAAAATAGATTAATATTTCAAAATACTTTTCAATATGTATTTTTAATGATTTGTCTGAAGAAAAAAAAATCGATGTTAATTGTAGTACGGGTTAAATATTATAAAAATAGTTACATTTATAGATAAAACTTTGTCTGTTGCTTATATTTATTTTTAAAATTTGTATTATTAATATATCGCTTTTCTTTGATCATCGTTGATTTAAACAAAACATTTTATTTATTTAAATGTTTTTAAAAGCGCAGAATAATTTAAGGCCGGGTCCGGTACCTTGTACAACTTTTTCTTTATTTTTACACTTACGTAGAAAAAAATTTGGATTCAGTTAGCAACATCCATAAACAATACTTTTTAGCCCCCAAAAAAATCAAATTATGTGCAAAATTTGACAACATTTAAATTTTTTTTATCAAATTTTTGTCTTTTCAAATTTCTACTCCTCCTCGATTTTTCAATTTTGTGTGTTTAAAAATTTATTAGAGGTTCTTTATTAATATCCTAATAGAAGTATGTATTAAAATTTTAGTTAACACACACTACTATTTTGGAGAAAAAAATATTACTGAAAAATTACAGATTTGGGAAAAAAAACGAATTTTCAACTTTGAACATTGTTTACGAAAAATCAAATATTAAGCAAAAGAATGCATACTTTTATAATAAATACATTTTGTATTTAAAATGTAAGAAAAGCAGTTAAAGTGCTGTAGTTAAAAAGCCTTAGCATTTTGAAATAGATCAAAATAGGAAAATCTCGTCCGGAGATAGTAGTTAAAAAGCCTTAGCATTTTGAAATAGATCAAAATAGGAAAATCTCGTCCGGAGATATTAGCCTCTTAAGTTTCATTTTAACGTTACCAGAATACAAAGTTTTTGAATGAAATTAATCATAACTCTTTTGGTATTATGAATTTTGTTATCTGGTTTGCTATGAATTGTAGACTATTGGTTATATTATGTTTCCATACAATAAAACAAAAAAAGTGCAATTTTACCAATTTCAAGGTACTGGACCCCCTTAATAGTTTTAACACAATATAGCGATAAATGAATAGGTAATCTGATTTAAATGACAGATTTAACTGCCATTTTCAGTTATGAACTAAATTAATATAAAGAATTAAAATTTGATAATAAAAATACTCATACAATTTACAGAGCTTATGCGAAGTTCAGTCACAAAGAACAGTGGACTTACATTTCATGTATTTAGCATCTAGTACTTTAATAATTCGTTAGCATAAAAACTCCTTTTTTTACCAATATATGTATTTTAAAAAACATTAAAACTTTAGTTTATTCTAAATTTGCGGAAATAATAAGTCTCGCTAAAAATACCCTAAAACTCTGAATACGATAAGAGAAAAAAAATTAAAAATGTAACATTTACTTTATTTATATTAAACTTAAAAACTTCTTTTATTAGCAAATTTTGTGTTTTTGACCAATGTTTGCCTGATGAACGATTCATGATTATTATACATGTTAAGTTCATTCAATTTCTCCCCTCTTCTAAAAAAATTTTTAAACAGCTTTTTGAATACTGTCGAACCTCATTATTGCGAACACGGATTATACGAACTATTTTTAATTCGAACTATATTGCGTTTCCCTTGATGCCGTCTACCAAAAGTTTGTCCCTTGGGTTTCGATTTAACGAGTACTGACTGTATTGTGTCGAACGAATTTTTTTTTATGAGACTCCTCAGTCTCACACCACAATAACTAAAACAATTTAGCATACATTAAACCACTCCCACTATTTCATAATATTGCTATTTATAACAATTACACTCTTACAATACAATAGGCAGTGTCCAGGGTCACTTGCTAATGCTGTATATGGTAGCAGTAAAAGGAATGTGTCCAAAGTGCTATTGCGTCACTTTTAAAAAACCACATTGACTCAATCTAAACAGAGGCTTGTCGAAAGATGAAAAAAGATAGCCAGGATTTATTTTTCTAAGTGACGATGTCAAGAGGGAAAGCTGACCTCACATACAATGGTGGCTTTATCCTCTACGAGAGGAAAGTTCACTTTGGAAAGAATTTGGTATGGTTTTTTTTTATATGAGTCTGAAAAAAGGTATTTTAGAATTATCTTTTAAACCGTTGAATTAGAATGAAGATACGATTAAAGGAGATGAAAACGCAGATTTTTTTTAATTAACGGGATTCTATCAGCAGCACAACTGGTTAGAAATTTTTTTCAACGCCGGGAAAGACCCACGAACAAGGGTTCTTAATTTTGAGCCACGGTTAAAAGACAAACGGCTTAGGCTTCATATACTCATACACTTTTCTGAGCGAGAGCAAATTATACTAATTCCTTAAAAATACATATAAAACAAACCGCATACATTTAAAAATATTAAGTGTCAATTATGAACAAAATCGTTTTCGGAAATTCACATAGGTCTAAGGTTTAGTACAATCTATAATAATAAAAATGAAGTTTTGTGTGTGTGTATGTCTCTACGATAACGATACTATTATGCGTACATTTTATAGCGTATGTTTTTATTTTGGATTTTTAAGGTAATATAAGTAACAGTATTTTATACTTTATAACAAGCGGGAATAATAACATAAGTTTATTATCCTATAATGGATTAAATTGTACATATACTTAGATCGATTATAACTTTTTTTTTTAGTCCGTGCGGGAACGGGTATTTATTTGTTAGTTCAAAATATAAATGAAAACCATATAACATTTTAAATACAATTCATATGACTGATCAAGCTGCAAAATTCGATAGTTCAATATACAATCAAAAACCCTTGAGTCAATGGTGATTTCCACTTCTCTAATAACATCCGTGTGTCAGGATGCGTAATTTTTTACGGCTGCTACACGTTCTCCGTTCAGTAAGCGGTTTCGTGACATCTACATGAGAATATTTGCAGTTGTAATTTGTGGAGCCTCGGGCTTTTGCCATTGAAAGAACGTGTCATTGAATATAGATGTAAAAGATTGCGTGTTTAGAAGAAGGCATGGTGTGATCGCTCTCGAAATTGCCGATTATTTCTGCTCTGTTTCGGATCATTGAATGGAATATGCGTGTACGCGTATAAGATAAAGTTATGGAGTGGGAGTGTTTGTTCGAAATAGATACATATTTTTCGAATCAGTCATAGTTTCTTATATATCCTCACCTGTAAGTATTTAAGTCTTTGTTAAAGAAAAAATGGAACAAAAAACATGATTTTTTTCTTTCAAAGATTAAATCAAACATTATGAATCCCAGAAAAGTGAAGTAACAGAAAAACTACTAAATTTGTTGTATTAAAATTGCTAATGATAGTATGAGCTGCAATAAAGCGCAAGACTTCAACCGATTTTTTTTTTGCAGAAGCGTACCTTTTTGGTTTTTGCAGATCAGCAACTTAGATCGTGTCAAATTAAGTTCAAAATTCTCCAGAAATGTGAGATTAATTGAATGATACTACGTTATTAACTCAAATGCTTTTAAAATAAATGATGGAGTTATATATTTAAGATTTACAAATTCATTAATCAAGACAAATAAATGAACACTTTTTCTGATTACTAATTTATTGAATTTTTCAGGCAATTGAAAGAAAATCATTGAAACTAAAAGACATTCGAAAGCATACACCGGTTTCCGATTTTGTAACAAAAAAAAAAATCTACAACCAACCATGATCGAAAAATCATTCTCCGAAAGCATAACCTTGCAGAAAGGAGGACCAAAGTCATCAACGGTTTTCAAGAGTTCCTACAATGTTTCTTCAGAGAAATCCTACTGCACTTCGGTGTATTTCGCTCCCAAGCTTGTACCCAAGCGCACATTTTACACTGTAAACGGAGACGCTGTGAAAACACCCACCACATTTAACAGGGCCTGTAGCATTTCCAATGGTGAAAAGACCTATGAAAGTTCAGTATCCATGGAAAGCTTCTTGACATATGATTGTGACTTACCTTACTATCAGAACATCGAGTTAGAACCAAGGCTGGTACCAAAAGAATTCTCTGAAACTGTCAACAACTTTCCTAAGTCGAATCTTAGCTCGTACAGTTCAAGTGTTTTGTATGATCCCAGTTATACAGACAAAAGTTATGTAGTTGGATTGGAAGTACAAAAGGTAAGAGAGTTCGATTTTTCCGCAGAAGAGGAGTCTTCCGGTTTTACATCTTCAATACACATTGTACTTGATGACAGTGAACTAAAGAATAACATTAATGGTGAACCTGGTTTGCCTTTAGTAAATGGAGTGTAATTTGTATATATATATTTTTAATACTTATATATTTTATATATGCTACGCCAAAATGCTTTATATAAATTGTTATTTAATTGCTTTAAATAAATTGTTATTGAATTGCTTTCAATTAAATTCTGGATTAACATTTATTGCTTAAACATACTTTTTAAGAGAATGTAAGTGCAGTTTATAAAAAAAAAACATTACAAAAAAATTAAGTAAAAATTATAGCTTAATGCTACTAGACACAGAATTTAATTTTTGTAGTACCAATGTATTCTAAAATTTCTGCTTTGCACAGGAATTGTCAGTACTTTTTTTTTTATCTTTACTTAATCAAATAAAGTCACACCTGTTTATCATGGATTTAAACTAGAATAATAAATTTTGAGATACAATGCAGTGAAATATAGAGTTCTGTTAAATAAAAAAATAACCTAGAAAAAATTAAATTTTTGAAGGAAATTTATAGTTATCATCAATACAATACTTTTATAATAAACTACATACTTTTAAAGGCAGCAATTTAATGGGTTTTTTCATAGACATATTTAAGTTTTAGAACCATTAGTATTTATTTTCAAAAGTAATTGTTGCATTGCAAATGTTATTTATAACCAAGGGAGACATTTGGTTTTCTTTTCACTATAGCCATGTATTTTTTGGTAACTATTAGCTCTGACTGCCAAAAATTTAAATGAATAGGAAAAAATGCTTTATTTTGGAACACTGTAATATAAAATGACATTTTGGGAATTTGTTCTACCATTCCTGCTCCCTAACATCAAACTTATTTATGACAAGTAAAAATAATACAAAATTATTAAAAAAAATTCTTTAGTTATGGTGCAAGAAAATTAAATAAATTTAGATGTAGCCAATCACCATTAAAATTATATTGTTTATTGTTTAGTTTTCTCTTTCAACATATTCTTTATAAAAGGTTTTATTTAATAAGACAAAACTTACACAAATCTTTACAAGCAATAACAAAACAAATCAAAAACTTTATTAGACAATATTAAACTTCACAAACGTTTTATTAATTTCTCCAATCTTTTTATTCGACTAGATTCATGGTCAGGTGAGGTTGTCAACGATGGGGTGTAGCTAACATCAAGGTCTTGTTGATGGCTACCACTTGAAGGAGTCGGGGGTTGATTAGAACGGAATATTTCCGTCATAGAACTTATCTCGCTTCTTTTTAAACCCTAAAAACACATTGGGCATCAGCAAGAGTTTCACAAGATCCAGCAAAATTTAAGATTGATTAATGAAAATTGTATTACTAGTTTAAATTACAATAGGGCATTTTCAACCCTGTCCCTTGTCTTGTCATTCGGCACATATTACATGTCCTCAAACAGAGAGAAAAGTAAAACTTCTCAAAATATGCTTTAAACTAAAAAAAATTTACTTGCTAGCATACTCTACTATGTGATATAATCTCCATTAAAAAATATTAAAAACTTTTTACTATAAAAGAATATTTTCAGACTTTTAGGTACTTTAGTTCACTCACAGATAGACAGTAATGTTATACATATTAGTACTTTACTTGATTGTAAGGTTTTACTAATTTTTTTTTATTTATATAAGTATAAACACAAAAAACAAAGAAAGATGCAATTGTGAGTGAGTTATATTAAATATTCAATTATGAATCAACTTTTTTTATGTAAGAATAAATTATTGAACAATTGGAACAATTAATTTTCATTTAAAATTACTTACCTTCATATCTAAAACCTTTTGAAACTCTGTTATATCAGATTCAGGTAGTAATTTAATATAATTCTCGACAAAACTTTGGGCATTTTCATGTGGGGCCATTACAACCTAAAAAAAGAAATAATGCACATATCTTAAACAGAGCTTTTTACAAAATTATCAACAAGTAATTCCACATAGTACACCTATTTTTAAAACAATACAGCGATACTCACTTTTAGTATCATTTCAGCCTTAGTCATACCCTTAACAACGATTTTCGTATACCTAGCAAAGAAAATTTTGAGTGAATTAAAAGAAATTAACTAGATTTTTTAAAGAAAATAATGAAAAAGATTTTCTAAAGTTTTTTATAAAGTTAACTTTTTACATATCAATATTGCAAAATAAGAAAATAAAATTAAAATACTAAAGGTATAGGTATTTTTAAGGTATAGTGTCTCTTACAATTTTAGTTTAATATAAGTTACTATTTAACATTTAATATATTTACATAATACAGTCCCTGGCAAATTATTAGACGCACTGCAAGATTTCATGTATCAATCAATGATGAACAAAATACCTTTAGAAGGACATTTGTGTTCCTAAACTTAAGCTATTGAATAGAAAATACTATCTCTACTATACTTAATACATATATCAACATCTTTTTTAATGAATATGGCATTCTTTGGTATGTTTTCATCAGTACTAAAAAAATACAGTGCATCTAATAATTTGTCCAGGGACTTTATATATATTTACATAATATTAATTATATAATACTAATTTATATATATTTACATAAGGTTAGAAATAATATAACAAATACAGATTTACTTAAAATATTATACAATTTAGGTATTGAGTTTTAATGACTTACATGGGGGGAGGCTTTCTGATTGACACAGATCCTAAAGATGGAAGCTCCAATAAAATAGTTTTCAACATATGTGTGTCTAAAAGTAGCTGAGAAAAATGAATTAAAATTATAAAGTTTGTAACGGTTATTAATTAATTAAAGAAACACTTAATGCTAAAAAATGTGTACCTGTTCAGCTCCAATAGGACTGACTGGCTTACACTTAAAGAGATGGGATATAAGCTTAGGAATAAAGGAGCTGCAAAGAAGTAAACAACAGATATTAGAAAATACTATAGTTAAACTCATAGTTTCCTTGCACAGAGGCCACGACCACGGGCGGAGCTATAAAACGCGTGGAGCAATCAGATGAAGACAAATTTTATCCGTTTTATTTTGTCTTCATCTGATTGCTCCGCACGTTTTATAGCTCCGCTCATGGTCGTGGCTTCTGTGCAAGGAAACTATGAGTTTAACTATAAAGCAACTTTTAGAAGTTACTAAACATACGTGACATTTATTTAAATTGTAGACCATATGCATATACATTAAAATTTGTGTGAACATTAATTTTTAGGTAATTGTAATCGGACATAAAATAAAAGAATAGTATAAACTATTATATTAAAAATAGTAACATAAAACTGAATAATTCAAATTTTTCAGAAAAATTACTTAATTTCCTTTTTCCAAGTACAGGAATTGTTAAGAGTTTTAAGGATATTGTTATGAACACAAAAATTGTAAAATGATCATTACACTTCAACTTACTTTGCAAAGTTCATACAAAATTTGGTGAAGTATTTCCGAGAAGTAGTCAGATTATCTCTTAGTAAAGGCAAGGTCTGTCGCAGATGGGAAGTGATTGCTGTTACATAGCTGCTCTGATCTCCGACTGCTTCAAATGCAGCCCATTGGATCTAGAATGTGAAATTTTATTGTGATTATGTACCTCTGTAGAAAAGGGGCTAGTGTCGCAAAAAGTCAATGAAAGAAATTTCCTGGATACTTTATGAGTCACTTTTCCCTAGTGTGAAGTAGTGCCTACAAAAATACTCCTATGCCCTTTATTCTGCCATGAAGGAAAAAAAACTATCTGCAAAAACTGAATTTTGAGAAAATGAAGAAAACTTGTTTCATTAAACGCCAAAGTAAAAAAAAAAATTATGTTGACATACACTGCTCAAAACAATTAGGGAAACGCATGGTTTAAACCCTTTCACCCCCAATGATTCCATTTGGTATCATCAGCTTCCGATTTTTTTTCTCACTAAGTTGAGCTCGCACTTATTTATCGTTAGATGGAAGAATCATGTCTTTAGAAGAATTAAATAATGTTTGTTTTAATTAAATGAAAATATCAAAAACATCCAAAATAAAATTCACTCCCAAAAAATTTTATGATATAAAATGACCCTAAATTCTTTACGCTTTTATTCTTAGATGTTTAAAAATTGATTTTAACTTTTTTTAATAAATAAAGTTTTGAAAAATTATTGTTATAATTTATTCAAAAGTTATGATTCCTTTTTTCCCCTTAAATTTTAGTTTTAAAAAAATGAAGATTTCCCCCCCTGTTTTTTACCATTTCATTCTGGATGCATAATAAATATATTTCACAAATTTTAGATTTCTATAATAAAAAATAAGAAGTTGGAACTGAAAGGGTAAACAAAAGTATGCAAAGTGCTCCCCTAATTCTTTTGAGCAGTGTAGTTCTAATGTAGTTACACTTACTGACTTTAAAAAAAAGATACATTATCTATTTTTATGTGAATTAATGGTAATAACTCATGCAACACCAAAATTGCAGACATGGTCTTCTTTCTTGCAGCGTCAGTATTATCATTTTGGCCTTTGTTAGTAAAAGCCTATTTTCAGCTAAATATTACTATGAATGCATTATATAATTGCTACTTTTACCCCATTTGGCCTGAGTGTATTTAACCTTATGAAAACCATTTCCATTTTCAAATTTTTTTCTGTAAAATTAACATGTAAATATACCAAGTAAACTTATTTATAAACATTTATTTCAATAGGTTTATATTTACAATACATCAATAAAGATTTTTTTTAAATATTAATAAATGGCATAAATACAAAACACAATCTTGTAATTTAGTACAAGGATACATATTTTACTATATACTATCATTTTAAAAGAAAGCTACAAGTATTAAAATATATTTAAAAATACATGAAATTGAAAATTACTTTATTCATTGTTGTTAAGGCTGGTTCACACGATAGCTCTAGATTTTGAACTAATAGATGAATGCTGTTTGATATCACACTAAAAGACAGGAAAAAAGAACTTATGCATACTTAAATGAATTAAAAACGAGTAGGTTTGTAACAGAATCTGTCACTTAACCCACTTCCACACAACAGTTGTATTTAACAGGTAAAAAAGCGCCAAACACAGCATTAATTCTATATTAAACATTTACATGCTAAATTTGGCTAGTTTCATTTATTTTATTTCGAAAATTAATTTTTATTTCGGAATGAAAATATTTCATGTCAACATATAAAGAATCTCGTAGTGAAATATATTTGACGTCATTTCAAACTCGATGTCGCAAAAATAAATTTATTTTAATTTATTGTCTGAAAGAATTAAAGTTTCTCGAGCGATTGTTGCTAATGGCAATGGTGATTTAATTCTAATAAAAATGCCTTCCTATGCTTTTTAAATGAGCATTAAATTTTTCAGTTTTTTAAATAATTGAAGTACTTCGAATTCGAATTCTTTTCTGAAATTTTCAATGTATTCTAATTTCGATGCGCTGAATTTTTTGACGTATCGCACTTGTTCGTAGCATTTGTAGTTTCAGCTATGAAAGTGGATGACCGACAGACGCATTGAACGATTACAATACCTTCCACTTTTTACGTTATAAATGTAGTGTGGAAGCTAAAAAACACAATTATAATTTAGATAACTCTAATCTAAAAAGAACTAATCCATTAAGTATTATTTTTAAAAAATTTTTTGGCTAAAGATGAACTTGGAATAAGAAAATTTAGAAAAACTATGATATAACATTTTAAAATTGATTCTCTACTATTAAAACTTCTAGTACCACAGTTTTATGCAAGATACAGAGTCTTATAGATGTGGCCATATTTACTCCTTAATTGCACTAGAGCAATCTAGAGTATTTATAATTTATATAGGAATGAGTAATATAAAAAAATTAATAACATTATATGAAAGACAAATTAGAAAACTATTAAAATACTAACTATTAAATCCTTTAAATGGAACTTGGAAGAATGTTTCTTTTTGTAAAATAAATTATGGAACACAAATTCTGCCACTTACCACACATCTTTAGAAATATTATGAATTGTTGTCACAAACTATGACCAAAGCAACTTTCTGAATATTGTGATTTGATTCTGTGACATGAGCAAATTTATACACACAAAGAAATATTCTGAAATATTGTTTTATCACTGGGATGGAGAAGGAACCAAAAAACTTTTCAAAGGGTTCAAAGTAGGTGCAAAATCAAATTTTATTAATTTTTAAAGTCGATTGGTAAATATAGAATAACATGGGAAAAAGGCAACTATTCACTGTACGCTTATCTGGATGCCTATGTGTTTTATTACTATTACAAGTATAACCAATTCAATATTTTACTACTATTATTTAAACAAACAATTCATTATTAATATTTTAAACAACTGCAATCACTTACTTTAAATTCTATGTTGTTTCTAAAATGTGAATTTTCTTATAAAAAAAATAATAACTTAAATAGATGTATAATAAACTTACTTATGAAAAATATCTTGTTCACCCATTAGGTTAATTTGACTTGAAAGAGTTGGGTCCACTTTTTCTTTTAATTTTCCCTCCAACTAAAAAAATTAAATAAATAAAAAAATGTCTAAAAAGAATGTAAAAGATTTTAACTTATAAGAAACATATACAAAAGAATAAACAGTAAAAGAAAAATATTGATGCCAAGGCATTTTTACATTAAAACAAGACTTTTTGAAAAAAAAATATATATATATATACCTCTTTCACACAATATAAGTATAGGATATACAAAAAAACTTTCCTATAGATTTTTTCCTCATATAAAAAACATGTTATATTCATAATCAAGTGGTTCATTTCTTGTTATGCAACATAATTTTATTTGCGATTTTGCAGGTAGACAAATATAGAATTGTGAAACAATAAATTAAAAAACTTGTACCTGAACAATTGTTTCTAAGCAGTAGTCGGCAGTGGTGAGTATGCTACAGACAAGTATTTGTTCTGAAGGACTGTACCGAGTGGCCTCACCTTCTTTCAAAAAGCTCTGGATCAAGTTAGCAGAAGAGGCAGCAGTGCCCAGTCTAAACCATAAATAGAAACATATACCTTAAATTGTCTGTCTTTGTGCAAATTAAAAGTCAAAATTATTATTAGCCCCCCTGATGGTTAGACCCCACTTTTTCCGTATTTTGTGTCCGTCTTTCTTACAATAACCTTAAATTTTAATATTTCATAATTAATAAATTTTCATTCATAATGTACTTTTTTCTTTTGGAAATGTTTTCGTGACCATCTCTTCAAAAATAAACCAAATTATGATATTTTAAACAAATATGTTATTTGAAATAAATTAAATTTAAAATTTATGCAGTGAAAACAACCATACATATTTGCCATTTACAGGCCGTTTGGAGGGTTAGTCAAATATAAACAATTCCAAAAATGAACAAAAAACAAAAAATATATCTTGTAATGTGATTGATTTACTAACATGGGTACATTATTTATAACATAAAGATGTAGTAGCCAAGCTCGCATTCTCCAAAGTATAACTAAGATATAGGGTCTGGCTCTTTCATTGGCGGTTTCCTCCAATTGAATTTATCCTTATTAAAAGTCACCAAAGAATGGACTGGACTCTATATCTTAGTTATACTTTGGAGAATGTAAGAATTGCAATTAGACCCTTCAAATGTCAAGGAAAATTCTTGTTAAATTCAGTTTTATTAAAAGGTTTAGCACAACAGTAAGAAACTAAAAATTTTAGAAGCGTTCAAGTGTTTATTTAGTACCAATATACAAAAAGCCTATGCTATCCTATTATTAACTTAGTTGAGCCAAAAACTGAACCAGCTTTTTTTGGTCTTTAAACAGACATTTTATTAATTTAGTAAATCAAAAAAATTCTGATCGGTCTCCATTCATTTGACAAGGGGGCACAAAACCTACCAGATAAAATAAAGGTTAAGTTTCAAATCAATAACATAATTTAAATATAAAATGCAGTAATAATAAGTAATTCCTTACTTGGGCAAGCTATTTTGCAATACTCTGGAAGCATATTCCCTGAGATACTTCTGGAATGTCACTGTAAGGGCAAGCAGGGGATGACCAATGCTAAGCTGGGAGCACTGAAGAAGGCACTTCTTGTAGAACACAAACAGATCTGCGGAAGAGGGCAGAACACTGGCTCTGGCTACTTCTGCTTTGGGCAGACTGGCCTTCTGCATGTCTTCCACAAATTGATCCATCAGCTGGGCTAAATTTCTGGAGGAGGCAAACTAAATTAGCCACTTTAACGGTTTAGATAGTGATACGCAATTACTTGTATTCACTTTTCTGATAGCGCTGAATGTGAAATCCTGTTTGTGAAAAGTTTGAAAAGTAATAGGCGGGGAGATAAAATATTGCAAATATAATAGTATAGATAATAGGTAGTAATGCATAAAGTAGATATTGTCAATAAACATCTTTCTCGATTTTCATTTTTTTTACTTCAGTGACTTTCTCTTGCCACTTTTATGGCCAAATTGTTTAATAAGAAATGACACTTTGCTTTAATTCCTAGATGTGCTAATTTGAACTCTGATCAAAATAAAGCTTATGTTTACAATTAAGGAACACAATAAAAAAAGTTTATGTATACAATCACTGTGCATAAGCACAGGCTAGTACCTGAAAAGTAAGTTCTATGGTAATATTTGATGCCAATTCCTTATAATAAAGTGATGTAAATTAAAAACAACTTACCTATCTTGATATTCAACATAGACATTTAAATGTGGCTCAAAACATCTGGATATGATGCCTTGGAATGGATTTTGTACTTTAGGAATAAGTGGCTGAAAAATACAAAAACTTGAATTGAAATTATTGTTTTAGATTTTTGATTTTGTAAATAATTTAAGGTGTAGGCAAATTGCTTTTTTTACACGTAGATTGATTACAAATTGCTTTTTTTACAAGAGTAAATCAAAAATTATATTGCAATACACAACCAACTGAATAACCAATCAGTTTTCACAATAATTTGTTTAACAAAGCATCTTTTTCTTAGCTAAAGGAAAGGAACTTTGTATAATTAGATTCAGAAGATAAGTTTGTGTACGTTTTAAACTTTGATTAAATCCTATATAGAAATTCTGGTAACTAGAAGAAATAAGTTATATAATAGAAACAATACCAGGAATAAAAATATTTAGTATAATTTGAATCAATTTTTTTGTGAAAGTAGCTAAGTTTGGGACAAATATAGTTTAGTTAAATTTCAGATATTTTAGAGGCAGAAGCTATGTATTTAAATTGTTTCAATTGCTGCATATGATGCATAAAAAATATGTATTTAGTTTAAAGAATTTACAATACTATACCTCACTTGCATTTTCAGTTGGTCCATTTTCAGAATTTGGGGTTTCATTTTCTTTTTTCATATCTTCTTGGAAAGGATTGGTTTCATCTGTTTCTTCAAATGGATTAGTATTCTAATAAAAAGATGAAACTCTTATTTTTCAAAGCATGAATATTCTGTAAAATATAACTAACCAAACTCAATAATTTAAATGTAACTATAGTTCAACTATTTACAACTAGATAGAAAACACATTTTTTAAGGCAAATATTAAAAATTTAACTCGTATTATAACCTTAGCATTTAAGTATTCAATACAATAATTAATCAATAAGACAAGCGATTTGAACAGCATTTTGAATATTTAAGTTAATTAAAATATTTATATAAATATGTGAATACCAATTTTCAAGATGTTCAGAAGATATTATTAGTTATTATTAGTATTGAAGATAATTCTGGTAACAGATTTAAAATCGCTGGTAGTTTACTTTACTACTGACTTTTAACATTGACTTCAGTCTTTTTAACAATAGTTTTTACACTACTAAGTGAAAAAAAAATTAAGATTCTTAAAAATTATATTTCAAACCTCTTTTTTCACAAATTGGTGAACCATCAGACTGGAATCTAGTGTAACACCAGAGAAGCGCTTTGAAAGAAGAGATTCAAAGTCGGTCGTTTTTTGTATGGCGAATAATAAAACTTGCACATTGATTTCACTTTTTCGAGACAGCATAATCTTCCCCAGTTCTTTTCTGCACAGAGTAGCAAAATTTTACTAATAGCATTACGAAATAAAAATGGCATAAAATTTCATTTTATTATACCCTACATAAATGATTAATGATATAAAAATCAAGTTCAGTAAAAAAAAATCATGCCAATACAATTTTAAATTAGAAGAAATAACGATTTATTATTTAACGTCACCTTAAGAGGCAAAAATACCATTTTTTTTACTTTAGACACTACATGTCAAAATTTGCAGCACAATGTTAAAAAATAATATAAATCTGCATTTCATATAAAAAAATGTTGTCAAACAGATGTTTAAAACACATGAACTACAATAATTTTTTTTTTAAAAATCACATGTGTAAGGGCCTTTTTTATGTTACAAGATTTCTAAACCTACATCTTTATCAAATTCCTTATTATTTTTTATTTAGAAATTTCAAAAAAATTTACATAAAATGGTATAACAAAGCTGAAAATTAAAACAGTCACAAGCATAAAATTACACTCAAATAATTTTAAAAATACAAATATTCAATGCATTAAAAAGTCATTAGACATTTAATTTTTTTTAAATAACCATTAAATCACAGAAAATTTAATGTTTAAATATGCAAACCTAGTAATGTGACAGAATTCTACTGCAATATTCTCACTAACTTCCCAATCTGGTGGAAACATGCGTGCAAATTTTTCTTCAAATGAGATTAAGTGTTTCTTTAGCCAAGCATATCTTTTGTCTATCTTGTCCAACCAAGCAATCTAGAAGAGTGAGAAATATTTTTAAAACGCCAATTTTAATAAGGAACTTTTATAATATTTCTAATTATTTTTTTTGCCATAATAATAGGCATTCATTCACAGTACATGAAATATAAAGATATAAAAGTATTTTTTTAACCAAGATTAACCAAGGCCGACCGGATTTAGTATTTAAAAAGTTTTTACAATGTAAAATACTGTTTAAATTCTGATGTCTTAAAAGTTTTAATTATTGGAATAAGAATTAATTACTTCATAAAAATAATTACTTCTTGAGTTTCTTGAAACAAATGGGAGTACTCAGAAAGTTGAATGCTCACAAACCATTTTAACAAATCTCTCCTGCAGAACAAAATATTATAAGTGTTAAGTTGCAAGAATCAAAACTTTTTTTTTGAGGAAAAAAAATCTGGATAAACCACCATAACAAAATACTAAAAATATTTTAAGAGAATTTTCATGATTCTATGTTTTCAGTTCTCTTTCAAACTTTATATAACAATAAATATCCATATCAGGCGTTATTTTACTACAGTTAACCAATCAACATTCTCAAAACTGTAATTTTTTATTATCCATTGCCCAAAATATGGTTACAAATTAAAACTATTTTGTGGAAATTTAGATTTTGCTTATAATTATTAAACTCATCAAAATCTCCATAACACTCATCATAATATTTCTATGATTCCACACAAAAGCTAAAAAAATTTCATTTTCAACCAACTTCCTGTTTTAAAGTCTGGATAGGTAATGCCTTACGACTCCAACATCCATAAAATTGTAACTTTTTTTAAAAATTCCTTTTAAAACATAGTTTTCAACTCCGTTTGTTGAAAAAATGTATTTAAATAAAGAATATATGTATGATACATTTTACTAGTGTCCTTATGAAGATATAGTTACTTTTTAAAAACAAATAATCTTAATATTTAATTAGTTATTTTTTAAAAAAAAATTGGATTGCTTAACAGAATATTACATTTAAAATTTCTTTCAACAATAAAAAGAGCAAATCAAAAATTACATACCTAACTTTGGGTTCAAGAATGGAAACTACTAAACATGCTTCAGCTAATTGTTGGTTTGCAGAGAAGTTCTGAAAATGAATACAATGATTTGAAAAACTCATTGAAAATAAAAATTATATTTCACCAAACACATCTAAGTGCTAACATGAACATTACTTAGAATTTAAGAAAAGATATCAGTAAGATCATTGAGATATTTCAACAGAAAAATTCAAGACATTTGATGAACTATTATAGAACAACTAGCAACTCAAGCAAAGTAAAAAATTGGTTAATATTATAAAATAATGATTTTTTTTCTGTGACCAATTTACACATTGATGAAGGTGTTACAATACGTAAATTTTTATCACATGACAAATAACTAAAAACTAGTGACATTTATGTGATAAGTAGCAGATATAGTTCAAATGATCCCACATACAAATATTAGGATCAAGTGAATTTGCTTACCACTTACAAACATTTGGCAAACACTGGGCTACTGAAAGTAAATCAAAAAGACATTTCTTTTGAAAAAAAGACTTACTTACAAATGAGTTATTTCAAGTTAACTTTCATAAAGTTAACTTAAAATAAGTCAACTTTGTCATTAAAAAAATTAGTACCTTAGAATTAGGTCCAGCAAATGCATTATGGAAGTCACTGGTAATTTGCTCTGTTAGTTCTGCTTTAATACTGTGAGATCTGTTAATACACAAAAATACTGTGAAATGTACAACATACTATACACATATTTATAGTCAATTTTCACATACTTTAACAGTTTTAAGTACAAATACAAATCATACTCACTTATCTCCTAACCGTGCAATTTGTGGAATGCCCATATATTTTTGGAAATGATCTAAAACATTAGTTACACCTTGCAGTAGATTTGCAATCTCTCCATATTGCCGTTTTTTCACAAGTACTCTAAACAAAGAATATATAATTTTATAACTATAATAAAAAAATAGGTAACTTATCGCTTGATAATTACAACATGCATGTAATATTTGTAATTTATTACAATTTCAAAAGAAATATGTTAGGTATACATTTACAACAATCAAACTAAAAATTAATTGAAAATAAATTGCTGCTTTTAATCATTGCTTTTACTACTACATTGACTATTTTTGGACAACCCTTACACAAAAAAGTACCAAACATTACAACAGTAACTGTAACAAAAAAATATATATTGCAGTACACTTTCTTAGTCTTAATAAGTTTTGATCATCAAATATTTCTTATTTAAAATCTTTGTTTTATGTTTAATAGTTATTTAAGCAACTAGTGCCGAAAATAATACTTTATTAAGCGAGGGGCTTTTATTTCACGAGACCGTAGGTCGAGTGAAATAATGACAAGAGCTTAATAAAGTATTATTTGGCAGGTGCTTGCTTACAATATTTTTTTATAACGTGCAAAAACGTATTTCTAGCAATGAGTGATTTTCATGACATCATTTAGTTTCCATGGCGATATTTGTTTGGCGTGAAATTTGTGTTCTTACTTTTGTCTTATTTAATTTCCTTTAATAATTTTTGTAGTACTTGTAGTTTCCATGGAGATATTAGAAAATGCAAAAGTAATGAACCAATAGAAATAAGTGAGTTTCATGACATCATTTAGTTTCCCTAGAGATATTCATGACATTTTGTTTTTCTACCAATCAGAAACTCTTATTTAGTTTACCGCACTAGTGCCGAAAGTAGTAATTTCGGCACTGTCTGTGACGTAAGCACGTAAAGTGTCATTTTCGCAACGATTTATGAATGAATATGATATAAAAAAGTGAACTTTTTTGCACGTTGTTATAAAAAGTTTATTTAATAGGTATTTGTGATTTTTTACTGTAACAAATACTCATACATACTGAAGTTTTTCTACACCATCTACCAGCATATGGAGCTGATTCAAAGTCAATATAGAAACAGTGAGATGTCTTTTAGCATGGTCAAGTTGTTTGATGTCACGTGTTATTTCCTTTACCTGTGGACATACAAATCAGGACAGATGAAAAAAAATTATAAATTTAATTAACACCACATACATATTAGCTGTATGTTTTGTAGCTGTATAGCATAGCTGTATGTTTTGTAAATATTTTTTATTTGTAATGATTTTTATTTTTTAACAGATAAATAATTGGCAGACTATGGAAAATAACTAAAAAACATTCAAGAAGAATCTTGATACGTATTGGAGATTGGTAAAATGATTAGTAAACTTATGGACCAATCTTGCTGGGCCTCTGGCCTGTTATTGGACGTCATTTTTTGTTTTTGTATTGGTAGGAGAAAGAATATGGTTATACAATTAGCTGTTATGATACTACTGAGTTATTAAACACATAATAAAAGGTGTAATTAAAAAAAAATAGAATTTAAGCTTTTGTGAGCTCTAATGAAACAGTAATTCAACCTGGAATCAAAGAATTTAAATATGTTACTTGCAAGAGTAAAAGTATTCCAAGTTTATAATGCCTGGGAATTGCTACAGAAAGTATATTAAATATAGTCATAATGCTTAATTATGAATAATGATAATGATTTGCATGGCTAAATAAATAAACAGTGCAATAAATACATAATGCATAATGATTTGAAATGGCTAAATAAATACATGCTAGAAAGGAAATAATTTAACTGTTTAAAAAAACATTTAGGCAATATAGTAACATTTGTACAAAAAACTATTTCGAAAATATTATATAAATTCAGTCAACTAAAACAGGACATAAAATAATTGGTGCAATGATTAGTTAACACATTAAAACAAATTTATATGTTACCATGTGTTCCGATTTTTCTGCTTTATCTTTTATATCTTTTATGCGTGAAAACAACTGTTTAATTGCTTTTTGTGCCTCTTCCAAAGCTTGCCTGCCATCTTGTCCAACACTTGTTTGGCCACGAACTACTGTGCGGATTTCATCATCCAGTTGCCTAAAATAGTTTTACTTTGTTAAAAAGAAATAAAGATGTTTTAAGCAAATTTTATAAGTTAATAGTTTGAATATTAACAATACTTAACCTTTTAATAAAACCTTTAACAATACTTAACCTTTTAATAAAACCTTTAACAATACTTAACCTTTTAATAAAACCTTTAACAATACTTAACCTTTTAATAAAACCTTTAACAATACTTAACCTTTTAATAAAACCTTTAACAATACTTAACCTTTTAATAAAACCTTTAACAATACTTAACCTTTTAATAAAACCTTTAACAATACTTAACCTTTTAATGAAACCTTTAACAATACTTAACCTTTTAATAAAACCTTTAACAATACTTAACCTTTTAAGTGAAGTAAAATACACTATAATTAACATATATTACATTAGTTGAAATTTTTTTTTAATTGAAAAGGTTAAGTACTGTTAAACAAATGACAATTAGAAAAAATATTAACATACATTTAATAAGTTATATATTTTTTAGTTAAATTTATATACACAAAAATTAAAATTTCAACCTTAAAATCTTATCTGAACCATACAATAAAAAAGAACTTTAAACATAATGGTATGGCAAATAAACTAAATGCAGAGTGTGGTTTGAGTTACTAACCGAATTTTAATTTTCATTCTTCCTGTTACATCGTCAATGTTGGATAGTGATTGTTCAGTTGGAAATAACATGTTGATATAATCAACAGCATTGAAATCTGGATGATCAAGAGGATCTGTACTAGGTAACACCTGAAAGAAATAAAATTGTATACATTTAAGAGAACCTTGACTGTCATCAACAAATAAAATTAAAAAGCTCATATTTTATTTTAATGATAGCAACCCAATGGACATGTTTCACGTCTTTAGTGGCAACAGTGCTACATTAATGAAATCAAGGCCTTGTGGATAAAGCTTGCCATGTCAAACTACTAATCACTGAAACCACCAATGAAGTCAAAGAATAAAAGCAGGACTGATTTACGTCACATGAAACAAGCCAATTGCACAGCAGCTGTATTATAGGAGTGAGTAGGTTAGTTGGCAATCAAAAATTTATGTACAGCTATACCACTTAAGGAGTATTAAAGTTTAAATGGAATGTTTTCTAAATTATTTCCTGCTTGGAAACATAAAAGAAATTGCTAAAACCTAAGCGGTAAAGAGGGTTTTGAATTAAAACATTTTCAATATTTTGAAACAAATCCTTATTCCACTATGTGCCAAACTGTGTAAGATAGCCCTGCATTTTAAGTTCATGCTTTTAAGAAACTATCTAGCGAAGTAAACACAAGCTATTAAAGAAAGTTTTACCATAACCATTCTGACATTGAATCATAATTCTAAACTGTAGAAAACTGTGGTATATTAAGATATCCTGCGCAGAAAAGAGAATTATCAGACAAACTTTTTGTGTAAAAAATACTAAAATATACAACATTTTAAGATCTAGTGAATCTTAAATGGTGATGGTTTAAATACTTAGAATACAGTTAAAAGATCCACTTATTCTTTAGAAAGAAAGCGATGGATAAGATAAACTTATAAAGATTTTCCTGAAAAACTAGCATTTTGTGGATACGTCACTTTTTTGTGCATGTTGCAAAATGTACTCAGAACTAATTTACTTACTTGCTCAATGGCATTTTGAACTTCAGTTGGGAACTCGATGTGATTATTGACATTTTCATCTTCAATAATGTCATCTTCCAAGTCCATCTTTGAATTTCATTTACAGCATCAATTATAGAAAATAAGCAATACCTGCATAAAAAAAAGTGTTTGGTATTTAAACATAAGAAATTGTAGCAGTTAAAATTGCATAATTCTATGCTGTTAAGTAAATATAGATCTGTCTACAGACTCTTCACCACGTTCGAAAAACCAACCCCTCATAAAATACGTTAAAAAAACCAGACCCTTTACAAAATTTTGTACCCAATAAATAAACCCAGACTTTTATAATATACACAACCTGGCATGTACAGACACTTAGTACCTTTTTTTGCAGGAAATCTTAATCTTGGATTCGCAAATCGGGAAAATCCAGCTACTATCACAAATAAAACCTTCAAATCAGGCAATTTTGAACTTGAGAAAATTAATAGCTTAAATCTGGAACCAAAGAAACCTATACAAATATAATTTCTAGAATGAAGGCTAGGTGACTAATGTTATTTAATTCCATTTCAAATGGCCTTCTTATGCTTTTAAAATGAATTTTTTTAATTACATTTTTTTTAATAATTGAAGTACTTTGAATTCAATTTTTTTCCTGAGATTTTCAATGACTTTTAGTTTTGATGCGCTTATTTTTTTCACGTATCACACTTGTCTGTAGCACTTGTAGTTTGGGCTGTGAAAGTGGATAATAAACAGACTAACAGACATAGTCTTGATAAAAACTTCCACTTTAGTGTCAATGTAATGTGGAAGCTAAAATATAACTTGTTTTTATTACCTATTATTTTAAGTTGTAAAAAACTATTTAACTTTTACAAAATTATTTTTTGTCAAGATTACTTAAATTTTCACAAAATAGTACCTTGCTAAAAAAAAACAGAGATATACTGAATTGTGACATTTTAAAGTTTTTTTGCAACTAATTTTAATTCATTTCTTGAGTATGATATTGGTGACTCAAGGTTTTTCGATTCAGTAATAAAAGGAATTTGCACATAACTTAGGCTAAGAAAGAGTTTGATACTAAAAGTTTTTTTTACTAAAATTCTTTAATTGTGGACTCGGTTTCCATGATTTAAGGAAAGGTAAACTGCATTCTTCTCTTTTTATAGAACAGAGTTGGTTACTGCTGAAATTTAATTTGCGGCTTTCATACAATTAATATTTCATTTATAGTGACATCTTGGAGTTTGAGATAAGGTGTATATTGATAAATTTTATATTTTGGTTATTTTGAATAAGAGTAAAACTTACTTTTACTGTACTTTAACTCCAAATCGAATTTTTATGATTCACTGATTTCAAAACTTACAAATCATAACAAACTTCAGCTGTCGTAAACGTTTAGCTCAATGCCACTTTATTTGTGACTAATCGTAACATAACTAGAAAAAAAAGTAATATTATTTTATGTGCAATTTGTCGATAAAAAAATTGATAGTTAATTTTTCTTATTTTGTATATATATTTTTGAATAATTGTAATATTATTAAAGGTTAATGACACCTTATTTTCTTATCTTGTTTACTTTTATCGGCGTAGCAGGGTTACTAGGCTTGGCTAAAATTAATCATATTGGCTCTCTTTACATCCACTTAGATTTAAAAAAATTAAATCATTAGCAAAATTTGTTTTGGCTTGTGATTTATTTTAAGAGCTTTCAGATTGTTTCATTTAGTTTAATTTTGTTAAGTTTTATCGTTTTGTATGCTTTTGAATGAATGTTTATTTGTAAATTTGGCTAACAGTTCCGGAAATGACGTAGCGGAAAACGTAATGGTAGAAACTATTGGCTAGTTTGTGCAGAAACTTGGCTATTTTTGGTATATTTTATCTGGCAACCCTGGCGTAGCAGACAAGCCATTAGACAAGGGGGAAATAAAAATTTTCTTGGGGGCTTACTTTTGGGGACTTGTCGGTCGTCTTTTATTACTATTTCTAATATTTCAATTAAAAAATGGTTTACATTTTGGCAAAAATGTGTTTGACAACTCCTACTCGTATTCTGGGTAAGTTTGTTTTCCATTAAAATTTCAGATACGTAAATTAAAAAAGTTATGTAACTATTTATGTATTATTACTATTAGGTCCCTTATCTAATTGACAAGTGTCCTGTGACAGATAATACTATAGATACAGCTGCGTTTATTAATTATCAATTCATTGCCGAATTAATGAGTCACTTTGATTTTCTCACTAATTGTAGTGATATTTAAAGTTTTTGAAAAGTTAATTAAGGAAATAGTCCCGATTAAGAAATGCAGTCATTTATAGATAAATATAAAACGTTTCTAAAGCAATTTGCTGTGTAGCTGTTTGAAACTAATTAGTGCTTAATGACAACAATATAGCCATTTTATTTCCATGCTGTTATCTTATTATAAACATGTAAGTAAAGTTTATATTTATTTTATCTAGGAAACAGATTGTACAAGATGGTAGCTGTCCGTTCAATATCTAACTCTTTCACTTTACCAGACACTCACAAAATGCTTCAGAAGACCTGCCGAGAATTTGCAGAAAAAGAATTGCAACCGATTGCTGGAAAGATTGACAAAGAACACATGTTTCCAAAAGAACAAGTATAAACCATAAATTAAACTGTTATCTATGATCCAACTTTGACATATATCAGTTTTTAACGCCATTGACTTTTAACTGATGTGGTAGTATTTAGTAACATTTCTGTCTGTCAATATCTGATTTTGATAAGAAATTCAACATGGCAATCTCAAACTTTTAGATATGATCACTCTGACAAACTCAATTTACACAAATCCTGTGTGATACAATTAGTATTATTAAAACTTAAGCAATGCTTTTAGTTTGGTAGGGGGTGTGCTTTAATGACAAACATTGCAGTAAATGTGTTTGATATTCATCTATAATAAATAAAAGAAAGAGTCTGTCTGTCTGTGTGTCTGTTATCGGATCGTAAAAGACCTACTTATACTGCCCAGAAATTCGAAATTTTTAAGATAGATTCCCTTTAATACTAACGTGTGCACCTGAGGCTTAGTTTTTTCATATTTGTTCAATTTTTGAAGAAAATTCGAATTTCTGAAAAAAATACACCACTTTCGCTCAATCTGATCATTTTTTTCTCTTTCCTGATGCCATCGGCTGAAAAAATTAAATAAACTTTTAACGAAAACATTTAAAATTCAAAATGTTTATTTTATTCTTTTGCCATTACTTTATAAAAATTTAATTCATTATTTGAAAAATAATTGACATGTTTCAAGTGACGTAATTCCGCCAGTCTTCATTCCCGGATTTTATTGTGGGTTTATTTGATGATTTTTTCATTGATTTTTCTGTTGACTGCATGTATGCATATTTAAGCAATAAATGTATAGTTAAGCTATTACTGAACTATGATGGTTAATAAAGGCCATCACACAAGAGCTATTAGGGTTTCATGTCTTTATTTTTTCGCCAAATACGTTGCCAAACTCGCCAAATTATTACTAAAATTCGCCAAATAGGCAATTTCTTTTATAAATAATTTATAAGCTGGTCGGTTGTTCGAAGGTCATTGTGTTAGAACTGTATAATGGGTGTGGGTAGCTATATCTATTTTCTCGCCAAATTATTTCCCAAAACGCGCCAAATGAGCTAAAAGGTTTTATGTATTTATGAGGGAATGGTGATGACATTTATGAGTGCATTTTATAGCGTATTTTTCATTTTGGAATTTTAAGGCAATGAAACGGGATTTTATAATTTATAACGAGCGGAAACAACAATAAGTTTATGCTCCTATAACAGGGTATATGGTACACATATTTGGAATCTATTTGATATTTTTTTTATTCCGTGCGAAGAACGGGTATAAATTTGCTAGTATATTAATATTAACTTTAAAAAACATTATTTGTAATTAAAATTTGAACTTGCATTACATTAATTTTTAAAGTACTCAGCAGAAAAAAGGGGTATAATCTTATAGAGGGACATTTTTATTTTAGGGCACTGTCGCCTTCTAAGAGAAAAATAAGAATGTTCTAATACATGATTATATGGTTAAAATTTGTCACCTAATCATATTGTAATTTAGGAGCTCTTTTAAATCTCCATACTTTAAATCAATCTATTACTAGTATTTGTGTTTCTTATATCTATTCTGTCCACTTGCAGATAAAAAAGCTTGGCGAGTTAGGTCTTCTAGGTGTGACCTTACCTGAAAGTGAAGGCGGTGCTGGCTTGGATTACCTGGCCTATGCTATAGCTATGGAAGAAATCAGCAGGGGATGTGCTACCTGTGGTGTAATAATGAGTGTTAATAATGTAAGTATAAAAAGATTTGGTTATAGATCTTATATGTAAAATATCAGTAAAGAGGTAGGTTAGTTAAGCTTAACCTCTGAAGCCTTGGCATCCTCTTATTTATTAAGACCCATTTTTACTAAATTGTACATGATTAATTTTTATGAATAGTGTTTTAAAAATGACTCCTATTTAAGGTGATCAGATATTTTCAACATCAATGCATTTATCGTATTTTTGTAGTTTGTCTTGCAATCGACACAAGTCTTGTAATAAAGTGCAAACCACTTAGACAGTTTAGAACAAATAAAAATGTAAACTACTTATTTAATAACATGTTAGGTACAATGTAATAAAACTCTTGCCTGCCATTTATGAGAGACTACTGATTGATATAAGTATGTAATGTTATAGTTCTCTCGCTTCATTCTGGTTGGGTTATGAGTTATTGACAAAGTAAATGTCCTTCTTGTAGTTCGAAAGGAGAAATTTTACTCATTATGCAAAAAGGAGAACATTTTACCATTATATTTACATATTTTAGGACTCTTTGAAACAGGCAGGACAAAAACCTAAAAAGTAGTGCTGTATTGCGAAACGCAGTATGTCTGGTCACCCTACTTCCATTGTTAAACATTAATGTGGAACCTATGTTTTAATTGTTGCCCAGTGCAGTGATAATACTTCGATATCAGAGATGATAAGGAAAGTAGTTTTGCTGTTTTATAATGGAGGTCTAAAGGGGTTAAGCATAACAAATAATACAAATTAACTTTAAAATTTAAAAAACATTGCTTAGCATTAAGCAATTATATATACACAACCATTTTATAATTTGTATTATAAAATACAAATATTTTTGTATTTTCAAAATGTATACTTATAAATTGCAAGATTTTGTGTTACAAATTTGTAAATAATTTTATGTATTATATTTTATCTTTAAGTAAATAATAGTTGATGTTTTTTCACATTAAATTAACTTAATATTAATGTTTCTAATAAATCCATTATTTTTCTAGTCTTTATATTTAGGTGCCCTACAAAAATTTGGCAGTCCTGCTCTTAAAAGCAAATACTTGAGTTCCTTCGTGAATGGTGACAGAATTGGATGTTTTGCACTAAGTGAACCTGGTAAGTTTCTTATGATAATATTTTATTTCCTTATTAATTTTGTTGGATTTGATATGGATAAGACTGCATCCATCTAGATAACATCCATACTAAGGTTTATTTGACAAAAAAGTTTATACTAGTACTAAAAAAAGAATATAGCTTCGCTGTATGCGCTCTATAGTGCAATTGCCTGGCCCTATAATCGTATTAACATGGAGTTTCCCATTGACACTTGAAACAGAAGAAAACATGTGTATCTACAAAAACCCATGAACTAAAAAAGACTAAAAATAGTGGTCTCGTATGACTAGAGATGACTGGGTTAAGAGTCTCGCACTTTACCACTGGACTAGAAAAGCTTGTCCCTTCGGCACAGTTTCCATCCCTTCTCCAGTCCCCCACAAATCACCCTCTCTGTAGTTCCAGATTTACAAGATGTTTTCTATAGACAACCGTGCTAGATGATTTTCGTATAGCGCTTTTACGAAACCAGTTGCTGACATCTCTTCTTAGTATAGCTATATTTACTCTATTACTCTTCCTTCTAATAACTTTATAGACAAAAGAATTTGAAATATTAGGTTTGACTTAGCAATATAAGCAAGTAAAAAAGTAGTATAAATTGGTGTATTTATGATTGAGAGATTATTGTATATATAATTTCTTTAAAGGGAATGGCAGTGATGCAGGAGCTGCATCTACAACTGCAAGATTAGAAGGAGATTCCTGGGTTCTCAATGGCACAAAAGCATGGATTACAAATGGATATGAATCAGAAGCTGCAATAGTAAGAAAAAACCTTAATTTTTATAATCAATTTTTTTTAAATTTTCATGATTTATAATGAAACGGAGTTACACATAACAATGCATAAATGGTTGCACAGCCAAAACTATAATATGGTAAGAGAATACTCTAAAAATTTTAACTAAGTTTCAACTCCAATTTTATAAAATAGTGGGAAGTAAAAATCTTCTGTAAATCATTTTATATAAATTATGTCATAGTTATCCACAATACAAATAATTTTGTTTAAAAAAATGTTTTGTATATTTAAAAAAAAAGGATCAATTGAAAAATTATTCATATAATACTTTAATTAATATTTTTAAAAGGTCTTCCTCATTATTAATACAGTATTTTGCTTCTTTCAAAATATAATTTACTCCATAGGTTTTTGCTACAACTGACAGTTCAAAGAAACATAAAGGAATCAGCTGTTTTCTAGTACCTAAACCAACAGCAGGTTTAAGCTTGGGTAAGAAAGAAGACAAATTAGGTATAAAAGGATCTTCAACCTGCAATTTAATTTTTGATGAATGCAAAATACCTAAAGATAATCTGATTGGACAACCAGGGGAAGGTTTCAAAATTGCTATGGTGAGTTTGCCGTTTTTTAAGTTTGGAATTATTTATTTTGTTTCCAATACAAACTGAAAAAACATATTTATGTCAAGGGGGTGGGGAATACTCTTTTATTTCCCCTCGTCGTTAATATGTATTCATGTTTTTTTTGGTAAGTCAGTTATATATATATTTTTTTCAAAATAATTTTCACACATAATAGGATCAGATCTTAAATGGTCCATCCTAGCATGTATTTTAAATTTATTTCATTCATTGTGTATTACACTCTTGTGTACAATTGAATTTTTTAAAAAAAGGAATTGTTGGTTATATGGTACATTGCAAAAATTATGCTTCATCAAAAATCTTCTGCAGCAAGTAGTATTGTTACTTTTAAAGAAATTAAGTATGATAAATTGTAATTGTAATATGTTAAAATTAATAATTGTAAATTGCTATTATTTTTAGAGAATAAAGTAAATGATGTAAAAAAATTATGCTTCCAACATTCATTTACTTTGAAAAAATTAAATCTGGCATCAATGCTAATCAATTGCTAAAAATTGTTTTTAAATATTGAAATTTCTGTTACTTATAGATGTCATTAGATGCTGGTCGTATTGGCATTGCTGGACAAGCGCTAGGAATCGGCCAGGTATGCTTAAATTAACTAATGAATAATGTTCAATCTTTCAAAGCTGTTTCATTGATACATTTCTTTTTTCAAGAATTATATTTAAAATAAGTTAAATTATTATTTGCTTTGTTTACAGATTTTTAGATTTGTTTTTTTTAATAGGCTGCTCTTGATTGTGCCATAAACTATGCTGCTCAACGAAAAGCTTTTGGGGCGCCAATTCTAAACATGCAAACTATTCAGGTAAAGTTTTGTATACTCATTATAAAAAAGCTTTGCTAAATTTTAATATTTTCTAAAGGCAAACTTTTAGTTTCAAATTTTATAATACTTTTAATTTACTTATTAAAAAAAATGCAAATAATTTAATTTTTTTGTTTGAACTTTTCCAGCTTAAATTAGCTGAAATGGAAGTTAAGTTAGAAGCTGCACGATTACTCACCTGGAGAGCAGCAATATTGAAAGATGCTGGTGAAAAGTTTACAAAAGTAAGTTTGGAAAGTGTAGAATAGTGTAAAGTATTCACATAACTAAGTTTAAAATTTAACTGACATTAGTTCTTGTCCTCAACTCATCCCTGAGTTCTCAGTACTTGTCCCTTACCCCATCTTGATTGTTTTCTCCCTTTCCTCACTAGGAATTAACTCTTATTTTGCAGAAATGAAGGGGGTTTTACATCGTACGGTTGCAAAATCACAGTTCTACTGTATTAATAGTAATCCATAAGTAGATATGTAATTTGTTTTCTAACGTTTATATAAACTTTACCTACTTTTTCTTTGTTTCCTATAAAATATCATAGAATATAAACTAAATATTCTATTATAATCTAAAAAACTTATTTTAGGAAGCTGCAATGGCTAAATTGTCTGCCTCTGAAGCAGCAACATTTGTTTCACATCAGGTAATTACTAGTATTTTATTTACTATCTCAAATATTATAATTTAATTACTTATATATAATAGATTTTGTTTGATTGTCCCAATGGTTATTTAGAAACAAGTTTAAAACTTATGCTATTAAAACTTTGTGCTTATGACACCTAATTAATACTCAAATTTTTGTCTAATGCTGTTTTAATCAATCATTACACATATGTATATTTAAAATTTATGAATCATAATATGACTGGTGCTTTATGCTACCATGCCACAGGCAAAGTTAACATATCCTTTCATTCATGTTTGTAATAAGTTAATTGAGGATCAAGCTAGCTTGGTAATTAAACAAGGGGGTTTCTGGTTGTACCAGTTAAAAGTTATCTGCTGCAATGCACCTTATTGCCCCTGGTCTAAGGGACACAACATAGACATCTGCCCCTATGAGCTATCATACCAGCTAAGTTTAGTTTTTTTATAAAACTTATATCACTTGTGAAACTTTTTTGAAAAGTTACAATTTCTATCAGGATGGGGGATGCTGTTCAATTGTTATTAAAACAAATTCTAGCAGTATTAAGATTTTATTGATATTTGCTAAAAAAAAAACCTGCAGTTCATAAGATTTGCCATATTTTAGGAAAAGGCAATCAGCTGATAAAAAAAAGTATACTCTCATATTTAAAAGTAATATTATGGAAAATAACTTACTGAAATCAAGTAACTTATAATTTTATTATTCGGCACCTAACCAATCTGTTTTAAAAACTTTAATAAAATGACCAAAACATTTTGTTTAACACTCTTTTAGGCAATACAAATCCTAGGTGGAATGGGGTATGTCTCAGACATGCCAGCAGAAAGACACTATAGAGATGCAAGAATTACCGAAATATACGAAGGCACAAGTGAAATCCAAAAGCTCGTCATAACAAATAACCTTGTAAAGGAATATGGTCTGAAATAGTTTGTGTTTAGAAAGAAAAAAAAACTTAATGTGTCAAAGTTGGTATCAGTTTCAAATAATTGTCTTGTAAAATATATCAATGTTTTTAATAAAAAATTATATTTACATAAGAAATAAAGTATTTTCATACATTTTCTTTCCAAGTTCTTTCAATAAAAATATTTACACAAATATTTAAGCATCATTATAGTGCTTTCCCATTGGATGCTTGATCACTATCGACTTCTATAGAAACAATGTGATGACCAGGCACCATAGCTAAACCAAGGACTCTTGGTTCTTCAACAGATTCTTCATCTAAAAAATATATTGTTTAGTGCATAATATAAAATCAGTAAGTCTTGTTTTTACATATCAAACCAGGGTTGGAAAAAAACGTTTTTTAAAAAAAATATTTTTTTTGTTTTAAACATTTTTTTTTGTTTAAAACATGTTTTTCTTTAAACAGTTAAATTTTGGTTATTGAACAAGTTGTATGAGTTTAAAAAAAACACGGTTCTTTTTGCGTTTTGGTCTTCTATATTTACTTCCATCTCCAATAATTTTAGGCATATGCCTTGCATCTTTCTTTGTCGAAGAATCATAGAATACAAAAAATCCTTCAATTATCTGGCGATTCGGTGTCTTCCTTTGAATAAATCAGAATAAACTAATAATGTAATAGTTTATGTTTGGTATTATTTTAATTAACTAAAATTATATACCACATTGATAATTAGCATAAATCGGGTGTTTTTTTTAAAAATTGTTTTAAACATGTTTTTTATTACTATGTTTTAAACATAACCATGTATCAAACCATTTATGCAACAAGTGCATAGTATAAAACTTTTTTAAATAAGAGAATTATGTTTATCTTACAAGAGTAAAACGATTGCAGAAACTTCTCAAATTGAATTTACACACATCCTTTCGCATATATTATTTTAATAATTATGTGCAAAAGGTTTTTAATACTTCAAAGCAAACCAGGTTTTAATTTGTTAAAAATTTCTCAAATTAAAATATGGATTACTGTGCTTGTGATTTTTTATAATGTGCAAAAATGTAGAAGGAAACAGCGAAAAAAAGCTAATTTTATGTATTTGTGCCAAAGTGACTTTTGCACACTTGTTTTTTTAAAAGCGTTACTCTCAACATGATTATTCGTTTGAAATGGTAGAATTTTTTTGCAACAGATTAAAAAAAATCTAGTTGTATTAGCTGTAACACATGTTAGCTAGAAGTATAATTATGACAAGCCTTTGGTAACAAGTAAACAGGAAAAATGTATGATTTATATAACAAAAACACAAGAAAAATCCTTTTCTTAAAAGTTAAAATAATTACAATGTACAATCTATAATCAATTTATTATACCAGTCAATGTCATAATATTCAGACTTACTTTCTATTTGTAAATACTCAGCGCAAGATCCAAGAATCACATTTCTGTCTCTGTCGGTACACAAAAATATTCCAATCAATACCCTGCCATCAGTCATCTGAATTTTCATGTTTTTATTCAGCCAACTTTCCAATTGCTGTCGTAAAGGGGACTTTTCCATGCTGACTTCCTAATTGAAGAGAACAAATTACAATCTAATGGGCAGTAACATAAAAGAGCGATTTGTGGACAAGCACATTTCAAGTTCTTTAATAACATATTACTATTTAAGGTTTCATTTTTTTGGTTGATTATTTAAAAGCGCAATTCATTTTCTTCATAAATCAGCACAAAATTTGTTTAGAGTAAATGAAAAAGTTATCACAGTTTTAGTTAGCATTGACCCGACAAGGGCTAGTTTAAATGCTTAAAAATATATTAATTGTAAATAAAACATAGCCTGGATAATATATTTGTGTTTATTGAAGTATTATGGGAGTTAAATGTAAATAGGAGTTAAGAATTTTTTTGTCTTAAAATTATTTTCTAAATTACATTTTGTTTATCTCAAAACACGATTTATATGATTTTCCTTTTTTGCGTAACACATTTTCTCCAAACTATCGCTTAAAATGGTATCAATTCTATTAAAAAATGTACTCAAAAAGGTTGAATGAAGGTTTTGAACCTTCAATATATAGTGTTTGGCAATATAGCTACCACCTTGGCAATATAGTGATGCAGCTAAATGAGTGATAAAGAAATTTTGTTTAACTTAACTGTGCTGGATGTATATATACGCCCATGGCACTGGACGAAACTAAGTATATTGAAACTAATTTCACAATGAAGCATCTTTTGATTTATTTAAATAGAAATTTGATTGGAAGAATATGTAATTCTGGGTAATATTAAGACTTGAGTAAATAAAATCTAAAGCTTGTGTGAAAAGTTTTAACATAAACATATTTTTATTACAAAGTAAATCAGGCAGATAGTGTAATATATAAAATGCGATTGTAAGAAATGTTAATCTTTCACTAAAATGTTTACCTTCACATTCTCATTTTGGCCTTCTTTGTATTCATTTTGTTGAGCAAGAACAGCCATATTGATTATTTTTAAATTGAAATTCAATACTAAATTAGTAAGGAACTATTTAAGAATTTAAATAAAATATTTTTGTGAAGACACCAAAGCCAAGCTCAAAACAGAAACAAATTTGATGTAGAGAAAAGCTGAGTTGTTTTCTTGGCTCGATATTGTTTTGATTGAAACTGCTTAAAAATTTCCATTTTGATTTTTAAAATTTAACTTAAAATTATTGGAACAATCTATTATATTTTAAGATTTAGAAATACTTATATTTTAAGGCACGTAATTTACAAATTCTTGATTGATTATATTTTGAATTTATAAATTTCACACAATGTAAGCTTAATAAAACAGTGCGTTTTTTATTTATAAACAAATATAAATTAATAAAATGCTAATTTTCCCATTTTTAAAGGATTCAGTTATTATTTTCGGACTTTTGCCCAAAATTCAATGAGCATGTGAAGTTGTCATTGATACTACCATACTACGAATACGAAACGAAAAGTGGACCAGCCCGTTCTTATTAATGGCGGATATTGATGTTCTGATCTGAGCGTTACTTCAGCTTTTTATATTGTAAGATATACTAAAAATGTTAGGCTACGCCTTTTATTACGAAGTTTCTCATATCTTTATATAAATCGGGTTTCGCCTTTAGGTATATTGTAAGTATTTGCCTTTGGTGATAAAATATAATTTAAAAAATTTCCTCTTAGGATCGAGTTATGTTTTCGGTGTAAACTTTAAATTTCCGTAATTTATTTTAATTATCTGTTTCTTGGTTTTGAGTTTATTAGTAAATCTAACTTTTTAGTCCATAATAAGCTAGGTTTCGTGTGATTTTATGCTTTAGATTGAAGTCAATCCAGATTTCATTCGAATTATTATTAAACTCTCTCCTCGCTAGAAGTAAAAAAAAAAAGAACTACCTTTTTAGATCACAAAGGAAAACGTAAAATTTCCTCAATCTGATTTAATACAATATTCGTAATGATTCTATCTAAAATTTACGATAGCATATTTCAAGTAGAAGTGTTGTGTAAAGCTTAGGAGGAAAAAAATCTGATTGTTGGAATCTTGTCCTCTCAAATTTGTTTAAAATTATAATGAATCCATAATTCATTTTAACACTTTTCTCTAAAAAAAACTTTGAAAGTAATACGTATTTTAATGAAATATAGCTTTAAATAAACCAAATTGTTTATAATCATTTTATCAAACAAATGAGTTGTTCTACCAAAACTAGATGGAAAAAAATTGTATTGTTAATTTTTCCTTAACTTCATAAAAAATAAAATTAAACCATCATCACTCGACAAATGTCTTTAACACTTTTTTGCAGGGAAGATATAGATTAAAGTGAAATGTAATTGAAACAGTTCTAGCTAGATTAATAATTATAATAGATAGTTAGATTAATAATTTTTTTAAAAAAATATTACACACTCAAAATCAATGTTTACAGGTGTAATTGAGATTTTAAGTAAACCATTGTTAAAATCCTTTTTTACCCTTGCTGCTATTCTGAAGATTGCTCTCCAAAATGTTGATTCCAAAAAAATAAATTAATATGCAAATAATTAATTAGATCATGTAAAAATAAATGCAGTAATAACATAATATGCATTCATTTATGACTTGCAATCCTGACAATTACCATCAATGGGGTAGGGTTTATTAGCATTGAACTAAATTGGTAATTAAAAATATCAAAATCTCTAGCAAATTCGTCTAGAGGTTCTGAGTAATTAATTTAATAAAATTTAGACTAAAACTATTGTTAAAGTAATATTATTTGTAATATACTGTATAGCATCCACAGAGGCAATGAATCTATATATAATTTTTATTATATAGGTAAAGAAAAATTACTTGTACATCACTCACAATATATTCAGTTCCTTTCTTTTGCTTCAAAATATAAATAAGAATTTTTCAGAAAGAAATTGTAAATGAAATATACTGAAATTTTTAGTCATGTTTATATACAATTAAAAGAGATTCCACTCCGAACAGGAAAAAATAAATCTTGCCAGTGAATAATGTGTGTATGTCTGTAAATATGTTGCGAACGAAAGTCCTAGAATATTTTAATTTACTGTCATATTATGTTAACTCTTCTTTTGCTTCAGTTAAACATTAAAAAAGAATTAAATACAATCAGTAAAAAAAATTCTAGCATTATGATTTGTCTAGTTTTATTTAGTGGTATAAATGTTCAATAAATCTTGTAACATAAGTACTTTATTTTTTCCAGATTTTAAAATGGTTGAACGTTGAAGTTGCAATGCAAAAAGTTGGAAAATGTTTTGCAATGCACTTTGCTTCAAGGTTCGCAAAAAAGTAGACATCAATGCTGAAATTACTAAAAGCTATTTTCAAAGGACTACCATGCTGTTTTTATACTCTAGTTCTTCAAAACATCCTCATGATGAACCTATTACTTTAACACCCCAACAACATGAAAGTTAGTACTGTTAGTTGTTGTCCATGCTCATGGCCTTACTTTTTAACTTTATCTTACATATCTGGAAGAGAGAATCATAATATGGAAGATACTGTGAAACCCGCCTCTTTACCTTTAAAATCTGTCAACCAATCACTGTGCCCTTCCCAAGCGCCTCCCGTTTCAATCAATACCCCATCAGATACAACAGAGTCCGTCAAATCCCCCAATATGAGCACAGACAGTGGGTTTGAAGGAGAAAACAATAGACCATCTTTGCTGCAAACAGCACTACCCTCCCCATCAAAGGACCTAATTTTAAGCTCTTGGAGAAGTAAAATGTATAGCAATGGGACCACAGCACTTAATTACGATGACTCGGAGTCAACGAGCCCTAAATCTCCCAAAAAATCAACCGATGATTCTGATTTCAATGAATCTCCATTTGACAAGAAATCCGTTCCGAGTGTCGGTGATGGCCATTGTGAGAGTGACAATGATTGTGATCCAGCTGAACGGACCTGTACATTTTTTTCTTCAGAAACTCCCTGGGTAAAAAACAATAGCCATTTACCAAAGAACCTGTGTGATGATAAAAGACTGGACAGTTTCAAAGGCCAGATTTCTGCATTTAGCATATGTCTGTCCCGGAGCAGTGATGATCTAGATGACAGTGATAGTGAGAAAAACAGCAGAAGCCATGTGGAGTTTGGTGAATGTCTCACTTGTCACAAAGTGCATTACATACGCTGCAGGAACTGTGTAGACTGTGCTCACTGTTCGCAGGATGTCAAATGGAGTGGTAAACTTTCATCCATTCGAGAGTGCAAAGATCATGTGATTTATGCAGAAGGGGACAGTGAAGATGATTATGATGTTCATTGCAAACCGGACACAGAGACTGAGTCTTCAGACGAGAAGGTTTTCGATGGCACATATAGTGATGAAACTTTGAGTGCGTACTATGTGCCATCCAATGTTTCCGTGGCAGCTGAAGAGTATCACCTGTCTGTTAAGTTGCCAGATGAGAAGAAGGCCCCTATAGTTGAAACTGAAGGGGCATATGATGAACAAAGAGGTAGTCCATGCTTGTGTCATATTGGCATGTGTAAGTCGGAGCGATGCCGGAATGAAAGGTCCAAATACACCACAGTGCTGAAGCCAAAGGCAGTGAGACCACCCATGAATCTAAACCGGGACAGTAGCATTGAATCTTTGCACAGTCAGCATGTTGTTGCTGTGATTGGACAACATCATGACAGACTATCTGCTTTTCATGAACGTCCATCCAGTAGTCTTTCACAAAATGAGGGAATGCATTATTTTTTTAGCAGGTCTTTAGATATGCCACCATCAGAGCCATTGGCGCGGCATGCAACCTCTCAGCTATCTGTTGCTACAGCTTCTAATTTTCCTACATCCAATTCCTGTCTCTTCAATGAAGCATCCGGTCACAGATCAAGTTTGTCTGACGTCAATACCTTGACGCGAAAGGACCGCACCCTTCAAAGAAGGGGTGCTGTCGACAAAGAGGACGTTTGCTGCAAGTCCCCCGAGGCTAAATCCTCTCACCTCACTCTGGATATGGAAAGCCCAAAGACCAGAACTAAACGATTCAGTATGCCATGGGAAATTTTCAGTAAGAGCGAAGCCTCACACAGTCAACATCCACACTACGACCCCAATAGTGAGCCCATTCATATGACCTTAGAAGAAGTCCACACATCTCTTCAGACATTGAACCCCCAGGAAAAGCGGGCCATCTACGCACGTTCCTCGAAGAGCGTCCAATCTAGTGAGAGCAAGTCTTCGCTGGGGTTCCTCAGTTCGTATATACGCCAGAAGAAATGCAAGAGAGAGGATAAGTCACCTCAAGGTAAAGAGAGTGATCCCAAATACCAAAGAAAGAGTTTCCCTGTGTTCATCAGGAGTGCATTTAACAGCTTTTTTGGCATTAAGAAGACACTCGCTGTACCAACCTCCAAGTCTGAAGATGAACTGCCAGTCACTTCAACAAGGTTCGTATGAATCCTTTGAAATTCTTAAAAATCTTATTTTCCTTTCGCTCACACACAGCTTTGAAAATCTATGTAGGACTCGTAGTAAAAAATAATAATATTGTTAATCATTTTTAAATAATGTTTCCGTATGGGTTACAAGTATCACTACTGTATACAATATTTGCAGTACTGTATCCTTAATATAAGCATAAATTGAATTTTTACAAATGTTCTGAGATTCGAACTTTAAGAAAACTTTAATTAAAGAAATTTTATACTTAAGATGCAAAAAACATATAAGGAAATAAAAGTCATGAATTTAAACAATTACCTTGTGACCCTTAATGTCCTACCTAAATTACTACTAAAATATTTATCAGATCAAAACCCCCTCATTACTGCAAATCTATCTTCCAACAGCTCTTCTAGCAACAGAAGGTCCAGTCCCAACACAAGCCCCTTCACCAACCGGGCACTGCCACCTCTACCGGTTAATGGGTTAGCTGACTGGGACGGGTTGGAAGAAGATGACCAATGGACTATGGATGGTTGCCGGTCTTCCATATATGACCGTGAGTCCCAGGAAGATTTTGTGAGGCGGAAGATGGACTATGCAGCTAGCATTGAACGGGTGAAAGATGTAAGTTTAGATTTTAATTGATTTAAATTTTTGGTAGGTTCTTGATAGGTAAGACTAAAGGGGAATGGGGGCAGGTCAGTCTCTGTTAATCTGATGAAAAGGTAATTTTCTAAGCCACATTACCCGGACTGTTTTAAATATTTGTATAAACAGTTTTTTTATTTGATAAATGTAGCTTACTTACATGGGTCTGTAATTCCACTTTTTGAAATAAAATATCATACAATTTTTAATAAATAAATTCTCAACAAAATGTTTGAACCAATTTAAAAAAAGGAGATTATAGAGCCCTATAAGCCAGATATATTTATCATGTAAAAATAATGTTTGTAAAACTGTTCAATAAAGCCAGAGTTATGGGGCTTTATTGTACAGTTTATGGCCATTGTGTAAAAGTTATCACAATGTTTGTTTTAAGCTTGATTTTAAATCCAAATTTAATGATTTGTGTTCTAACGAGATCACTTGCAGTAGTTTGTTCATATATAAAAATAAATTTAAGAATATTTTTGAGTAACCTTTTGACAGTATCATATTCATAAACTTAAAATATTTATACATCTTAAAATATCACTGATAAACCTATATATAAATATGGCTAAATAAAGTTATGCTAAAAAAAATAGGTCACCAAGTACTGCTTAGCAGCTTTCATCATGTGTAAAATTAAAATGTATAATGGGCACAAAATTCATTAGTTTTGTTCAATCATTTGTGTCTGTTATCTTAAATGTATTTTTGGTAGTTGTCATAGTGTTATTTTTCCAAAAAATATAATGTTTTGTAAAAGTATGTAGTTTTTGGAATGTTGCCAAGTTTCAAGTATATATCTAAATAGATAGCAATTATTACACAATTGCTCATCAAATACATTCTGCCAATATCATTTCATTCAAAATATGTTTTTACTGCAAAACATGAATGTTCCTTATTACCTTAATAAACTATTTTTTTTAAAAACAATACTTTATAGGGTGTAGTTACAAAAGCTATGTATGTGAACAAGAACAAGCAACAAATATGAAAAGAAAAAATATCTATTAAACTCTCAGAACAAAACAGAAATAATTACAAATTAGTTCCACAATTACAAGTTCTTTTATAATTATTTTTCAATCTTTAATTCATGTTGATAAAATTATATGAGTTCTGTTGAAAGTATGCAATTAATTTTTGGGTTAACATAGTTGATTCAATTCTGTGGAGATAATTTTTGAATAAGATTTTCTTAAATTTTTACACAAGATAACTTCAGACATTTTTGTTTTTATGAATTTAAAAAAAACATTCAAAATAATTTTATTTTTGTCTATTATCTAGCTATGTTTTAAAATTTATTATTACCATTACTTACTCTAGATAAAAATCTTCAGCAAAAATTTCTAGAATCGGTACTTTTTGCTCTTTTCTTAAATATAGCATGTATACTTTTAGATTTTTATAGAAATTTTCTTTATTATTTCTATTATAAAAACTGCTAATTTAGTACCATAAATTTGATTATATAAAGAGAGAGGTAATTTTCCTCTACCTAATTTTTAGCTCATTATTAAATACTAAAATTTAGCATTTGAATTGTTTTAAATTAATGCTTTTTATGTTGATTTTAGTGTGGTTGGTATTGGGGGCCTATTAGTGGTGAAACTGCTGAAAAACTTCTTGCTGGGGAACCTGATGGATCTTTTGTAGTCCGTGACAGTTCAGATGAGCATTATATTTTCAGTTTAACCTTCAAATTGAATGGTTTAGTGAGACATGTGAGAATAGAACATGACCATGGTAAGTGGAATTTTATTGTTATTTATATAAAAGTTAAAGTAATATAGGCAGGATCTACAGATATGAGCTGAGTTCAACATTATTATTTTTCATTGAGTATAATATACACTTATTGATATCATAATTAATATTTCTAATTCATAAATTAATTTTAATTAATTTAATCTTCATTATTGCTAACTGTTTGAAATGGTTATTTGTATTTCTGAATAATTATGTTTTTAATCTTGTTCAATGCAGTAGTTTCTGAATGTACATACAAAATACTTAAAATTAAATAATTATAAAGTGTTTAATTTTGCCACTTTCCACTAAATCTAGTATTTTTTTATTTAAGTGATAAGCAATATATTTTCAATATTTTTTAAAATTTAGCTGTATTGTTATGACAAAAATTGTTATGACTCTTATTTCTAAACTTCATATTAAATCTTTTCAAAATTTCAAGCAAGTTTAAACAATATAAACTTAATACTTAGTTTCTCAGCAATTAAGTTTTTATACTAGACGTTAAATAAATTATGAAAACAATTTGAAATATCAAAAGCAAAAATTCCGAAAATGGAAAGTTCTACTACACTATATACTGATACTCTAATAAATCTTAGTTTATATTGTTTTATTGTATCCATGTTCTGTGTGCCTAAAATATTTGTGAAGCTTGCATTTTATAATGATACTAGCTGTTATACCCGACGTTGCACGGGTAGAGGTGGAAAAATAATTTAACAGTCAATTTAACTATTTTTTTCTTTCATTTTAGTTACATAAGATATGAAGATTACCCAGTAATTTTCCATTTAATAACCCAACTTGGATATAGTAATGATTAATATTAATTTCAAAAATACCTTTGATAAGAAGCCCAAATTAAAAAGAATACATATTTAAGTAAAAAATAACCAGTAGGAATTTAAAATGGAAAAACAGCTAAATCTTAAAAGGGTCTCAAACATTTATTTTAACGCAATTCAAGGGAGTTCTATAATAAATTAAGTAACTTTTTTTGGACACTTTGTAGATATAAATACAATATAAGCAGTACAAATTTCTACCATAATTCAATACAAATGCTAAAAAATTAAGAATTCAATGCATATGTATACAGTACTAAATCAATGCAGATATGTACAATAATTGAATGAAAATAAATATAATAATAACGTTAGCAAATTTATACCCGTTCTTCGCATGGATTAAAAATTATCAAATCGTTCCAAATATGTGTACCATATAACCTGTTATAGGATCATAAACTTATGTTATTGTTCCCGCTCGTTATAAAGTATAAAGTCCCGTTTCATTGCCTTAAAATTCCAAAATGAAAAATACGCTATAAAATGCACTCATAAATGTCATCACAATTCCCTCATAAATACATAAAACCTTTTAGCTCATTTGGCGCGTTTTGGGAAATAATTTGGCAAGAAAATATATATAGCTACAAACTCACCCATTATACAGCTCTAACACAATGACCTTCGAACAACCGACCAGATTATAAATTATTTATAAAAGAAATTGCCCATTTGGCGAGTTTTAGTTAATAATTTGGCGAGTTTGGCAACGTATTTGGCGAAAAAATAAATACATAAAACACTAATATGCAGCTCTAGTGCGATGGCCTTTATTAACCATCATAGTTCAGTAATAGCTTAACTATACATTTATTGCTTAAATATGCATACATGCAGTCAACAGAAAAATAAATGAAAAAATCACATCAAATAAACCCACAATAAAATCCGGGAATGGAGACTGGCGGAATTATGCCACTTGAAACATGTCAATTATTTTTCAAATAATGAAATTAGTTTCTGAAGGTAATGGTAACAGAATAAAATAAACATTTTCAATTTTAAATGTTTTCGTTAAAAGTTTTATTTAATTTTTTCAGCCGATGGCATCAGGAAAGTAAAAAAACATCGGATTTGAGCCAAAGTGGTGTAGTTTTTTCAGAAAATTCGAATAAAAACGTTCGAAAACGATAGAAGGAATGATCTGATTCGAAAAATTCTTAGCCTATGTTTGTTCCGGAGATGAGATGAATTTTTGTGCCAAATTTCGTAACGATCTGTTGCGTGGTTCTTTAGATCTCGCGTCTTATACAAACAAACAAACAAACAAACAAACAAACAAACGGAAGTTGCCTTTTATGTATATAGATTAAGTTTAAAGATAGCCATTATTATACTTTTATGTTTTACTGTAGTTCAAAAATATGCTGATACATTTTAGACTTGTAAAAAAATATGTTGGCAAAGTGCCAATTTATATTATTCATGTACCACTAAAGTCTGGAGCTATATTGGTACAATTCCAATTTTAAGCAAGTTGTAGATAATAAAGGAAGATATAAACATTTATAGAGTGTTTTTAAAACATATTATTACAATTTGTCTTATATTGGGACAAACTGATTGTGATACAAATTTGTAAGCAAATGGTGGTTGGTTATATAATGGTATTCTGCCGATAGTTTTGGTAAAACATTTTGTTTTATAAATGGTTATTATAGTTCAAATCAAATTTTAAAGTTGAAGCAATAGGCATAATAGGCAACAAGGCATAAATCATAATTCGACATAATAAATCCATTTAGAATTAGTCAAATGTATCTTTTTAAAAAATATATATTTTTGTCACACTATATTTTAAGCGAAAGAAACTAAAAGGCTTTATTTTTTTTTAATTAGTTGTTGCACCAATGTTATTTATACCTATTTATAAATTTTTATAGCTGGTACTGTTGATAATTTTAATCATAAATTATTCTTCTATCTTTTAATTTGTAACCCAAAAGTATATACAATATATTCAGTTATATTGAAATTAAATTTCTAAAGCACGAACACAGAGTAAACTTATATATGTCTCTTCTTTACAGGTAACTTTAGTTTTGGCTGCCTCCAAAAATTCCGCAGTAATACAATAGTAGATTTTATCGACAGTGCAGTTGCCCACTCTCGAAGTGGCCGGTACCTGTTTTTCTTACATCGAAGACCCATTCTAGGGCCAATGAGGGTTCAGCTTTTGCATCCAGTTTCACGTTTTAAGCAAGTGCAATCACTTCAGCATATGTGTAGGTAAGTAAACAGAGGATTGAAATGACACTGTCTGATTTTGTAAGACACTTGATCCAAAACTTTCATTTTTGAAAGCCCAAAAGTTTTATTGCCATTAAGTTAGCTTAGAGCGGAATTTTTTTAAAGTGTATTGGTGATGTGTGTGTAACAAATGTGAATAGAACCCTGATTCCCTGTCACCCGTTACGACCATGGTAGGCGCATAACCTACCATCGACAGTTGATAAGGCAGACACTTGAAGGATACGTCGCCGGGACGAGCCCGTGCGATCAGCCCAAAGTTATACAGAGTCACCACGTTCACGGACAGAAGGCCGTTTATTTGCATGTGTTCCGGGTCGCTCTGCTGCATGTATTAGCTCTAGAATTGCCACAGCAATGTTTAATGTTGCGTGGCTGTAAGTTTTGCGACAATAGACTTGAACCTGAGTCAACCCTGCCCACTTACTACTCAAAAACAAAATAAAAAATTATACCCATTGGCTGCACGTTGGTTTTGTTTGAGAGCAAAGGTCTGTTTTTTTACGAAAGGTGTACAGAGTATTTTACAGGTGGAGAAAAGCAGATTAAAAATAAATTAAAAGCATAAAAAAGGGTCCTCATGTGCTTCTCTCTCTGCTAATTATCGATAAATGCGTTTGAGATGGAAGATTATTTTTATTACGAGGCATTTGAGACAGAGTTTTCTAACTCAAACTTTATATTTTTCTGTAACTTTCGACTATGATTGCATGTTTTTCAAGTTTTCCTATTAAAGAAATACAAAGGATACATGTCGGGTTTCTACAGTTGAAAGTAATCACCCTTTGTTTAATCACATCTTTTAATGTACTTGGCATTTTTTTTTGTGCTTAGCCAACAATATAATGTTGAATAAGGTTTGCTTGGCTGTTACATTTTTTAAAAATAGTTTTTTTAATTTAGTTTTTGGAAAACACATGCATTTTGTTGATTTTTTTAACATTGTTTGTTTGCATTGTTTGTTTACCAAAGTTATATTAAGTTGTTCAAATAGTCTACGTATTTTGTGACTTAAACATTACATTTATAAATAATTAATTGAACAGCAAATTGATACAAATTTATTATTGTCGAAATTTCTGCAAAAATTGTTTAAGAATTTTTCTGTACTTTGTGCATTCTAGCAGTTCACTAAAGTAATACATATTTGTACAATGATTCTGTACATTAGAGCTTAGGAAGTATATAAACAATTCCCTCTGGCTCTGAAGTTCATATTTTTCCGAAAAAATTCCTATTGAGTTAGTTTAGTTATGATTGTATCTCGGAAATATTTTGTAGCATCTCTGAGAATTATTGTAATATCCTACTGCAAAATGACCAAACCAGAGGGTTACATATATTTGTACTGGTGCAATGTGGTAGTTGCTTGTTATTTAATGAATTTTGTTTATTATTCATCCTTTTATTCCTATGTATTATGTTTAATTATTTTTACTCTTTATTTTACCTTAATTGACATTTTTAGATAATTTTGGTGGTTCTTCAATCTAGTTCACCTCTTACCAAGACTTAATAAATTCTGATATGGCTGTTATGTATTTAGAAGTTTTTATATCACTATCTTCTTTGATGTATGTGGCTGTTAATATAAACAATTTTTAACAGTTCATTAACATAATGCAATGTTTCTCTTCAATTTTTGAATGGAACAGCTCCATACCTTGAATATCTGACAAGTCTTGAACTTATTAAGATCGAACACATCTCTATGCAATAGCCCTTTATTGAATTTCCTTTTGCAAAAAATAAAATTCCTTTGTTGAAATCGTGAAATGTTAGATGTGTATGGTAAATGTGCATTGATAAAACCAAAACAACACCATTATCTAGTCACAAGACTTAATCTTAAGTCACAAGGTTTAAACTAGAGAACATTTGTGTAAGATTCTAAATAATAAGAATGCTTTGTTTCTAAATATTCTGAAATACCAAACTTGGCAACCTTTCTTGATAAAATAGTGATTTCTATATCTTGAATATTTTCTCCGCAGCATTTTTGCAATTAGATTACCAGTTTATTCAATTTATGTTGTAGCACTGAACCCTCTTTCACAGACCCTTTCAAACAGTAACCCTGATTCCTATATTCCCCTTGCAGTTTTGATAAAACCTAAAATAGCACCTTAATCTAGTCACAAGACTTGGTCTCAAGTCACAAGTATTAGATTTAGAGAATATTCGTGTAATTCTAAATAATCATGAATTCTTTTACTTTTAAAAATGCGAAGCGTAGCAACCTACCTCGACAAATTAATTGCTTGGCGAGACAAATTACTATTAGATTAGTGGTCAATTCCATTTATGTCATTGCACCAAACCTCTTTCACAGACCCCTTCCAAACAACAACACTCATTCTTATATTTCCTCTTTCAGGTTCATAATCCTGAAGACTCTGCGCCGGGACCTGATCGACCAACTACCCCTCCCCCGCAGGCTCAAAGACTACCTCAACACACCCCACTACTACTCCGAAGAACTGGCAACTCAGTCCCTGCTAAACAAGTCCCTGCCTCGACCGGCTAAATCTAGTCCCAACCAGGCCACCCCAGGATGACCCCAAGCACACTGCTAGTTAAGGTTCAGTCTCCTCCAATGGATGCGTGGATATGCATATTTTTGTATGTGTATGCCACCCCAATGTGTTGTTAGGTGTTATATCTGTCGCACTTTGGCATTTTCCCGTCGTTTGTACTTTTTTAAAAATGCTGTGCGGGGTTACGTTTTTTTTAGCAGTCTGTTACCAGTTCCTTTGTTTTAATGGGTGAAGAGATATAAGTACTGTAAATATGTTATGACTGAAACAGATTTATTTATCGTTTGGTTTTTGAGAAAGTCGAATTTTTCCTATAAAAAAACAATCCATTTGCATTCGGTGTAAAATTTTGTTCACGGAGGGTGCGTTAGTTTGTATGTACAGTTTGCTATGCTGAAGCCATACTTCTAGCCTAAAAAACAAAAACTACATTTTATTTGCTGGATGTCACGGAAGTTAAGTGGGCTTTACTCTGAGGTCCACGAAGAAAATTTAAGAAATTAAAAGATGCTGCATATCTGAGCAAAAAGTAAATACTAACAGCTTGGTACTAGTGTGGTAGTTAATGTTTTGATAATGATGCACCGGAAATCTGTATACCTTTATAATTAGAAGATGTAACAAACCTGCATTTCATGGACGTTCATCTTTTGGTATTCTCATCAACTTGAAATAGATACTACAATAATAAAAAAAAAGTTAGATCTTTTCATTACTAATTAATTTTATTTGATTTTGAAAGAAATAAGATAATCTTTATATTGTTTACTATATAAATAAACTTAATCTTTCTTAATAACTTTTTATCATTTTGAATATTTTATGTATCTGTTATTGTGTTTTGTTATTGTTTAAATCGCAATATGTAAATATTTGTTGAAAGCAAACTTGACTTTATATTCTCAAAAATTCCAAACTACTATCCAATTCACTTCTAAAATGTTGTTAGCCTCAAAAACATTTACTACAGAAAATGGCAACAAAAGTCTTGGTTTAACTCTTCCACCCATTGTGACTGTTATACTCTAAGTATCTCTTCTTTTTTTACAGAGTGCAATCTAATTGCAGCAGTCACTTTAGACATAGTTTAAAAAGAGTATGTTTTGTTGCATCGCAATTGGGATGCAATCAGCTTAGCTGAATAAATTATTCTGTTAGTTATATTTTCAAGGATTCTCAATGATTCTTGTTAGCTAAGAATCTTAACTATAGTCTGAATGTAAATGGCCTATTATACTCAAGAGCTCATTGATAGAACGCACATGGACTATAAATCTCATCCAAAAATAACGCAAGGAGTTTAAAATATAGATGTTTAGAGTTGTAATAACTATTGACGGAATGCATATGACACAAATTCAACGTTAGAAAAAAAATTTCTTAACAAAATCGTATTGATATTTTATAGGATATAAGTGTTTTAATTTTTTATGAATATTCTTTTTTATCTTTCACTTCTTAAGTGGGTTTCCTACACACATCCAAGAGCAAAGAAGTTCTGTAAAAAAAATTAAAAATGCTTTCATTCATTTTTTGAATCAAATGCCTTTTTTACAAACGCTGAACCATGTTCGCAACAAAAGTGATTGGTTCTAAAATAAAATAGTTTAACTTCGAAATTGTGTGTTTTCTACTTGCTCATACTTCTTCTCATATATAGTATATCTGAATACCCTAAAATATTCCAGTTTTTAGTAATTTTTTCTCCATGACAGTTAAAAGCAATCGGCCATTTGTTTGCAGTCTGCCAATAACAGTGACTTGTTTGGCATAGTTGGAAGTTTGGCTTTTTAAATATCTGTTGCTCTTGCATGTGTGTAGGCTTCTTAAGATAAATAAAAAAATATTTATTTGACAGCAATGTTTTTCAACTTTGCTAGGAGAGTCTCCAAAGTCTCAATTACCCAGGTGGTCTGTAACATGTACATAATGTATAAGAATTTAATTTTGAAAAAGTTTACATTGTTTTGGGTTCCCAGCGTTTCTTGATTTGCCACTTTCCAACAGTAGTCTGGTTTAGACATACCATGGTATCCAGGCCACTTTCAATCGCCTCTTGAGAAAAAAGCAGTAATACTGGTTTCATCTCCCAACGTTGTTTACCCTTGGTAAACCATAAATGTTCCTTCAATTGAAGGGTGCAGTTGCAAAATTCACATTCTCCAAAGTACAACTAATATATAGGGGCCGGTCGGCTCATTGGCGACCTTTCATAATTGTTCTTTCAATTGTGCGAAGTCACCAATGAACAGAACGGACCCAATATATTAGTTGTACTTTAGAGAATGTTAATTTTACAACTGCACCTATAATTTCATTTCTCTTTTCCTCTTCTCCTCCAGATAAAAGTTCTTAGTGACAAAGGGCATGTTGAAACTGGGAATCATGGCTATTCTAAACAAGGACTTTTGTTACAAAAAATGTAGGCAGAATGATCCACATAAATATTTTTTATCATTATTTTAAGTTTTACGTGACTGTTTTTAAATCATTATCCATAGATAAGTGATGCATCTCTTATAAGTTAACATGAAATATCCATCACTTTTCTGTGCATTATATAATTCCTTGACTCTGTTCTTAGATTTTAATTTGGTTATAAGGTTTTTATGTATTTGTACCTAAAAATAATTGTGCATTGCTTTATTTATCACTACCTATCTCGTTTACTCTAACCTACTTTTTAAATTAACAAAATAAATGTTCTAGTAATAATAATTGCAACAAATTTCCTTTGTAGTGTTTTATTAAGAAACATATATTTTATAAAATGCTACTTTACGTAGAGACTCTTTAAACATTCATGGACAATATCATAATTTTACCATACTTAAAAATATTTTTGTTTTGTTCTTTAATATATATAAAGAAGACTTTTTGTGTGAGATTTTATGAAACTTCCAATCCAATGTAAATTTTCAGTAGTTATTCGGCCTTGTAAAGTGTATGGACTCTGTGGCTTAAAATGAATAAGAAAGGTAGAGCTTTCTTAGCTGTTATGATGATGGAATTTTGTTTTGTAAAGAAAAGTGTACATCATATTTCTGACTTTCCCCTTGCACAACATTAGAATGAAACAGGCTTTAAATTTATTATGTGATGTTTACTGTGCAATCCTCTTGTTTTCTATGCACTGTTTATGCTGTTAAAAATATTTTTGTTACATTTATTGCAATTCCAAAAAATTAACTAAATTACTCTATCAATTGAATTGATTTTATATAGGGTTGTTACTCATTACCTGGAAATATGAAATACCTAGAAAATTCAGGGAATTCCTTTAAGACCATAGAAAATCGGGGAAAAGTTAGGAAGAGAATATTGAAACTAACTTCAAAAATTCAAAGGTATTTTGTACTTTCACTGTTTTAATGTTTCTGAGAAGTTAATAGACTCTTTCTTTACTAAATATTTGTCAAAATCTTAATATGCAGAATATATTGTTAATATCATTCTAAAAAAATAAACATTTAAAATTCTTTGTTACATTATTTGTATTTTATTATTTGTTATTTTAAATCCAATCATTTCTAAAAAAATAAACACAAAGTAAAGATAATTTTTATAATTGGTTTATTAGGTTTTATAAGGAAACTTGGTTCATTGGGAAACATTATAGCCACTTTTTTGCTCTATAAAGATTAACTTAAACATAATCAACTTAAAAAGACAAAATTGAACATTTAACGAATGGGACTCAAATCCTCAATCTTTAATACTGAGGGCCTATGCTATTACCAGTAGCTGGAATTAAGAAACACAAGCCCATTCCTTGAGTTTTCATATTTCCTTTGAGTGTTAACCCTGTGTTTGAATTAGATTTTTCTTGTTGCAATCACTTGTATCTTCACAGATACTAAGAAAGCCTTTCATGTACACATGTAGAACCATCTCTCATCAGCACAATATAACTCCCCTATTTCAAACAAAGACTGGCTTCGATTTTCCCCCTTGTCAAATGTAAAACTGAGCCCCTGTGACACAAATGTGATAAAATCACCCGTTAAGATGTTTGTTTGGTTTTTTACATAAATAAAGTCAAAGTATATGTTGCTTTCAGTTACTGTGTCAATGTTTGTTTTACACATGCTTTCCTAATTTTTTTTAGGCTGTATTTTTCATTTTTGAAATACCATCGTTAAAATAATTGCCAGTTAAAAAAAAAAAAAAAACTAAACAATCTCAGCAAATTCAAGTGTAAAAATATTGTATTTTTATTTAGCTTAAATTGGTTTTCTCTGAACCTGTTATTCTACCTTTTCCGTCACACACATCAAACTACCAAAACCTTTTCCCTTTATTTATTTTTTTTAAATTTCAACCTGTATTGTTGAATTTTTAAAAAAATAGTTACTGGTATTAGGTTGATATTTAAGGCATAGGTTCAGAAAATAAATTTGCTTCCCCCTTAAAATTTTAGATTACCTGAAATTGGAATTTATATTCAGACAATCTTTCAATTTAAAGCCCCATTAATAGTACCTGGTTTTAAAGATGTTATGATTAAAGATATTGTTTATCTACTCTTCTAAAAGTTTCTCTGAGTCTAAAAAAAAATCTCGCATACCTTCTTAGTATGAAGTATTACCGAAAGATGGCGACACTACAAATGTTTGCTCTTATGATTTATAGGTTTTTCCCCCCTCAAATTTTATTATTATACTTTGTTAATATTTAATGCAAGTAATATATCGTTAAAACTCAAGTCATCCTTAATATATCTTACTATATTGGCAAAAAACTTTTGTCCTTCCATGTATCGGGAGATTTTGTAAAAATATCCATTTAAGTATTCGGCAATGACCAACTGGTGACGGTACTGTCTAGTAGCAGTATGTGGATTCAAATCAGCTTCTTGCGGATTTCGATTCAAATAATAGAGTCCTTGATATAGTTTTTTTTGTATAACTTAATACAAAATATAAGGTAATAAAAGTATCGCGATAGTATCGAAAATCCAAAATGGAGATTTTGTGTTATCTTCACGTTCGGGCGGGTGCTGATTCTAAAAAATTGGTTTTCGAACATCGGCCCGCCTGTTAGGCTATTTGATACCACTATACAGCTCGAACTAAAAGAACTACGGACTGGTAAAACGAGTTTTCTAGTGAAAAGGTTAGCTGCCATAGAACTTTTTGGGTTTTAAAGGTATTGCTGAAAAATAAAAAAAACCTTCTTGTACAAATCTTTAACCGAATTGTAGCATGTTAAATATCTTTATTGACTGGTAATTGGAAGTCTTGTGGTGTTTTACACCCCTAGTTTTTATGAGAAGTGATTGAAGATAGATGATGGTGCAGTTATGATAATTGTGCGACCCTCTATAAGTGCGTAAAGTGCCACCCTTTATAAGTGCGTAAAAATTTCCTAGTGCTGTGTGCTAGTTGGTGAATAACTGGTAAATAAACCCGTCGGCCCCAAATGGTAAATCGATAATAAAACTTAAAAAGAATCAAAATCTTAATACTAGAAATTTATTTCATAAATATAGCTTTAACAACTCCCTACTTGGCATTACTAATACAGTTTTAGATGCGTAAAAATTTCCTAGTGCTGTGTTCTAGTTGGTGGATAACTAGTAAATAAAAATGCGGGTTCCAAATGGTAAATCGATGATAAAACTTAAAATGAATCAAAATCCTAATAATAGAAATTTATTTGATAAATATAGCTTTACCAACTCCCTACTTATAAATACAGTTTTAGATTCATACAAAATAATCGGAAGTAAAGTGACCCGTAGAAATGGGCGAAGGCGTGATTGAACTGATTTCGTGGAGCGATATGAAATATATTTCCGACGAGAGAGCGAAATTTACAATTCATTTTCTTCAAATTCAAGCCTACAACAAAAGGCAAGGATAGAAAAAAAAAAGAAATAGCAGGATACATAAATAATTTACGAGTTTGGCAAATGTAAGCCACATCTTGCATTGTCCAGGAATAGAAACTGAGAAGAAAAACTTTATTTTATTAGAAGGACAATAAAAGATGTCTTTGAATTCATCTACTTTGCTCTGTTTTTCTTGCTTTTTTCGTGACACCTGCATCCGTTAAGGATGTTGAAATTGTTTGATTTTAAAGTCCATTATATTAGAATGATCGAAACTTTGACGAAGACAATTTAAAATTTTGTGCATTATTTGCGCCTCGTTTAAAGCCAAAATTTCAAAGCTAACGTTATAAATAAGAATTTAATGGTAAGTATGACGTAATTTGGATTGGTGATTTTATCACAAAAATAATTTGAATTATTCTGAAAAGCGGGTGCTTTATGATTCTTCTGGCTATATTTATGGGAAGCAGGGATTTTTGTGTAAATTAGCTAGATTCTCTGGCTATATTTATTGTGAAATTCAAAGACAAGGGATAATTTTTTTAAATAATTACTACGTTATAACGTTGGCAACATCTATTTAAAACATTTAAAGGACTATTATAGATATCTGTAATTAAATTTTCTGAAATTGGTTTAAATCTAAGTTAATTAAGATATCTTAAATATAAAATGTGGTGGCTAATCTCTGTGTCTAAGTTGTCAGTTTTTTAGCTTCCTCACTACGTTTGTAACGTAAAAAGTGGAAGGTATAATCGTTCAGTCCGTCTGTCCGTCACCCACTTTCATAGACCAAACTACAAATTCTACAGGCAAGCGTGATACGTCACAAAAATTCAGCGCATCGAAATTAGAAGACATTGAAACTCTCAGAAAAAAATTCGAATTCGAAGTAATTTAATTATTTAAAAAACTGCAAAATTTGATGCTCATTTAAAAAGCATAAGAAGCCATTTTTATTAGAATTAAATCACCATTGTCATTCGCAACAATCGCTCTAGAAACTTTAATTCTTTTATAATATTAACTAGCTTTATAAACCCGGCGTTGCTCGGGTAGACCCTTAATAACAGTAGTTTTTCTGTAAACTTTTATTTTATACCAATTGTTGCCTCCCATTCTAATTCTCCCTGTCCGATTGTACCCAGGCCCTTCCGTGAGTTAGAGGGCTTTCCCATAGGCCCCGGTGTTCGCCTTGCATGCGAAAGGTCCCAGGTTCAGTTCCGGACATCGCCTAAGTAGCTGCCGACCTAAAAGCGTAAAGCCAAAAATGCCGAAGAATAACACCCTGTGTGGAGGGAGTTTACGTTAAATATCCTTCAAATGCCCGACTCTTCATACGATCATGCCCTTAAAATTTACGTTGGGTGCCAACTCAGGTGTCGGCTCGTCACTTAACTATGGCCAATAGCCCTCATGGGTAGCTCTAGTTCGACGATAATTTAAACTAACCCTAACCCATACAACTGGATGGGTATAGCTACCCTACCTTAAATTTTCAACTTCGCTAAAAGGCGCCAATTTCAAAAGTCAATCGGCCTTTATATCATAGCTGTATTAAATCGACAGTTTCACAAACAAAGGAAAGCCTGGTCCAGTGTTACAATTTCAAAAGATAATCAATAAATAAAATAAGGATTTTCAAATAACAATACTGGCTACCATATCATAGCTGAACTTTTATTTCTGTTTGTAAAGTATTTGCTTACGATACAACTTGTTAAATATAGAAACCCAACGTTAAATTTTCTAGATCACCGAAAATCGCCAATCAATACACTGTCTACCAGGCTACCATATCATAGCTGAACCTTTATTTCTGTTTGTAAACCACATAACTGAATAGAATTTAGAAATAAAATAGTTTATGATAGTCCATCTTTTTCGAAACTGCCAAACTGAATTGAATTCGAAAATATAATTGGAATCGAGTTTAGTATATCTGATATCTGACGAAGCATTATTTTAAAAAAAAGTAGTTTAAATAATTAATTTCTAAGAAATCCTGCAATGGGCTTGTTTCAACACTTTGCCACAAAAAACAAAACAACCAATGAAATCGCAGTTCGTAGTGCGTGACGGTATAAAAAACTAATGAGCTTGTTTCTACACTCTTAAAACAAAAGAGTGAAATCCACTCCTATAGGGGAAGTGCATTTTCGGCACCGGAAAGGAGTGGAAATTAACTCAGACTGAGTTAAAACCGCTCGTTTGTTTTAAGAGTGTACACTTTGCCACAAAAAAACAAAACAACCAGTGAAAAATAAATATTCCCATCTTAAATATTAAACTCTCGCGCTTTTTTAGCCTACTTTTCTTTTTTTAATTCGAAAGAATTAAAAAAATGAAAAAGTAGGTATTGACATGCGGTCGATGTCCGTCTGTCCGTCTGTCCGTCTGTCCGTCTGTCTGTCCGTACCCCCCTTCCAAAATCGGTTCTAATCATCGGATCTTAAAAATTCTTTTTTTGTTAGAAAGCTATAACCTCAGATACCCAACTTTCATACTTTTTGTCCGTCTGTCTGTACGTCCGGACGGACATAAATCTACTATCTGTCGGCGAATTTCCCATTGAATTAGCATTGAAATTCAATTTTGAGTCATTTAAATCACTGTAGGTATTGAAATGCGGTCGATGTCCATCTGTCTGTCTGTCCATATGTCTGTCTGTTCGTATGTCTGTCTGTTCGTATGTCTGTCCGCCTGTCTGTCCGTTTGTCTGTCTGTCTGTACCCACCTTCCAAAATCGGTTCTAATCATCGGATCTTAAAAATTCTTTTTTTGTTAGAAAGCTATGACCTCAGATACCCAACTTTCATACTTTTTGTCCGTCTGTCTGTACGTCCGGACGGACATAAATCTACTATCTGTCGGCGAATTTCCCATTGAATTAGCATTGAAATTCAATTTTGAGTCATTTAAATCACTGTAGGTATTGAAATGCGGTTGATGTCCATCTGTCTGTCTGTCCATATGTCTGTCTGTTCGTATGTCTGTCTGTTCGTATGTCTGTCCGCCTGTCTGTCCGTTTGTCTGTCTGTCTGTACCCCCCTTCCAAAATCGGTTCTAATCATCGGATCTTAAAAATTCTTTTTTTGTTAGAAAGCTATGACCTCAGATACCCAACTTTCATACTTTTTGTCCGTCTGTCTGTACGTCCGGACGGACATAAATCTACTATCTGTCGGCGAATTTCCCATTGAATTAGCATTGAAATTCAATTTTGAGTCATTTAAATCACTGTAGGTATTGAAATGCGGTTGATGTCCAACTGTCTGTCCATCTGTCTGTCTGTCCATCTATCTGTCTGTTCGTATGTCTGTCCGTCTGTCTGTCCGCCTGTCTGTCCGTTTGTCTGTCTGTCTGTACCCCCTTCCAAAATCGGTTCTAATCATCGGATCTTAAAAATTCTTTTTTTGTTAGAAAGCTATGACCTCAGATACCCAACTTTCATACTTTTTGTCCGTCTGTCTGTACGTCCGGACGGACATAAATCTACTATCTGTCGGCGAATTTCCCATTGAATTAGCATTGAAATTCAATTTTGAGTCATTTAAATCACTGTTGCCAAATCAACAATGGCATGAGAAACTTTATTTAAACATATTTGAAGCAAAATAATATTTTCATGAATCAGTTTGGAATGACGTCATAAAATGTAGAACAATTTGATTCTTTGATTATTCATTAATTATCTACCAAGAAAGCGGCAAGGCATACTTTTGCATGCAATTATGCTTAGTTTTAATTTACATTTCTTGTTTTTTAATGCAGTTCGGAGTAGTTTCATTACTTTTGTTATTAATAAATATTTATTCTTCGACTACAAATAAATCACGAGCAGATGATAAATAATATTTAATTAATTTGCGAACGAATATTAAGGAAAATAGTTGATTTTGGCTTTTAGAAGTTTAAATTATAGCTGGGTGCTGTGTTTCGATTTTTTTTTTCTAATGTGTATAAATCTAGTGTAGAAACGGCTGTTGATGATATTTACTTTAGGAACCTAGTTTTTTTCCCGATTAGAACTTCAGTAAGTATTTAAGTAACAGGAAAGTAGGCTATTTTAGTTCTTTATGAACTTCTTGTTTTTATGCTTAATTTTCGCACGCGTTGATATTTCTTTTTTCAAATTAAAAATTGAAAAATTGAATAAAAACACAATGCATAATGCTATTCCTATGGAGAAATCGGCTCACGTTTTGCTCTCCTACACCCGTCTGGGCTCGAATTTCGAAAAATCGCTTCTTAAATGACGCCTACGATATAAAAATAATATTTTCCTAAAATTTGGTAGCTCTACCTCCAGTAGTTTGGGCTGGGCGTTGATACGTGAATAGATCAGTGAGTGAGTGAGTCAGGACTTTGCCTTTTATATATATAGTTTAAAAGAAATTTATTTTTGCGACAACAATCAGTTTGAAATGACGTCAAATATATTTCACTACGAGATTCTTTGTTTGTATGTTGATATGAAATGCTTTGGTTCTATTTAAAAGAGGGGAATATTACAAATTTATCTTTCAAATATAAATTAATGTTTGCAAACGATAATAATTATGGAATAAAAAATTATTGAATTTTCGAAATAAAATAAATGAAATTAGCCAAATTTAGCGTGCAAATGTTTATAATGGAATTAATTTTGTGTTTGGCGACTTTTTTCCTGTTGAACACAAATGTTGTGTGGAAGCGGGCTGAGTGACAGATTCTGTTACAAACCTACTTGTTTTTAATAATAGCTATTCTGTTGGTGTTGGTAACAACTTTTGTGGTTTCTAGTATAGTCCTTGACAGACATAAAGCTATATAAAAGTTTGCAGCACACTACGATTTTTAGGTGAAAGCTATTCATTGAGTCTGAATAATATTGAAAGACCAATATACAAGAATTTAAAATATGCAAACTCAGTACAGTGTCTAGCTCTATCAAGCTTAACCAACCATGTAATAGTTATGTTTTTGACAATAGTTCCACTTGGACTATTGACCCAAAGACCTTTAGGTCAGTGATCGCCTCGACCGATCTTGAAAATTAAAGTGTCTTTTTCTTTATTTCCGCAGTTGGATTCCAATCCATTGTTTCTGAATGTTCGACATCAACGTTGCACCCACGCTTCCCATGGACATTCTCCCGGCATTTTGTTGGCATTGTCCTAACTATGCAAATTCTTTTTGTTCAGAAAATTTGTCTTGAAAGAGTAGCTTTCCGATTATCGTTCATGGCGTAAATATTTCTAAGGGATCGTACAAACTGGCAACACAGTGGAGCAACCATCTCTTAATATGCCGTACGCTTTATTTCGAATTGTAGATCTAAAGACAAGAAAGTCGGAAAACTTGACACTGCAGATATTAGTGATGCTAGAAATTACTGGATACAAATAATTCAGAAAGAGTAGGGGAGAGCGGGACTAAACCGTACAGCGGGGTTAAATCGTACACCTACTTTTTTGGCCTAGATTTCAAACTAGACGATCCCGTTAAGTGCTATAGTCTAGCGGCATATCGCGCAAGTTTACAGTATAGATATCGTTTAGCTATGCGTATGAGTATCAGTAGGCGCGTTTACATGAGCCATCGAATCCATGGAATGAAGAGCAAACTCCGCAATTTTTCACTCTTGGGGATTTTTTGCCCCGGCAGAACCGGTAATTGCAGGGTTCATTGGGGGGTTTCGCAAACCCTCCAATCAAGGAGGGTTTGCGTTTCATTCCATGGTTTCCGCCACTTCTACTTCGACTTCTTGTTTGTGGATTCGGCAATCCATGCAGGGCCTTCTAGAATTCGGAACGTGTGTGGTACTGTGGTGTAGCTCATCAAAATATTGCTAATCATTATGAAATGAAGGTTTTATAGAAAAGTATTGCTAGCTAAATATACGAGTCACAATTAATACATAACTCAAGTGTAGTTGTCAAGAAATGTCAGATGTCCCGCGCATCTACGTCATCAAACCCCGGTTCCCATGTAAACGCCTTATTTTACGAAAGGGGGTTGATTGCGGAGTTTGGGTTAGATATTCTGCTCGACCACTTTTTCCCCTAATGGAGGGTTTGGCATTCCATGGATTCGATGGCTCATGTAAACGCGCCTAGTGTCTCAGTAAAAAAAACTGTTTTTTTACTCTTTTTTCTTATAATTTACGTCCAGTAAAAAATAAAAGGTAAATGAAGAATCTTTTCTTGTATGCTAGTAACTGTAAGATCATAATAAATTACTTCTCTTTTGCTTGTTAGCGATGATTGGTTAAGTGATAGAATTTAAGGTTATTGTAATATATTGTCGCGAGGGGTTCAGATTGGGGCTAAATCGTACAGAAGTGTACGGTTTAGCCCCAAATGGTTTGCTATGGCAACATACATTCATAGATTGTAACCTATGAGGAAAGTAGGCCTACCAAAAATGTTAAAATTTTATATTTCTTCCTAACAATTTTTCCAAAGTCCCCAAATAAAGCACAACTTTTAGGTTTGTTATGAAATTTTAGAACTTTTTTATTAAAGTTAACCTGATTTTTTTGGATTGTAATTTGTTTTAAAATTTTACAATTGTAATGTACAGTTTCTTAGTTACGATCTTTATAAGTAATAAAATGTTTTTGTACAGTATTCTTTTGCATTTCAGTCATTACTTACCTAAACAGATGATTTTTAAACTGTACGATATAGCCCCGACCCCCGGGGTTATTTCGTACAAGGTAACTTTTTTTTAACCACCAATTTTTATATATAAAAAGTGAAATAGTTCCAAAATGTTTATGTATGATCAGTAGCCTGATAATCAAATTATATGTTGCTTTTGTTCATATAACCTTTACTTTGCAATGTGGTATGTATCGACGAATATCCCTTATGTGTACGGTATAGCCCCGCTCTCCCCTATATTGCCTACTATCGTGAATGGGGTAAATAGTCCTAAGGGATCGTACAAACTAGCAACAACTTTGTGTAAAGAATGTGGGATAAGCTTTAAGATAGACCTTGAAATATGCAAATTCATAAAATTGTCTAGTTATCTAGTATCGAGCATGAACTTAACCCGCCATATGTAAATAGTTATGTTGTTTCTGACTCAACTGATTTTGATCTGGGAGGATTAAAGTCGCACTGGAACATGGGAGCTATTCATGTCGGGCTTCGTACTTTTTGAACACGGACAAGTGATGAAGCCAAAACTTGAGCCGACACCAAACTTAACTGGAAGCGATACCCAACGCCAAGGCCCACAAATTATTTCACTTTTGCATAAGGCCCCCTTTTACATGGACTATGGGCATTTTTTGTTGTTTTTTAAACTGTTCAATCATTTGACGGCTGGAACAGCTAGACCGGCAGAACTCCCATCGACTCATTTTGAGTAAAATTAAATTATTTAATATTATAAATATCATGGATAAAAAAAAGCAGAAATTTATTAGCTTATTTTTCCTACGAAACGTCAGACAGACAAACTAATTACACACTAGATCCCCCAAAGTAAGCTGATGTAAACTAAAACAAGTATATAATATAAAATTAACCAAGAAAAAGCCCTTGCCCGTAAAATTTCGGATTGGGCAAGTATAATTTTTTTCAAACTTGCCCGAACGTTCAAGTAAATTGTTCCAGAGAGAGACAAGACAGTTTTCTTTCGAATTTTTTTTAAAGAAATAATCTAACTATTTTTGAATAATATTTCACTGATATGTTGATAATTGTACAGTTTTAAAATGAAAAAATAGCAAATCAATAATCTACATGGCTAAGGATATTATTAACCCTAGAAATACTTACCTACCCCCCCCCCCCCCTTTAAACTACAAACCGGTGTAAATATTAACTCTCAGGGTTTTTTTATTTTAGAATTTTCCTGAAAGCAGAAATTTGACTCATGAAGCATATGATTTTTTTTATGCAGTGAATTTTGAGGTGGGAATTCAATTTTATTAAAGTTGATTTAGTGAAACATCGATTTAAATAGTAGTCTTCCCTTCGGTAAATATTTACTCCGGTTTTTAGTCTGGGGTAAATTTTGGCAAGTAAAATTTTTGGCTGGGCAAGTATTTCATGTTAGCAACTGGTCGCCTTAGACAAGTAAAACTGTTCAGATTTTTCTAATCCTGATACACATGATTCTATACCAACATATTGGTTACAACTTCGTTACACCAATGCAACAAATGCTTTTCCTGAAGAAGAAATGGCTGCATTATGGTAATCCTCAACGGATATGTATATATTGACCTGCATGCCTGCTAAATGTCCTGACTCCAACGGAATCCGTTATGTGATTTTTGTTTCTCTGCATGTTGTGTAGGTCACGATATAAATGGGTTGTAATCTCGAACATTCAGAAGCTCATGGGAACCAATGAACTTCTCTAGTTCAAGAATTGGGCTTTAAAATTCTTTATCCTCTTCGCTCTCCAGAGGTATATATGTATGTGGACATTTGTAGAATTTACTGCACATCCTCATTTTACCATATTTCCTAAAACTAAATTTTTAATTATGAACTAAAATGTTTAAGCTTTCCGAAAATACTGATAACGAAGCCGCGATTTTTTTAATTGTTAAAAAAAATCGTTGCAAGAAAGTTAAGGGGATACGGTACCTCAAAATTGGTCAAAATATCCATTTTTCAGTTTTTACCTTTTATTATTTACAGTATCTTTCTGAACATTTACTGAAAGTTTCATAATGATATTTTTTGTAGAAAAAGAGTTATTAAATATTTTCTGGAGTCATTCCTTTAAGTTTGAATACCGTATTTCGTCTGCTTTCAACCTGTTTTCTCTGATTCGCGTTTTTTCAATTCTTGTGTTAATAAAATCCCTAAGGCTTTTTTGCTAATTAAGTTATAATTTTGAAATTTTTAACCTGTGTTCTTAAATAAATGGTGCACAAAATTGTGCATGGAGTAGGCTCTACTATGTATAGTTGTTTTTTGAAAAAATGTTGAATTCAATAATTTGTAATTTTTTTGTGATTTTTTGAGATTTTCAGTATAAATGCATGTTACTTTTTAACTGTAGCTCACATTTTAAAATCCATGCACAGTTCTTGAAACATTAGTTCTAAAAACAAAATATAAAAGTTTGGTGGAGCCATTCTCAAAATTGAAAGAGGAGTAGCGTTTTAAAAAAGTTCAAAATTTTGACTTAAAAAAATGAAAAACTACTTGTAAATATTTGTTTTTATTGCTAGAAAATGTTTATTTAGAGTGAACATTATATAAAAACACAATAATTTACAAGTTTATGTTATTATTTCTAGAAATAATGTTTTGGGTACCGATTCCAGATTTTAGAGGTCTTGCACAAAAGTTTTTCAGGGGAAAATTCAAAAGACATTTTGCATTAAAAAAAATTTAGAATGGACTATTAGTTACAAGAAACTCACAGAGCTTGTTTGTTTCTTCATAGCACAAAAAATGGATATATTTACCGTTCAAAACCTCAAAATCCATTAAACCAATGAGCCCAATCAAATGTTAATCGTTTTTTTTTTTCAAAATGATTTGAAAATAAACATACTTTTAAGTATGTAATTGTTTGAAAAACGTTTGTATAAAGAATAAATGAATGGGATATTTTTCTCGGGAGTGAAGAAGGTTATACTACAAATATAATGTAAGTACTTTAAAAATACTATATAAACGTCATTGGGTCGGAATGGAAGGTAATTGAGACATGGATATTGGGGTAGTTGTTAACAGAGCCGTTTTAATTGAAAAGTACTCACTATACATTCAGAAGGAATTTTCCGAATTTTGAAAGTCTTCGATAATGAAAAAGAAAGAAGAAAAACTTTTATCATGTATAATATGATATACAGATGGCGAGAAGGTTTTAATATATATTAAGAACAACAGCATAATATATTTTTAGATTTACTACTTTACGAACCAATGTTACTTATGTTTGAATCGAGTTTTGGACAGCCAAGAAAATATCTTCGGTAAGGATTAAGAAAGAGTGATCGCGAAATGTTTGTGCTTCTTGTAAGATATTTTCGAAAACATTTACGAGAACAAGTACCTTCCAGAAGATCTAAACTCTAAAGTAAGCTTTTCAGCTAGATAGCTGTCGAAAAAATAAAAAAAGATTTGATCGATGCTAACCATTCAAAAACTACTTTATTTTAACAGACGTTTATACAAGGCCAGTTTAATTGGTCAAGTCTACCTGATTTTAAACTTGAAGCTATTTAACTCATTAAATCAACCATAGAAAATAAAAATCTGTCGTTTTACGATATGTGTTTTATGTTTGTTATTTACTGTTTGAGGTACATGAAGAAAAAAGTACACCACTGGGCGTCTCCTCTTCAAAAGAAGGGAAAAGCATAATGAAAGGCAATAGCAGGTACTCCCGAGACTAGCTTTAAAAAAAAAAAAGGTCGTGCCTCTCCATAGAGTTGAGAAGAAGATGGAGATGCTTGGCGTGAAGTAAAATGATGTCATCAAAAATTCGCTAAGTAACCCTAGTAAGCAAACCCAAACAAACCGCTCACTCAATGTTAGTTTAATGTAAAAATAAAATTTTTTATTCTTTAAAAAGCGTTGATTAAAAATAAAAAAACTACCTTTTGCACAGTTGTAAAGGCTGTAGCAGATCTAAATTTATACAGGATGTTAGAAATTTCCTTCAGAAGGCAAGACAAATGCGTTGTAATTTTAGTTTTTATTAGAGAGTCAGAAATCACCAAGCCAATGTAGTTTGCCTTACAAACTCCGCTTCAAAATAACGCCAAGTACTTCACCGAAAGAGTTTGCTTGGGTTTATTACAAAACGATTAATGGCTCCACTTGGCAAACCGATTTTCGTATTGGTTTTTGCCCGGTAGCATCTCCACCTTCTTCTTAACTCTATATGTGGTACTCATACACTACGCCTTGCCCTCTGCAGAGTGCTTGGATCCGCATTAGCAGTGGAATTATGCATCCTGAAGCTCAAAGCAAAGACAGGTGTTACTTCAAGAGGAGGGCTCAGTTTTAGGTATATTTCTAAGACTAGTTGGCATCTTTTTATGTTTCTATTAAAGTGTTAGACATAGGAAAGGTCAGTGTGAGGCCCTGTGTGAAACAAACTTCAAGAGCTTTTTAATGGACGATTCGAACGAAGCGGAGCGTGGTTTGTTTGTGGGATAGAAGACAATGTTTGACATAGCTGTGACCCAACCGTAGGCGTGCCTGTTTTAGTTTAAATGAATTAGCTGCCGGGTTGTTTGTGGAGTTTAAGACAACGTTCGACGTAGCTGTGACTTCACGGCAGGCGTGGCCGTTGTCCATTTTTAAAAACGTGTAAAGATGAAATTTGAAAACAAAAAGTCTTTGCCAAATCTTCATTTTGTTTCTATGATGTTTAATAAAGTCTTGAGTCAAGTGATAGTAAAATCGTAAAGAAGCTTAACGCTTTCATCTGTTCTCATTTTAAAATCAACGCAAAGCCTATCTTAGCACAATAGGCTCTTTGAAGGCTCCTTTGGGGGCGTCCGTAAATTACATGACTCATTTAGGGGGGGAAGGGTGTGCAGCCAAATATCACGTCGGTGGGAGGGGAGTCTCGTCAAATATCATGTACTTTTTCCCCGTACAGAATCAGTGTAAAATTGCGATATAAATGATGCAAAATTCTAGTAATTTTTTTCTGGACTTAAAATTGGCAAAATCTTACATGATAATATTATATCATGGCTCTCCGAACTGTACTAGTCTACTACTCCAAATAGACACCAGCTCAAACGGCAGAAGATATTCCGTCTCACGTCCAAATCAACAATTTAAAAAAATACTAATTTTGAAAATTGTCACGTGATATGACGGTGGAGTGGAGTGGGGGGGGGGGGGGTTCGAGTCAAATATCACGAAATTTCACCAGGGGGAAAAGGAGGGGGGGGGGGGGGGGCAAAAAATTGTCAAAATTGCATCCCGTAATTTATGGACGCTCTCTTTCCTACAACTACAATAGCGGTCCTGGACTTGATTCGAAAAGCATTAGCATTTGAAACAGTTTTACTATTTTTATTAATCCAAAGAATGTGTTTTTGTTAATTTTAAAAGAACAAGTTCAATATTTTGATTTAATTTAAACGTGATTTTTTTAAAATTTTGGTTTTTGAAATTCAAGAATGTATTTTTTTACCTTTAAGCGAACAGGTTCAAAATTATGTTAAACCCTGAACATCCTGGGAGAGGTGTGCAGTGCACGCAAAAGAGTTTGTGGTAAATGTGTTTGTGGATCCGTGATTGATAAATACTCTTAACTGAAAAAAAAAACGTAAATTGTTTGGGGAATCAGGGTATCCAAATCCAGGGCAAACAAATGTAGTTTTGTAAGGTTTTTTTTAAAGCTAATTTTAAAATATTTAAGTGTTTTGAAACGTAAACTGAAATTTAAAAAAAAAATTAAGTTATGGTTTTACTGGCTCCCAGCTAAGAAAAGCAGCAAAAAACCTTGAAAAAAAATTGAAGGAAAGCTGCAGGAAAACTGCAGGTATTTGGAACCAAAAACCTTCATCAAAAAACCTTTATTTTCCCTTCATTCGAAAACCTGCAGGATAAGTGAAGGTTTTAGGTTCCAAATACCTCCATTTTTCCTTCACAAAAAAACCTTTATAAAAACTGCAGGATAAGTGAAGTTTTAGGTACCAAGTTCCTTCACTTTTCCTTCATCAAAAGCCTCCATTTTCCCTTCATCAAACCTTCTTCAAAACCTTAATATTTCCTTCATTGGAAAACTGCAGGATAAGTGAAGATTTTGAAGTTAAGTTGTATTTATACCCAAGTAGGAAGGAAGGAGCACGGGATTTGATCTGGGGGTATCTGTGTAGCTGTTCAGCGCGCTACCAACTGCGCTATTGGAGCTTGCAAATTGGAGCGCGTTTTAAAATTAGGAATGGTATATCTTATAATTAGAACATACAAAATTACACACTCCATAGATTCGATTATAGTCAATAAATTTGATTCATGATTTTGCGTACAATTTGTCTATGATTTTTATTTAAAAATATTTAAATTAGATTTAATTAATTGTTCTAAGGTGGCAATTAATAAATTGGATGCAAATTTTGTGAGTTAGAAAAAATATATATCTTAAGAATTCATTTAAGATTAATTTATTTTTAAATTTTCTATAAAAAGGTGAGAGCAAAGCTATTGAGCAAACTGAAATATTAAGCAAATAATTTTTAAATCTGTTTTTCGTTTAAAATTTACTGTATTTATATAGGTGGCATTATTTTCTTCTTTTTTTGCAAAATCAAATCAAAAACGTCCATGGAAATTGGAAAAAAGAATTTGAATCGCCAATTATAGCTTTGATATCGTTTCTGAATTTTTAGAAGTTACAGATTAACAAAATCTAGATCTGCGATTTGAACATATTAAGCTAATTTGCTGCAAAATTTGCTAATAAACTGCAAATGTTTACATTAAAAATTAAATGTTTTTCCGCGAAAAATTCCAACAATTTTTAGCTGGGATACAATTACTACAAGTGTAAAATATCAAAACTAATTTCAAAAATAAAGAACAATTTTAAGATAAAGATTCACTACAAAAAAATTTACAGTATTTTTGGGGTTAACGCACACATTATTTTTTAAAAATAACTTAAAATAAACTCACAACTGGTCAACCCATTTGATACTTATTTTCAATGACGCTTCATTAGAATCGTCAAAAAAAAGTTAACACTGGTATGATAATGCAGCACCATGGAAGTTATTGGTTTGAAATTTCCCTTGAGCAGCAACCCATTGTCGACATTGTTGCAGAAAACGATTTTGGCCCCTGCAGGCTTTATGTGTAACTCTATGCTATAAAGAATTATGCACATGTTGTATTAATTCTCTGCAGAAAGTTTTTTAGACAAAATACTTTGCTTGAAATATTGTCCTTATTTTCTCAGAAAGTTTAGGTAATTTTTTGCATAAAATTGCACATTAAGTGCTATTGAAATGTGGGTTTAAAGATAAAACAGTATTTTAAGTGTACTTTAAAATATAGGTTAAAAAAATAAACTCTAAAGAAAGGTAATAAAAAGTATAAGGTTAAATAAAGGTATTTTTCAGCATAAAATTTTAAGAGAAATTGCTGTTTTTATGTAGAACTGAAACGGCTAATTCTTTGTTCTTTTAGGATGAATCCTTCAGAAAAATGGCAGTTTTCTTTAAGAATAAAAAAAAATCACCTTAAAAAAGTTTTACAAACATGCAGTTCTCCAGCTGAAACTCAGTTGCTGAATTTCTCAGTACAATACCTTTAAAAAAACATTTTCCCTGCATAAAACCTTCATCTCTCTTCAAAAGCATTGTTTTTTTGCTGAAATTTAGTTGCTGAATTTTTCATCACAATACCCTTAAAAGTACTGCAAGTTTAATGCTGAAAACATTTCCCTGCATTAAATCTTTATCTCTCGTCCGAAAGAAGCAGTTTTTGTGTTGAAATTTAGTTGCTGAATTTTTCATCATAATACCTGTAAAAGTACTGCAGGTTTTATGCTGAAAACATTTTCCTGCATAAAAGCTTTATCTCTCATCCAAAACAAGCAGTTTTCCTGCTGAAATTTATTTGCTGCATTTTTCAGCACCGTACCCATATAAATACTGCAGGTTAAATGCTGAAAACATTTCCCTTCATAAAACCTTCATTTCTCTTCAAAAAACCTGCATTTCTGCATTTTCCATGCAGGTTTTTTGCTGATTTTTTTAGCTGGGCTCAAAGACTAAGAATGTATTCAGAACGTTTTTTTTTACCGTATGCATGTCTATTTATTCACGAATCCCTACAATACTAATTAAAATTAAAAAGTTTGACTTTTAGTTTTTTTTTTAAACTTTGATTTAACCCGAATAATATTTAAAAAAAAACATGACTGAACACGTGTAAAATCCTAGAGAACTGTAAGTCAGCTACATTTTTCATATGAAATAAACCGTTTGTAAAAATATTCAATGCATCCGGATAAATGCAGCTTATAGATAATTATTTTTTTCCATTAGATTTTCAGAGACTTATTGGGTCTCAAAGGGGCTCTTGGGACTCAATCGGGCTCATTCACCCTTAACACTTTGACTGCTAATGACGCGCCAGCGCGTGGCGTGGTTTCGAATCACCGATAACAGCACATTCTGATGAAAATCATAGTACTATTTCGCCAACCGTTCTTATGAGTTCAAGTTCGTTTGAAAACTTGATAAACATGATAATCTAGTGGTTACTACACGATCTAGCTCTTTCATCTACCCTTTTGTATGATATTTAATGGACACCTAGTAATCCCAGATGTGACTGATGAATTTCCATACATAGATTTTAAAGTTTTTGTGTTATTGCGAAGTGTATCTTTCGCCTATTGACGACAAATATAATACAGAAATAATTATGTAGGGATGTTAACATCTATATTTGAATTATGTTAACACCTATATCTGAATTACGTTAACACCGCAAGAAAATTTAAGGTTACTTGATGATCAATTTGAGGATATATAACGTAGAATTTTATAGATTTTACACTTTTGCATCTGATCCTGCTGTGCTTGGAATAATACTTGATGATTTGAAAGAGTATATTCTATTTCAAATTACGAGAAATTTAAATCTTTTGTCTCAAGTGTAGGGCGACCAGACACTAGACATACTGCATTTCGCAGTGTGGTTTAGTTTGTTATTCGACTATATAGCTATAAAAAAAAATTGCAAATTGTCTCTGTTTTATTTTGTAGTAGTTTTTTCAAACAAAAAAAAACCGCAAAAAATATTAATTATGAAAATTTAATGATGATTTCATAGTCGAAAAGTTAATTACTGAAACAAATCTGGTTATTGGCTTTCAATTCAATAATTAGTGACAGATGATGAGTTATCCGGTTGGAAAAGGCCAGGAACATTTCAACAGGAACGTACAACAGTATTTTTACGACTAGCTGTCGTGTAGCTTTAGTTAGCGACGTTAATTCAACCTAACCTTGTAATTTTACGACCTCGAACTAAGATTTTTACTTTTTCGAAAATGAAGAAGAGTTAGTACATTTCCATTGTAACGAACAGGTTTAAAAAAACAGGACGTTCTTCTGCTTCACATCAGCCTCTATCGATGATTTTTCATCGCTATCGTCGCAGTCAACGTGTTAGGATTTAGATTTACTTTATACATGTTTTTATTTAAATATTGTTTTTGAAAATAAAGAATGCATTTTTTTCCCATCTAAGTGAATAGGTTCAAAATTATGCTAACCATAAACATCCTGGGAGAGGTGTACAGCGCACGCAAAATTGTTAGTGGCAAATGTGTTTGTGGATTCGTGATTGATAACCTTAACTGAAGAACAAACGTAAATTGTTTGGGGAATCAGGGTATCCCATGCGAAACTAATGGATAAACAAATGTAGTTTAGTTACGTTAAATATGCCCGATGCCGTGTAAGTATATATAAGTGCTAATTATACTTTATATATTTTTTTGACGTGAATAATACAAAAGCCTTTTTTGTAAATAGAGGAACGACTGTTAAGTAATTATAAAATAGTATTTTGTAAGAATTTCATATTTTTCTTAGATTTTGACACTGACAGGAACCCACTGGGAGAAACCGCATCATTCGAAAATACGCCTACTTAAACCGTACTTATTTGAACGAATTATCTTTGAAAGCAAAAAGAAATTTAGAGCCGGAAGTCTGATTTAGCTGGCTAAACCTCGTAAGGTCTTAAATGTCTAAAATAACGTCTTCTTTAGCGATTACGTAGAAATGGCTTCAAATGTCTGGATTTGCAAAACCACATTAGAGTATAGTAAATAAACGTCCGAATACCTTATGTTTTCAGCAATAACGTTGAAAACAAGTCCATAGCGTCAAATTTTAGGCTGGTATATGACACAAGGGCGTAAATAAACGTCTACAAAATGTATTTTTTAAAACATAGTCATCTATTGGATTAACCAAAATCATCACAGGAAACTACAACGTTTGATGAAAAATATCTTTAACTTATAGAATACACGTTTTTACAATAAAGTATCATTTTCCGGACTGAGATCATTCCTTTATAAGAGATTTCGTTGTTGCAACAATTATAGTACAGATAAGCAAGTTGCTGAGAAATAGCCCGTCAATAGACAAGAAAGCCATGTCTTACGTCAGAATTTATGGCCAGAATGATTGTGAGTGTTTTTACCAGAAAAGTACATCTCTCTTACTTTTAAGTCAATTATCGACTAATTTAATTACATTTTTACTAGTGTGAATGATGCCATTCGATATGTATTTGAAAGGAGTATTGGATTAAAATGAATTTAAAATTAAAGTTGAAGCAACTTCTTCATCTAAAACGACTTATAGATGTTATTTTTATCTCGCATTCACTGTCTCTTAAACACATCATTTGAACAAATGAAAAGTCTGTAATTTTGTCTAAAAACATCCTTCCTGATTTTTATTGTCACGATCAAGCTTTGAATCTACAACAATTCTATTACGTTTTGGACTTTTTTTTATGAATCTTAACTCTATGAACGTTTGCAAAATCAGCGATTTATTGAGACATATTACCAAATTGATTTCAATGAAACCTAAAAAAAAACTAAACTCCTTCGCGCAACAACCCATTACTGGGCCAAGGCCTGCCGTGCCCAATTCAGCTTTCGTGACCAAGGGCTCTGGAGTGCAAGGCAGAGGTTAGGTGGTCAGTCTCACGCGGGACCCCCAGTGTTTAGTTCCCAAGCATGCTTGGTACTCATTTTATCGACCCACTTAAGAGATGAAAGGCTGAGTCAATCTTGCCCAATCCGGGACTCGATCCCCGGACCTGTGGCGTGGCAATGTGAAGCACTACCACTAAGCCTCTGGGCCTCTTTCAATAAAACCAAATAAGGTAATTCAACAAAAAAATATTTTGTTTGTTAAAATTAAACATGTACTCAATTAGAGAATGAGATTTGACATAACACATTTATTTTCATTACAGTTTAACTTACAAAAATTAAAATAATAAAATTCAATTTCACATATAATTATTTGAATAAGTATTTGAATAATTATTTGAAATTAACTTTTATGAAATGACGTTTTTAAAAATAACCATTATTCTTTTAAATTCATCAGTAATTTTTTCTCCGAAACTTTAAATGAAATTCGAAATGAACCTCATTATGGGGCTTAGCTGCGATTCGGATTTGTCATGTCACATTTTGTGGCATTTGTTTTTCAATGGGATGACTAACATACCGGACGAGAACGCGATTATACTATAGCTATCTTTTTACGTTTTAAACGTAATGTGTAAGCTTGCAAGCAATAGCATTAACATTCAGAAACACGGATTCTAGTTATAGATATTTTATGCAGACATTAAAACATAGATCTGTGCACTAAGTTTCTAAATAATCACTTTTAGGGAGTTTTCAGGAAGTAACTTCTACCACCTGAAACTCTGTTAGGGGTATGGATGTAAATAGTATAATTTGTGTTGAGATTACGTATTATTCGGATTCTTTCTTTACAACGTGATCGAGTGCTTTATTGCAATTGATGCCCCAGGATTAGAGGTCGCCCGCAGCGGGGTGAAAGTCATGACAGTGAAACCACCTTTAGACCACAGGGGGCTCCAAACTGATGCCCGCATTTCGCACTCGGTATATAGTTATATTTTTATACGATCTCATCGGTTTGGTAATTTGGATAGAACCACAGTCAATTTTTTTGGCTACCCAAAATATAATGTAATGAAATTATTGCGATAGGGTCAAAAATACGGATAAGAGAATTTGTGTTTTCTACACGTTTTGGAGGGAGGTTGCTAATTCTAAAAGAGGGAGTTTTGAACATTGGTTCGTCTGTTTGTCTGAAACCACTCTACAGAACGAATTGAAAGAGCTAAAATTTTAAATTTGTTACATTAGTTCCGGGTACCTGTCGAACGTTATATTAAGGTTTTCTAGAAAATCGCGTTGCGCAGATTAGTTGTCATAAAACCTTCTTATTTTTAAAGGTATTTTCTGAAAAAAGAAAATAGCTACAGACTTCAAATACGGTACACGAGTACCAGTGTCTATCGGGCGTATATATTTAATCTTTCGGAGTGTTTTGTGCTTTTGGAGTAATTGACCTTAGTGAGATAGTCAACTATTTTTAATTCAGCCCTCAAGTTAAAAAGTTTGGAGACCTCTAACTTATAGTTCAAGTTCAAGTTCGTCATCACGATAACTATAATCTTTCGGTATCATTCAAGGAAATCGAAATCAACTTCATCTACAGAAACAATATATGATATTCCGAATAGAATAAATGCGTATATTGCTATGAATTCTATTGCTAGTCGTGATCCACTCGTTAATCCCCAATTACAACTCCCAACTAATTAGTTGTGGGAGGTAGTTAAGAGTCAAAGCTTACTTTCGCTTGCATGTAGAACGTAAAAGTTCGTTAATGAACCCAATCAGAATCCAGACCACATCCAATTTTTTTCCTCCCAATCCAATTAAAAGGTAGCGAAACAAAAGCAGAATGTTCTTTTCTAATCGAGCGAAAAATGCGGAGTCATTAAGAACATCTCCTGAGCTTGCCGGAAGTGGTTGCTGAGGTCCATGTTGTTGAGGCACAAGAACAACAACAACAACAGCAATAAAAGAAGAAGAGCTAACCCTGAGGTCTGTTCTCAAGACGAGAAAGAAGAATAAAAAAAAAGAAGGTAAGACAATGGCAACCACCGCTACTTCGTCACGCGAAAGTCGTTTCGCGAAATGTACGGTTTTATAATAAGTCATCACGACCGAACATCGAATCACAGGCCATCGAGTGGTGGTATGTAAAGTTCATTGGTTTCCAAGATCAGGCTTTTGCGGAAAGAAGGAAATCTGTTTTTTGGCCTTCAGGTTGGGAATGGGGTTAGCCAGTAGAGGCTAGAGTGAAATGATTTGTGTTATATTGCTCCTAATATCAATGTACTCAGCACTTTAGTACCTCTGAGTAAGAATTCCTCATCCACGTTTTTGCCAGAAAATCGAATTTAATATACGTGTGTATGATTTGTCGCACAACCAGAGTCCTTGGTCAGGAGAGCTAAAATGGGCACAGTAGGCCTTGTCCCACTATGGGCCGTAACGCCACTGAGCTTAGTTTATTTTAGTTAAGTGTTTAATTTTATCAATAACCATCACTATGAAGTCCAGTTGTTTAAAAAAAGTATTCAGTATTTTAAAATAACTATATTTTATTTGATTTTTTACATGCAATTAAAAATAATAATTTTTTACCACACCTTTTTACCCAAAATAAAAAAAACATTTAGAAACGTTTGATTTAAAAATTCAATATTTAAAGTAATTTTCAAAAGTATACCACATTTAAAACACACAACAAAAATGACAAGCGTTTAAAGTAAAATATATTGATTAAAAGGATACAATTACAATTTTTACTAGCTTGGTTTGCGTGTTTTCCGTATTGCTGTTAGATATTTCAATTTTACTTTCACAACCATCTCTACGATATTAAAAATATATATTTTTATCAATAACATTCGTACGAAAAGTTAACTTCTATTTAATATATAGTAAATTATTTATTAATTATTAAACTGCACGGCTAAACAATATTTTGCTTTCTTCACTTAAAAAGTATAGCTAGATAATTATTAACAGTTACATGATAAATTGAAACATTTGAAATTTATCACCATTCAAACTTGAAATAGAAAAAAAAGAATTATTAAAAAATTCATACGTTATATTTAACACATACACATTGAGGGATATTTTATTCATTCAATTATATTAGAATGGATAAATTCGTAATTTAGTATTTTTTTCTGTATATTCTAAGATGAATATTTCATGTTGTTATGGCTCCGGACATTTTAAAAGCCTATACTTTATCATAGAGAGACTAATTTTTAGTTTTAATTAAAAAAATTAATTAGAAATTTGAAAAAAACCGCATCGAGGAATAAGGGATACACACATTCCAGAAAAAGAATAGAGTTCTAAGATGAATATTTCATGTTTTTATGGATCCGGACATTTTAAAAGAGCTTACTTTTTTTTAATATAGAGAGAAATTTCGATATGAAGTACTAGTTAGTGCAAAACTCTTTTGAAAATACTTTTTTAGATCTTAAAATTAACGAATTGTATAATGTAGGATTTTTCGGTGAATTGCAACACATCTGTGTTCACAAAAGACAATGTCTAGTTGCATATATTTATAATTCTGAAGTGAATTTCCTTTTAGTGCTTCCTTAATGCTCACTATTGTTTCCTTAAACTAATTTAAGTACTTTCACGAGAAGTCATATAAATGTCAAAAGCTAAATATTTTACATTCAATTAAATTCAAGGCACTTTTGCCTTGTTAGTAACCTACCTTATTAGTAATTTTTGGATCTTATTTATAAAACCAAAATTCAAGCATAAACATATTGAAAGAATTAGGCGGAATAGATTTGAGCTTATTGACAACAGTTTAAAGAGTTATCTTCGTTTAATATTAATGATGTAAAATGAAACATTTCTTTATTATTCTTTTTCTTTCAGGAGGGTACTGATGGTTTGTGCCTTTGACTTAGCATTACTTCACAAGCATTTATATCCAAAAATTTTATGAGCATTTTTTAATAATTTTTGTTATATTTGTAAAGTTTGGTTTGTTATATTTGTAATATTTAAAAGTCGTGTTACCCGCCATTTGTTTATATACCTAGTGAAGAATGTTAAAAAAAAGAAAGAATTTTTTTAGCATATTTCAAAGTTATTATTCTATTATTACATTTCACAACATTTTTTGAAAAACAGATAAAATATCAATTATAAAAAAAACCTATTACGAATTCTCTATTAATGAACTCAATATAAATCTACAATTTTAATTGAATTCAAAATTTCATAGATGACTAAAAATACCCGACATCGGCAAAATACGATTAATTCCGATATTTTAATAGAATATATGAATGCGAGAATTTTAATTTTTAATAAATTCCCATCTGTAAAAAATGTGGACTGCATCGAAGAAAAACCTGTCTCCTGTTTGAAATTAGCGTCCAAAACCTCATAGGAAAAAACGATTGCACTTTTGTTCACGAGTAAAAAATTGAAATTCGCAGTGCTAATGTTTTAAACGCAATAAAAATGTTGTATTAAAGTTAGTTAAATGCATAAAATTATGTTTTAAATGCAATGTAAAGATTAAATTTTATTAATGAACTCAATGAAATTAAAGTATTAAACATAATTAAAGCATTGTATGAAAACAGAAGTATTAAAACATCCATAAATTACATGAAATTAATAAAATATTAAGGAGTTTAACTGATATGATTCGAATTTTTCAATTTTCATAATAAAAAATCCATAATCTATGAATAATTCTGGGGGTTGACCCACCCATTCTTTTCCTGTCTATTTTTTACACCAGCTCTCCATCTTATTTAACACTCAAAAACGTAAATCGTTTTTATTTAACCCTCTGATAGAAAAGCTTGACTAAAGTATAAACTTGTTTCCGCTTCATTAGATTTAAACGTTTAACGTATTAGTTTAGTTTTTTTGATATTTAAAAAAAATGTGTAGCAACTTGTTTTAAAAACCTTCCCTAACAATTTAAAATTTAAAATATTAATAAATTTTTTTTATTTAATTACATTTATGTGGATTGCTGGAAAAACTAAAAGTCCATTGTCGTGTTTATCCCCCAGAATCTTTCAGGTTCTTAAAAAAATCGTGTTTCTCTTTTTAGCAAAATATCCTATTTATATCGATTTGACTTCTCTCCAATGCAACATTGTATCTCGTCAAGAAATTATCGCTCGTTTGAATAAGACATCACGTAGATCATTATTACGTCAACTTTCTGTTTTTTGCTGCAAGTAAAATGGTCCGAAAGTCCGACTAGCACGCAAGGGCTATCATGCAGTCCCAAAGGTGTCATTGAGGAATGTCCGAATTCCTTTATTAAGTGATCCTGGGGGCGGTCTTCTTTTCTTTTTTGGACTCGAAATGTCTCCTGAAAGAAAGACTATTTTTTCAGATGCTGTGGGTCTTCGATTGTTAGAGTTTGTGTTTTTACTACTTGAGAGATACAAACGTATATACACTCTGCAAGAGAAGTTTTTCGATCAATCCACACAAGTTTTTTTAAAAAAATTATATATTTTATTTAATGACACTTAAAAGCTTAAACTATTAGAGGAGGTATTTAAAACTATATACTACATAAATCAAAATTTAAAAATATAAAAAAAAACATTTAATAAGTTAAAAATCTAAATGTAGCGCATTGAAAACAAATGTATACTATAATTAAGTTATTCATGTCGTTTGCAAAATTTATTTTTTAGTTCGATGAATAAATTGTTTTTTTCCGTAGCATTTGTAGTTTGGTATATGAAAGGACAGATGGACTGAACCTTTATAAAATCTTCCATTTCTAGATTATAAACGTAATGTGGAAACTAAAATGTGTGTTTTTAGGGCTTCAAACCTCAAAATTCATTAAGGGAGACCGGAACCCTCCATTGAAGCAAATGTTAAAATGGTCTGTTTTAAGTATACCTTTTTCTCAGAATCAATTTGAAACATTTTAATGAAATGTTTACTAGTTATTAAATGGATGTTTAACTATAGTTTACTGGAGGCATTTAAACAAATTTGTTTAGTTTTTTAATTATAAATTTTTAAGTGAAATTACATATTTTTGAAGTAAAAAACATCAATAATATTAAAAAGAAAAAAAAAAGTAAGATAGTTATACTTAAATATCCCTCCAGCGAATTTTAGAAACCAACTTCCTAAATACGTATAAAAAATTTCAGGTTGTTACTTATAGTATATTCTAAGAAAAAGGTATATGAACATTGAAAAAGTAAGTTTTGAGATCATAATTGTTTAAAGTAACCAATAGTGATTTCTTACCTATGAAACATAAGAGGATTTTACCTAAACAACATTTTTTTAAAAATATATTAAGAATACTTCTAGTACTTGAAACGTTTATTTTAAGATATCGTTGTAAAGCTTAGATTGTATAGTTTAAGAAACACTACAAACATTGAAATGTCATTTTTGCAAATTTTTTGGGGTGTGGTCCCCCTTAAATAAATTCTTAACAAATATTAAATGATATTTTTTTTAAAAAAATAATTCCTTGCAAAGCATACTTTTCGATATATATATTTTTTAAAAATAAATTATGTTACGAAGATGTGTGTAGGAATTTTGCTCGGAAGTCCAGAATTTATGAAAAGTAAAGTTTTACTATAATAAATTTCTTCATATGAAGTAATGGGCGATAAAACTTAAGTAACACATGCAAAATACACTTACGTTTTGAATTATGCGAAGTTAAAAACATTTAAAGGAATAGAGGAAGGAATAAAGTGCGAAAAGATTTAACATTTAAATAATAAATTACGACTAACTATTTATTGTTTGTAAATTGAATATATTTTCAATAAAATTAAATTATTTATTATGGGCATGGATATTTTCGAGAAACTTTTACATTTTTGTATGATTTCATTTGCTTTTATTTATTTTTCTAAATTCAGACAAATTTACTACGCATTATTATAACAAGATTGATAAAGAAAATCTTGAAAAATTACAAATTTGCAGAATTATTTTTTTATATTAAAAATACTGGTTAAGACCAAGTTTATTTTAAATGGCCGATAATACTAAATATGCATCTTCATTAAAAAAATCATCAAAAAAATTCTCCATTTGATGAAATTGAGCATGAATAAATATCTCCAGACAAACTATCAACTAATGTTAATTGTAGAATAGGGTTTTTATAGTTCTACACTTAGTTGATATGGGTAGGGCATTACGAAGGTCCGCATACAAAGTAAGTAATTTTAATGATTTAAAACACAAGATTTTTGCGTGGGTAGCGTTGTTTAACATTCAGACAGTTAAAAAAAAAAAGGTCCTAAGTAATAAACATTTTGTAATACCGGTTTGGATGGGGCAAAAGTGATGCACTTTATATTTAAATGGTTTGTCTCATCAAACATTTGGCATTTGAAGTCATTTATAAAAATAGCAATGAAATTGGTAGGGTATTTTGAATAGATTATTTTAAAAGATCTAACTTTAATGTCGGTTAGATTTAATAAATATTCTAAAACATTCGTGCATAAAGATGTCTTTCGTGCATGGAAGCAACTTTGAAATACTAAAATTAAAAGAAAAGGAATTTGATTAGTTGTGAAAAATATTTTCCTAAAAAGTAAGTATGATTTTCCATAATAAGTAAGTAATTTTATTTTTTCCCTACGTAAAAAAAATTAACTTTTTACAACCACCTTATACGTCTGTCTTCCATACATTACACCAGCTAAAAATAAATGCCTATATGAGTGTATAACTACAAATTACGCCCATAACAAATTAGATTTCAATTTTCTACGTATAACTCAGAATATAACTGTGTTGGAAATCCTAAAATTAAAAATTTCAGGTTATTTTAATCTTCTTTAAAGCACTGTAAAAATACAGATTTAAGGAATAACGTTCCTTTGAATTTAATCCTAAATAAAATATTTGCCAAAACTGATACTTAAAATATTATTTTTAAAAAATGCAAATTTTGAAGAAATTTTCCAGAAATGTAAGAAAAACACAATAAGTTAAAACACATTAATTTGTTTCCTAAATATTTTGCATACTAATTCAATATACCTTCTTACATGTTTTGAATTAAAATCTAAGAATAAATCATACTAGAAATTATTATACCGTAAATTATTATACCATCATACTAGTAAAAGTTATTTTTATTGACATTGACTTTTTTCACTTCGTGTTTTTAAAACAACATCGATTAGAACTATTTTAACAGCTGAAACTTTTTCTGAATTTCTCTATTTAGGGTCCCAATGATATAAAATTTAATATCAATATCATTTTTAATTTTTATTCCTTTGTTCCATTTATTAACATTGGTGTAACAGAAAAAGAGCGAAACTCCTCCTCCTACGGAATACCTGATTGCGTCTGGCAAATTGTAAAATGAATTTGTAGTCATAGGGTTTGATATGGAATAAAGAGATGGAACATTTTTTACTAAGTTCTTTTTTTAAAAGATGTATTGAGATGCTTGGATATTTTTCGAAGAACTACACAATTTTCGAGATGAAAATATATTATGAAGCCCTTTGATACTAGGTAAAATCAAGCCAAAAATCTCTTTTCTAAGTAAAATTTGATCTTGTGAAATATTATTTGTAAGCAGACATCAAAAATAATAAGATACATTTATTGCTTTCAACATACACTTTAATGTACACATTTCAAGTTTAATTTAATTTATGAGTGCCTCTTTAAATGAAAAAAAATCTAAAACCGTTATTTATGAGTATAATTATATACTTAAGCGTATTTTAGGTTTAAATTAATTTAATGTTATTAAGTAAAAGGTTAAAAAAATAAAAAGGAAATGGAAGAAAGTGACGGGGGTTGAAAAACTCACTATTCTTAGAATGACCCAACTCGGACCGGTGAAGCACAACTGTTTCGCAACAATGTTTTTCGCGTGAATTTGTGATTGTGAGCCGACAATAATTTCGGCTGTTGATAAAAATACTATACTTTAAAAGAGTAGAAAATTGTGCTAAAATTTTTTCTGCTTTTCTAATGTTTTTAATACCTAATAGAGAAAGCTTTAAGACGGTTTAGTACTTATTGAATGTATATCACGTATTGAATTTTAAAATGTGTTATATATTACAAAATTCAATTATAACTAATCGGTAACATAAAAATGATACATTTTTGATTCAATTTAAATTTGCGTACAAGACAGACACTCATTCACTCACATCAAAAATTTGGTGTAACTTTACTCCATAAAACTGAAAAAGCTTTACACCAAACGTGTAAGCTTACTTTTATTACCACCAAATAGAAGTAAGAGTCCTAAAAATCGGATTAAAATTGAAGCTTCCTACTATCTTTTGATGTAAAGTTCTCATAAAGCCATATAAGAACTTTACAGAATACTTAATGGAGTAATATTACATCAAATTTTTAAGCGTTTTTGTCCCACATGTAGTTTTGGTAAATTAACTTTCAATTTATTAAATATCAATTAAGTTAATAAATATTAATAAATATCAATTATAATTAATTAAGACGTTATATACAGCTCTAAATTAATCAAAATTTTCAATTTTTTGACTTTATGCATGTTCGTTTATAGGGGAACTGCAATTGTGAAACAAAAAAATTCTTTTGGACTAATAGGTTGTATACCGCGGAGATAAACGTGTGTGTTTTTTTAAAAGAAAATTTCTAACGTATAAAATATTTGTTTAATTTCTATTTTTATTCGAAATTTTGCATCAATTTTTGCAAAACCTTTGGAAAAGGAATGATATTTGCTTACCTATAATAAAAACAATGGAAAATGTAATGACCTAGAGTTTTTTATAAAATAGGAATAAAACTAACTTATTTGTACATCATGGCTATTGAAGAATATAAACAAAAATTTAGAATTTGAAAGATTATGTTATTTCTTAATTTTGCTACGAATTAAGAATGTTCTAAAAGGAATTCAAAACGTGTTGTGCATGTTGCATGGCATCGGAATGGAGGTTTTAAGGCTCATGATGTATTCCATATTATTTGAAAGTGAAATAATACTGGGAATGGTCAAACTTTAGTTCAAAACTTTGCAGTAGGATAACCAAGTTATGACATTTGCGTTTCAATACTTCACGGAAACTCTTATTGCAAAATTTCAATTGAATCAAAAATAATTTACAATGTTTTTTCATGAAGGGCTACTACATCCACCTAACTAAACCAACACAACACAATCTTCTCTGAATTTATATCATTATCAGCACGAACTGTCACCTTATAAAGGGAACACACACTGCGCCTCTGCAATTGATGTACCTTACAATATTAAATCAGGCTTACAACAGTAACTACCACCAAGAATTGCTGAACACACCATGGAAAAAAGAAAGTCACCACCCTAAAACAATCCCACATGCTTTCACGCAGACGATCGACTCAACGTGACCCCCCCTCTAGGATGACGTCACCCTTACCTGCCCTCAGAATCCCCCCCTCCCTCAACTCACCTGAAGGCAAAGCTGTCGGTCCTCAGGTAAACCAGTTACCTCTCTGGTTTGTTCGGGAACGGAAAGTGAAGTTGGTTGCTGCTTCGAATGTTTTCGAACTGTTCGAATGTGAGCTTCGAAGGTTTTTCCCGCGCGTCTTGTGTCGGATTTTTGTTGTTCTAAACGTTGGACCACCACCACCTGTTGGATTCGAAGTTGGTACAGACTGTGTTCTTTTTCATCATAAAACTTTGCAGGTGTTTCGAGGATTCTTCGATATTTGGGTGTTGTTGCTTCTAGAATACAGGTGAGTCAGATTTGTTTGGTACCAGGAATTTGTTCGTATCCCCCTTTCCAGTTTCCCCCAAGCACCTGAGGGATAAACAAAATTCCATAGTTGCGATCTTGTTTTAAGTGCATGAGAAAATGCAATTTATTTAAGAAATGTGATTTTAAAATTCTAAGTTAATTCATAAATTCCTAAAAAAATATTTACTGAGTGTTATTATTTTTTTAAAAGTATTTATTACTTTTAAAAAATGACGAATCAGAGGACAAAGTTATAGGCTAAATTTACATAGCATTTAATAGCATTGTGTGGCTGTGTGCGTTAGACAAATCAACAATATCTGTGTGGTTAAATACCGATGTACATTTGCATACTCCGAGACCCTTAGGAGAGTTGCAAGCAAAGATGAATCTAAATTATTTATTATGTCACACAAAAAGATGAATCGGCGTTAATTTAGTACATGATATGATAATTAGGTTGTTCTTAAATAATTCAAATGAAAAATTTGATATAATATGCATAATTGTTTAGACCGGAAAAATCGTTCGGTCATCTTAGAATATGTCATATTCAGACATCATTCCTATTCAAAACTTCACATTACAAAATCTTTTTATGTGACTGGTTAGATTGATCCTCTTTTAGGGGTATAATTAGTCAACAATTTTAACTATAGTGTTTCTATGTCGTGTTTTGTCATCTGCTTTTCTTTTATCACAATATTATACGGGAAATATATACGAAATATAATATTTACTGAATTTAAAACTTTTAAATGTATTTTTAATTCAATTATTAGTAAAATCGAGCCCACCCAAAGCCAGTTTAATTCATTGACCTCTCTTTACAACTTTTCTTCCGTCCATTTCCCCGTAATGACTCTCTACCTTTTACTTTCACGACCAATTAAGAGTCTTTTACCATTCATAACATTTAAATGTAGTATACGAGGTAGATTAACAATCACGACTAAATCGTTTGACCTCTTGAGCACGGGGAATTTATTTTTTTATAGTTTTATTGTTGAAGTTCAATATACGAATAAAGCGTGCAGCGTTTGCAGGTGTATTGGGTATGCTATTCTGCGTAGGGAGGAACACAATGACTGATATTAACGAGTTGGGAAGTAAATGAGTGTGTCTGAGTAACAATGGCATAAGTCCACTTCAATCCTTTTTTTTAAGGGGATACGGTACCCAAAACATTATTTCTAGAAATAATAACATAAACTTGTAAATATGGTGGTTTTATATAATGTTCACTCTAAATAAACATTTTCTAGCAATAAAAACAAATATTTACAAGTAGTTTTTCATTTTTTTTAAAGTCAAAATATCGAACTTTTTTTTTAAACGCTACTCCTCTGTCAATTTTGAGAATAACCACCAAACTTGTATAGTTTGTTTTTAGAACAATTTGTTCAAGAACTGTGCATGGATTTTGAAATGTGAGATAGAGTTAAAAAGTGACATGAATTTATACTGAAAATCTCAAAAAATCACAAAAAATTACAAATTATTGAATTCAACATTTTTTAAAAAAATTAAATATACATAGTAGACCTTATTCCATGCACAATTTTTTGCACCATATATATAAGAACACAGGTTAAAAATCTCAAATTTCTAACTTAATTAGCAAAAAAGCCTTAGGGATTTATTAAACACAAGAATTGAAAAAACGCAAAACAGTGAACACAGGTTGAAAGCAGACGAAATACGTATTCAAACTTATAGGAATGACTCCAGAAAATATTTAATAACTTTTTTTCTACAAAAGATATCATTATGAAACTTTCAGTAAATGTTCAAAAAGATATTGTAAATAATAAGGAGTAAAAACTGAAAAAGCGATATTTTGACCAATTTTTGGGTACCGTATCCCCTTAAAGTGTGAAAATTACTACGAAAGGGGAAAAATTTAATGTGTGTTTCACATCAAAAATGGAGTAAGTCAGAGTAAGACTTGGGCTGTTGTTGCCATAAAACGAGTAAATGAAGCCGTAATATGTTGAGTAAATGCACCTATTCCAAATTTTTTTTTTGTGCTTCATAAAAAAGGGAGTTCAGGGGCTAAAGGTTACAGGGTAGAAGAAAGTTTTTGTATCTTATAAGCACTTTATAATCTTTTGGTTTAGTTTAAATTTCAAAAGTAAGTTCTGTACAAACATAAAACCCAAAAAGACGGTAAAAAACGAGTGTTTAATAATTTATTGAAGTTCAATAAAATGTAATTGTTGTTCAATGTTTTATGAAATATTTTGCTGCTATTTAATACCGAAGAATCTTACATATTTATTTTTCGAAATATAAATAAATTTAGCAAAGTATATAGAATAATTTTTGAATTTTCAAAAGAAAATAAATAAAATTAAAATTAGCGCCAAATTTAGCGTGTAAATGTTTAATATAGAATTAAATGCTGTGTTTGGTGCTTTTTGTTTACCTGTTGAGCACAAATGTTTTGGGAAAGCGGGTCTAAGTGAAGATTCTGTTACAAACTACTTTTATGCTATAAACGCAGGAAGAATTTTGAAGCTAAAAATAAAATATTTACTTTTGTAGTTTTAAACAGATCCTGGATTGTTTTATTATTTCGAGCTTTATACCCACATCATAAGTTTCCTTCATTCCATGAACCGAGTGAGCCATCCTTTTTCAAGTGTTGATAAATCATAAGTTAGAAATGGAATAAAATCTTAAGAATGTGCTTTTCTTTAAGAAATGAAAGAGAAAACAATGCCTTAGAAAAGAGATAACATTGAGATAAAACAAATCAGTCATCAAGGACTTGGCGCTTGGAATAAGTTTCATTGTAGTTTGTCCCACAGTTTGTTCAATTTTAACGCTGTGAGGATACCTTACTATATGACCTTTTATAACGGTATATTTATATTTATCTCCAAGACTTCAGATCTCTTAAAGTGAAGACATCCTTCTGAACAAAATACCATTTTTTTTAGTTTTTTTGAAAATCTTAAACAAAAAAAATATGATGAATTATCTGTAATTTAATGTTTCCTTCCTAGAATATTTTAAATGGAATAAATTTAGTCTTTTTTAATGTATATAAAATAAAATAAAGAAAATAGAATAAGTAATACAACTCATGTATAAAAATAATTTTGTTTAAAAGTTAGTGTTTATTTACACTCAAATCCTCAGTAGAACAAATAATCGTTCTTAACATTGCAAGTAGAACATCAAAGTCACGAATTTGTGAATGTAGATGATAATTAACAAAATTAAAAAAAAACGCAAATATAAAATAAGTCTACTTTGTGAAGCTGAGGAGTTATCACGGAACAAATATTGGACCAAAGCTGTTTTTCAAAGTTATTCTTGCCTACTACTCGAAATCCTTAAAGTATTATGCCATCCATGTAAGATTTTTCGAATTTCCCGACAAATTCAGATCATTGGTTTATACAGCGATCTGCTTAAGTATTGACACAGACATTTCTTCGAGTTTACACAGTGACGTTGAGGTAAACACGGTATTCCGTTGAGTTCTGGCTTGGTTGAATAATGGAGTCACGGTAGAAAAAGAACTCTATAAACCTAAACTCAAGTCGATATGTTACCCCATTGGTAAACTTTGAGCTACGTTTCTTAGCTGGTCATTGACATTATCGACTATACTATTTTAAACGATTTTGTAAGAACTAAACTTTAATAAAATTGAAAGTGAATTTGTTCCACAAAAAAGTCATGTACTTAATGAACGCTTTTAAGTTGTTGTATACATAATCATGTACTTGTAACCTATATCTCCTTCTTTTTGTCCGTATGTCTGTACACTTTTCTGTCCGTTTGTCTATTATTATTGGTCTGTTTTTACTTCAGTTCTAACATAGTCAGATTTTAAAAAATTGTATTTTTTTGTTAGAACGATATGCTATCAGAGACCTATCTTTTATCCTACTCTTTGACTATCTGTCTGGATGTTTTTCCGTCCGTCCTTCTACCTATGACAGTCTGCTTTTACTCCAGCTCTAACAGTTCGATTTTAAACTTTTTAGTAAGGTCATATATTTATATTTATTTTATTGTCTGTCTATCGGTTATAAAAGAACTTCAGTAAGTATTAAAGTAACAAGAAAGTATAAGCTATTCTAGTTCATTCAGAATTTTGTGTGTGTGTGTGTTTCGACGTCACAAATTAAATAATTTGTTGTCTTCCTACTACCTAGTTTTATTATGAAGAAAGTCTAAGGGTTGTTTTATAGTGTGTTGTTTTATACACAAGTAAAAAATACAATACATATAGGAAATTTTAATTTGTAAAATCATTTAATTGTTGACTTAAATAAAATAAGTAATGGATGTTGTTTATGTTTTAAAAACATATTTGCTATTTCAAACATTATTCCAATAGAGTTTTCACCAACTTTGCTTTCACCTACTTGGATGAAAATGTATAAAATTTTGAAAAACAGTTCAAAACAGGTCAAGTTTATTTTAGCTTTACTTAGATATCCTCTTAAAATTTTCCCCCTTAAAAGACCCGATATTCACTTTCCCACCGATCTAAAAATGCTAATGTACTTTTATCAATCCCATATATTGTGTCCACAACCCCTCGGATCGCCTCACGTCTTACCAAACCTCGAGATTTCGTAATTAAAAAAAAAGGACCACAACACTCTCTCTCTCTGTGTGTCCCAACACAACTTTTTAAAGCCGTACATCTCTGTAGATACCACGCGAAAGTATAAAGTAGCAATTACTCTGCAGGAGGTCACATGGTTGCGAAACAATCGGTGTAGTATCTCAGAGACAAGGCTGTGTTGTTAACGCCTTTGGCACACCCATCCTCCGATTTCGTCAAATCTTTCAGTGTTTAGTATCATCTCCGAGCGATTTCGTCAAATCTCTCAGAGTAGAATCATCTCCAAGGCGCTTTTGGGGGATCGTTTTAAGTTTCCATGACCATTAGGTTCCATTTTGTTGGAAGAAGGTATCGCATTTATGTGCACTTTTATCTGATTCTTGTGCGTGCATAAATCGTTGAGGGTTTGATAGCGAAAATGTGGAAAGTTGAATGGACGTTTTACACTTTTGATAAAGGAAAGGAGTGAATGCGGTTGGTGTAGTTTCTTTTATTGTGTTTTATTTCCATGATATTTGAAGAAGTTTCGTTTTTTTAAAAAACTAAATGTCTATTACCAAGATGAATTTTTTTTGCACAAGTTGCATGTAATAGGAAATAGTATCGATGATTGATCGATGATGATCGATCGATGATTAAGCAAGTTGGCAATGATAAAATGATTATGGGAGTATAATTGTCAAAACTTTTGATGCGAAAAAACATTTAAATGATATTAAAATATGATAGAAGATATTTAAATGACATTTCAAAATATGATATTAAAAATTTAAATTGATATTGATACATTTTTAAATAATATTTAGACCATTTCCATTATATTTGAAGAAGTTTCGTTTTTTTTTAAAATGTCTATTACCAAGATGATTTTTTTTGCACAAGTTGAATGTAATAGGAAATAGTAAGCAAGTTGGCAATGATAAAATAATTATGGGAGTATAATTGTCAAAACTTTTGATGCAAAAAAACATTTAAATGATACTAAAATATGATAGAAGATATTTAAATGACATTTCAAAATATGATATTAAAAATTTAAATTACGTATTAAATTGATATTGATACATTTTTAAATAATATTTTGACCATTTCCATGATATTTGAAAAAGTTTCGTTTTTTTAAAAATGTCTATTACCAAGATGATTTTTTTTGCACAAGTTGCATGTAATAGGAAATATGTAAGCAATGTTGGCAATGATAAAATGATTATGGGAGTATAATTGTCAAAACTTTTGATGCGAAAAAACATTTAAATGATATTAAAATATGATAGAAGATATTTAAATGACATTTCAAAATATGATATTAAAAATTTAAATTGATATTGATACATTTTTAAATAATATTTAGACCATTTCCATGATATTTGAAAAAGTTTCGTTTTTTTTAAAAATGTCTATTACCAAGATGATTTTTTTTTGGCACAAGTTGCATGTAATAGGAAATAGTAAGCAAGTTGCAATGATAAAATGATTATGGGAGTATAATTGTCAAAACTTTTGATGCGAAAAAACATTTAAATGATATTTAAAATATGATAGAAGATATTTAAATGACATTTCAAAATATGATATTAAAAATTTAAATTGATATTGATACATTTTTAAATAATATTTAGACCATTTCCATGATATTTGAAGAAGTTTCGTTTTTTTAAAATGTCTATTACCAAGATGATTTTTTTTTGGCACAAGTTGCATGTAATAGGAAATAGTAAGCAAGTTAGCAATGATAAAATGATTATGGGAGTATAATTGTCAAAACTTTTGATGCGAAAAAACATTTAAATGATATTAAAATATGATAGAAGATATTTAAATGACATTTCAAAATATGATATTAAAAATTTAAATTGATATTGATACATTTTTAAATAATATTTAGACCATTTCCATGATATTTGAAGAAGTTTCGTTTTTTTTAAATGTCTATTACCAAGATGATTTTTTTTTGCACAAGTTGCATGTAATAGGAAATAGTAAGCAAGTTGGCAATGATAAAATAATTATGGGAGTATAATTGTCAAAACTTTTGATGCGAAAAAACATTTAAATGATACTAAAATATGATAAAAGATATTTAAATGACATTTCAAAATATGATATTAAAAACTTAAATGACGTATTAAATTGATATTGATACATTTTTAAATAATATTTAAAATTGCTGATGTAAAATATCTAATCGAATTTAGTGTTTGTTATAATAATTTACTATATTGGGAAATGTGAATGGAATTTAATTAAATCCCATGATTCAGTTGTTCGATTATGTTGTCCAATGCTCTTCTTAAATTTAAATTGTAATGCTATTTTTTATTCTATTTCTTTTGCCCCAGAATGCAAAAAAATATGCTCAAAGTAGATATTATTTATTAATGCCAAAATTAAACGTTAATTATTTAAAAAAATACAAAGGTGGAAATGTGAACATTCTCTAATGTGTTTTGTTGAACTAATATTGTATTAGAACTAAACAAGATCTATTATCTATTGAGTCCAAATATTGAATTGTGTACCACATTTCAAAGGATAGTTACCCATCTTTGAACTTTAATACTACAGTCCCTGGACAAATTATTAGACGCACTGCAAGATTTCATGTAAAATATTAATTACCGGGTGATATTGTACCGTTTTATTATTTTAAATTGTTTTTTTTATTTTTATATTATCCAATCAATTACCGATTTATTTGACATAAATAAAACAGCATTAATTTAGAAAAGCATAAGTTTATTAAGTTTTAAAGAAAAGTGAAATTAATGTTAGTAAAAGTCAATATTTAGTTGAACCACCTTTAGCCGCTATCAAAGCTTTAATTTTGCGCGGCATGCTATCAATGCAAGACTGTACCGTCTCCTGCATTTGAGGAGGATGATTCCACACATAAATAATCTTATAATAAATAATTAATATAAATTAATCTTAATCATAATTATCTTAAAATAAATACAAATATGTAGTCTACAACACTTCTTTTAAATAAAAATCAATAATATTGTAGTTTAAATATACCATTATTGCATAAAAACTCTTAAGAAACATAAAATTACTAAAAAAAATACAGTGCGTCTAATAATTTGTCCAGGGACTGTATTACACAACTTATTTGTTTCTTTTTACGAAAAACTTCACATTTGAGTAAAACATATCCATACTATACTTGTTTGTCTTGATTACCTATAAGTGAAAAGGCGACATTTTTTAGAAACCCATTTCTAAGGTTCAAAGCCGAAGCCTTTCAAATCCCGATGAACCCGTTCCTCAAAACGAGGTAACACCTACGTACTACTTAATTAGCGAAAGATTTCTCTGAAGTCAAGTGAGTTGAAACCTTTTTACAGTGGAATAATTTGAAATTCTAATAAAGTGGTTGGGTCTCCAGGAAGTCACAAGCAAAAATGCAAAGACTTGTCAAACTTGTTCGTTAGTGGGAAAGAAAGAAAAAGTGCTGTTTGAAATCATAATTCTTGAAAAGTGAACAGGAATAAGCGGAATTTTCAGACTTTGTGTATAATTTACATGGGCTAATTGAAAATATATTTCTCCTGCGGTTTCGTGAATATTTTAGCAAATTTTATTTTATATGAATTTAATGAAGTCTGTTTATTTGAATCGGCTTTAATTGTTTTAATAGTTCTTCGAAATCAACTCATACAGACTAAACAATTTAATTTTTTTACAGCTCGAGAAGTTAGAATTTTTTCACTCAGAGATACTTTGTTTACTCACTCCTAAGTACCTCCAACAAATTAATTTATTATAAACGATTGGTTACGTTAACATTACAAACAAGTGCATATTACACACATACTGAGACTGTGGAAAATCTCTATAACATGTATGAAAAGCTATCATTATTGTTAAGCCTTTTGGTACTTTTTCTTTAGTCTGGCGCAAGTGTCTTCAAATGTAGAATTTGTCGCCAAATACCGTTAAGGTTGACGTAATCTTCAACAATGTAAGGTTACGTAATCGTTGCCATAATTGGTGCATTATCCTTTGCTGGGCCTTATCATTTGCTATTTTGCTTGGCTACCACGGTTAACAGGAAAGTACAAATTTTTCTTACCCAAAACTGATTATACAGTATGTAAATTCTGTTGGTTCCTTTTTTTTTTGTTATTTCCAGTCTTTAAATAATTTTTATAGAGAGTACCTGCCTAAGAAAACAAAATCTAGAATAAATCTATTTAAACCAACTTTTTAAGTTTTATCCGGTTTTTGAAAGTAAATCAACTCTATGATTTGATTATTATAGCATATTTTTAAGAAAATTTATGCAAATTCTTTAAACGGTTTTAATAACTTAACTTTTATGTTTATTTCGTACTTCCTGTTAATTTATAAATATTATTATTCAGTTGCGATTATAACCATGATTTTAAGTTAGTACATTTGAAGTGTTCAAGTGAATGCATTGAATCCTAAGGTTAATTCCACGTAAATACATACCACAAGTGAATTTAAATTTTTTTTTTATTCCAGTTGAAACTTTTATATGTGATTTAGAAAAGTTTGACCTGCAAAAATTTTACATCAAAAACTATTATTGTTTTTATCTGTGGCAACACTGAAGTTTCAAAGTGTATGCTTTTTTTGAAAGCATGTGTTATGGTTTTTCATCATTTTGAATTCTTGAATTTTAAGTTAAGTATTATTTTTTATCAGATTTGTTGGTAAAATTATTAAAATACACTATAATAACTATCTTGAAAACACATTTTTAATCGGCATTTATAAATAAAAAATACTTAATTAGAAAGATTAACATTCCCTGTTTTGGCTGTAGTGTAAGTCACGAAAATATCTAAAAGTTTCTATAACTTTTTAAAATAAGGCTTTGCTTCAAAATTTTTTACGATAATTTCTTTCTATATTAACCTCTGTGTAATTCCACACCTTTAAGTTTTAAAATAAAAAACATTTTCTCTATTTATAAAAATTTTAACTTTGTAGTGTAAGTCACAACGTAGTGTCAGTCACAGCTTCTGTTTGATTTATCTATTGTAGATTAGCTATAATATTTGTAGATTTCTTATATTTTGATAATTTTGATTTAAGATTGCTATATTAACAGCTAAAAGAAAAAGAGAGCAAAGGGAAAGACTTTAAGCATGTGGTAAATTTCAAACCTTTAAAGAAAATTAAAGCAAAAACCACTTTACGGACAACACTTTAACTGAAAATACACCATCTCTATTGCAATGTTCCAGCCGTTAGACAACATTCAATGGCATTTCTCTGCCACCAATGTTGGCCATCTTTACCTTTAGTCATGATAAATGACCAATTGGTGGACTTGGTGATACAGTGAGGAGGAGATAAAAACAGCCACACATTCCAGGAAAATTGACTCACATTCAGCTAAAGATTTTTTCACTTTGCATAAGAAATCTTCCCAAATATATCACTATTATACATATCTGACAACTGTGTAAAGGGCGAAATAGGTAGATTAAATGATATTTGCTCATCAAAGGAAAAAAATTCCGATTCCTGACACTCGAAAATTGCTCTGCTTTTTAAAATTAAACAAATACCTACTTAAAACTGCAAATGTTTCATTAAATCACCAAAAATACTACACGGCTGATTAAACAAATTTAAATGTTGTAAAAGAAAATACCTCTCAACAAAATTCTGAAAATGAATTTGATGCTGGAAAAAGAGCTTTTAGTTCTTTTTGTAGGAAAATTATCGTTAAATATTTTGTGGGGCAAATGTTAAGTAAAGATGCTTATTCAATAAAACTGAAACATCTGCAATGGTCGTGAAGTCTTTTTGCGTGTCCTGAGAAGGAAGGTTTTTCAGACAATGCTACTGAAGAAAGAATTAAGAAATTACCAGAAACCAACTTTAGGGGACGTTGTATAACTTTTTCTAACTATGATTTTACCATGCATGCAATTTTTAGCTTACCGTGTATAAAATTATTTACATTTGTTATTATTGCCTAAATTTCCATATCTGTGATACAATTCACATGATGTAGTGTAAGTCGCAAATTGAATGTAGTGTAAGTCACGCACAAAAATGTTAATAAATTATTTCCTATGATATTTCAATACTTTTTTGCAATTAAATTATTTAGCTTTAAACCTTATACTTAAAATAAGCCTGGTAGAATGTTGATTTACTGCACTGAAGAGAATTGAGTTTAAGAAAAGAAAAATTAGAGTTTATAATGATAAACAAAAAAATTCGACTAAATCCTTTCAGTGTAGTGTAAGTCACATGCAGGAGACCATTTTTATATATATTTATTTTTAGCAAATATAATAAATTAAAAACAAGTGTTTTATACATGATTCTTCATGTGTTCATGTAAGTCATAGACTTTATTTTGAAATAAAATAACTTTATGATTGCTAAATACAATGTCAGGGTAAACTGACATACAATATTTTTTTTGAATAAATAGAAAATAATTTTGAACTATGCAAACGAAATTTGTTAAATCGTCCGAATCGTAAGTCACGCGTGGAAATGCCCCCTAACAATGGTATAAAATTTACAAAATAAATAAAACAATAAAAAAAATCAGTGACAATTGTAATGGTAATTTTTATCTTACTTAATTATTATTGCTTTTTATTTAGCTGTGATAAAATCATGTTATCACTAATAATTATTTTTATCGCAAAAGTAAATCCCCTTTTGTTATTTCATGGTTCATTGAAAGATTTACTAATTGATATAATTGTTGTAAATTTTATGCTATAAAAAAGCAAAAAAAGATAACATAATAATAATAGATAATTATATACTTCAAAATAAATTACTCTATAGTTAAAAGATTGTCGTTCTAAATACTCGTATTTAATAATGCATTGCACCTGAATTTTCAAAAGTGATGCTTTGGCAGAAATATTTATGTTCCAATAGAACTATTGGACATGTTTCAGGTCTTGAGTGGCAATATAAATGCCGAGTGAAAATAAATTCTTTTTCGAGCGCCTCGATTGGTGAGCCAGTCGGGAAAAGTGCTCCAGTCGGAGCACGATCTACGGAAATGTAGGAATATGACAGCTCCCCAGTCGAATGGGGTTAAAATACGTCACTTGAAACAAGCTAAGCTTATTTATTTTTTGCTTTCTTAATGAATTTTTTTCATTTTTAAAAGTTTAAGATTTGCTTATAGTTGTCAAGTTTTTGTACCTATCTATTACAGACTTACATCAACTGATAGACTTTAAAATAATTTCGGATATTTAGTAACTTTTTTTTTACCGAAAAGTCATATTTTTCAGATAGAGTTTAAAATAACACTTAGGGAAAACAAAGAAGGAATGAAGGAAGGTATCCTTCATTACGCATGAAGGTACATATCCTTCATGCGTAATGAAGGATATGTACTTCAGGTTTTCTAGTATACAGTGCGCTGCTGTAATAAAATAAGATGCGGCTTTGAGGTTGTGTTTTATTGCCTTACGCAGATGTCCTTTGACAGTGATTCAAAATTACGAGCCCTATCATCAATATTTAGGAATACTCGGATACTATTTAAGTAACATTAAGATTAATTAACAATCAGATTACTATAACTAAAAATTAAGTCCACTTTAAAGTTTCTAAGTTGTAAAAAGAAATGAATTCGCAGGTGCTCACAATAAATCAGAAGAAATCTTCAATTCCAATTGAAATGATGCCTAAATCCTATTCATTGTGTACACCTGGAATAGAAATTGACAGATAAAAATGCAAATGCTGTAATATAAAGAGGCAATAACACAAAAAGAGACACTAATTTTCAACCGAAACCTCCGACTGCAACCTTGAAAGTGGATTTCCAACTGCGCTTGAAGGGTTAAAATCCCACGACTTAAAATGGAATTAGCATTGATTGAGAGAAATTTTAATCCACTCAATGGGTCTTAAAAAGGAAAGTGTTCGTGGATGGACCGCTGACCCTGTATCCTAAATTAGCACTAATCTGTATTTATAGATCTCCAGTGTGATTCCCTTTAATCCTCCTAGTTGAATATAATACAAAGAAAAGCGATTGGATGTGAAGAAAGTGTTAATGAATTATTTATATGGAAGCTTCATTCAGAAAGTTGCCAGTTCCTTCTTTTGTGCGATGGTATCGATTGAATTTAAAAAGGGTAATTGTCCAAAATTTGGAAGTAACCCTCAAAGGATATTAACAATTAAAAGAATTATGTTTTAATTTTAAAATTATTTTTTATAAAAAGTTTATATGAAGAGCCTATTTTAGTAAAGGTCCAGATATACCTTCAGGTCCGAAATTTGGCAATAACCCTCTAAGGACATATAAACACCACTTTAGAAAATTGTTTTTCATTTTAAAACTTTTTTATAAAAGAAACTTTACATGAAGAGCCTATTTTTAGCCTATTGTTAGCCTATTTTTGGCCTATTTTAGCCTTTGAGCCTATTTTAGTAATTGATCCTCTCTATATACATCACTCATTTAAAACCATAGTGTATCAAAAGAATTTCAGAGTCAGTGTGATTAATTTTGTATCGTGTCTTTGTAATGTTTTTCTTATGGCACATTCAGAAAATTGCTAGTTCCTTCTTTTGTGAGATGGTATCGATTGAATTTAAAAAGAGAAATTGTGTGTAGGTCCGAAATTTGGCAATAACCCTCTAAGGGCATTTTTTATCAATTTAGAAAGTTGTGTTTCATTTTAAAACATTTTTTTAATAAAAACTGTACACATAAAAAGCCTAATTTAATAAAGAAGGAAATTTATTATCAATTTAGAAAGTTGTGTTTCATTTAAAAACATTTTCTAATAAAAACTTTACATGAAAAGCCTAATTTAGTAAAGGTCCAACCTTCACTCATTTCGAACCATAGTGTCTCAAAAGAATTTCAGAGCCAGAAAGAATTTTCTTATATCGTGTCTTTGTAATATTTTTTTTCATGGCACTAAAAGCCATCTGGAGTCTTGTTTACATAAATGTAAATTATGAAAAATATAAATAATTCAATTTATTTTCAATGTAAGTAAAACATTTTATTTCAAAAATTCCTAAATATTCAATGCAATACAATATAATTTCTACACTCAGTTTTTATCTCTATAATCTTCAGGATATACCAATATTAAATTCTTTAGAAATACAGATTTTATGAAGACAAACTACATGCGGAAGTAAACCATCTGTTCGCGAAATAATTGGAATTTTTGAATATTTATCTTTATTAAGATATTAGATAGTGGCTAGGAGATTATCCACCGAAGAAACTCATTTTCTATAAAAACAACTTTTAGCACTAAAAAAAAAACAACTTTTAAAACTCTTTCATTATATCGACGCGGAAGTTGAGGAAAACTACCTATTCACGAAATAATTGGAGGAATTTTTCGAATATTAATCGTGATACAGATATCGGATTATGGCAGGTGACTAGCATAGATTTTAGTATGGCGATAAGAAAGGTTAAAATTGTGATCGAAAGTCTATCGTAGATAGAGTGGCAATGAGAGCTGATTTACTCGTTGGTAAATGGAGAGCATTTCTTCCTCGGGCCAAGTGCAAGGGCTTGTAACTTTGCCTACTGAAGAACATGTTAAGGGGGAAGAAACTCATTAAGGGGGAATGGGCGCGCTGGACAGCGGGTCTCCAAACTCAAGCGCCTCAGTGTTAATCCTATGGTGAAAAAACTATTTTCTCTGCCACATTTCTCCGGCTGTATTGAATATTTTTACAAGCGGATTTTTTATGTGATAAATGTAGCTGACTTACAGGTCCCGACCTTCCCACTTTTTGAAATTGGTTCGAATATTTTTTTTAATTTTCAATAAATAATTTTACACAAAATATTCGAAGCAATTTGAAAAGGTGTGAAGATAGAGACCTGTAAGTTATCTACATTTATTATTAAAAAAAACCTTTTGTAAAAATACGCAATATAGCCGTAGAAATGTGGCAGAGAAAATAGTTTTTTCGCCATTGGATTAAAACTGAGGCACTTGAGTTTGGAGAACCCCGGTCCAGCGCGCCCATTCCCCCTTAAGTTATTCTAGGCAAACAAAATATAAGAAAAATGAAGACCATTGTCCTGAGCATTTTATATATGACAAATTAGGCTACACGAACAAAGAATTTTAAAATGTAAAGTTAATGTTTTTATTCGAAAATGAAGGTGGTGTTAATGGTGTTAAAGTCGCGGTTAATGGGTTAATGTACATCAGATACTATTAGATAGATTCAATTTAAATGTGGAATCTATAGAAAAAATTAACTTGACCAGATTTCTTTAAGTGATTATATTTTAAGCTATGAAATCATCAAAAATGTTTCATAACTCATAAGGAATTGTAAGTAACGGTTTCTTTAATTTTTAACGTACAAATTGTACCTTTGTTACAATAATTGAAAGTCCCTTTAAGTTTTTTTTAAAAATTAAAGAAACTTAAATTATTGTTAAAAATTAAAGAAACTTAAATTATTGTTAAAAATTAAAGAAATTGTTAATTGGCTTATAGCAGAACGAGTAGCGATAGCCAAACTAATTAAATCTTCTACAAAAAAAAAGAGAAAAAGATGTAATTGAGCTTGAAGCATAATACAGACAGAAAAACCATATTCGAGGTCGGGTCAATTTCTTCTCCATAAGCCGTTATCTCTTTATTAATGCTCTAGAAACAAGCTTATTCAGGATTTCAATGCACCAAAGCTTGCACGCATGAATAGGTGGAGTCACAGCGATATCCTTACTGATTAGTGCTGTGAACCGTTACTTGTTTGGGTCAGGGTGAATCTTCGGAAAATCTCACTTTGATTACGTGTAAAGCACAGAAAAAAAATGATCAGACTAAGAAAAAATAGAGACTGGAAACACACAAAAACAATTAGTTCTGATTAGCTTTTGTGTTCGGATATGCTTCGTCAGATTTCGGAGCGTCTTTATTCGCGATTACTGACCTTAGTTGCGTTCGAAAATTCTACTTTCGCATGTTTTTTTTCTTTCTATTTCGTGTTTTTTTTGGGAAAGTTCAAGTTTGCTTTCGGTTCTCGCGGATCAACCTTTTTCTTCTTGTGGGGCGGAAAAATGAAAATAAAGATAAACGAAATGCGAAGAAAATTCTTTGAATCTGGATTATTGTTTCGTGATTGATAAAATTCGGCGCGAGAACAATCATAAATATGGCTTAAAATCTGATGAAGTGTAAAACTAAAACTATTTATTCATACTAAAGTGATTCATAGATTTGCTTCATGGAGTAACATTATAATACTAATAAGGTAAAATAGGAGTAAGCTTACTACAAGCCTGGCTGCCACCAGATGTATGGAGTAACGTTACAGAGCATATTTTTACAGCGTATCATACTCTTAGTACGAAAATTTTGTTTATTGCATTTTAATACTACAAATATGTGTTCACGGGACTGTAGTGTCAAAGATAATATTCGATCTGAGGCCCTGAAGGTTCGAAGGCGACCTTATACCAACTGGGCTCTCACCTTCTCATAAATTTAGCGTGTGGAAAATATCCACATGTTATGCTTCTTTTCCCACATGCATCTAGTCGTGCGCTCTCTTCGACTCACGACGCATGTATGGGAGTTCTTTGGATGAGATAAAGTCCTCCGGCTATTGGAGGAAACCTTGAACTTCACAATCAAAAGCCGTTAAACTCTTCAAAACAAAAGATTAAAAAGTGAATATGGTAATTCCGACATCAGAAGCGGTGTTAAAATATTCTGCTCACGCGGTAACTTTCTAACGGGTGATTTTCTTGAATGTAAAAAGGGTGTATTTTAAAATATTTAATGTGACCTAATGAAAAGATTTGAATACTATTATTAAAATGGCCTTTTAAGGGTTGTTAAACTCTCATGCTTGAAATTGCATCATATTAGTCTTTTGTGTGGTTATAACGCAATGGTTTTAGAACGAAATATTATTTAAATTCGAAATGCATAATGACTTCATTAAACCTCATTGGGAAAGAGCATAATCTTATTATACGTTAGGAGATTAGAATCTTTAACTTTAATATAATTGAGTTGTTTAACTTTCCCTACGTCCTGCGTATATTTATTATTCAAACAATGGTCTTTGTTTCTCAAAAGCTTTTTGTTATGACAAAGTTGCGTTTATATTTAAATTTGTTTTGAGTGCGTTGTGTTATTACATAATAGGAAGTATCATTGGGCTACATAAAACTTAACTATCCTAAAAGTTTTACTAACTGTTGGTCTTCATTTGAATGCTAATGCTTAGTAGAAAAATACAATGTTATAACATAGGTGGTTGGATCTCTACTACTAAAGCCCATAAATAAATTGCAAATAAAGAATAGTTTCGGCCAAACTTTTTTACTTAAAAAAAAATAATGAATTCTAGTATTTATAATTCATTTAATTTTTATACCACATACAATTATGGATATTTTTTTTCGAATATTGTTCAATCAGTATCATTATGTATAGTCTTTTCAATAAACATGCGATTAATACCGGTAATTCGATATTAATATAATTTAATATCGATTCAAATATAATTTATGTTTATCTCTTTTTGAAACTAAAGTATAGTTTCACGTTATGATTTCATTAATGTCCTTAAATTACCTAAAATACAGAAAGATATTTCGGTGATTGGTAAAAATATTTTAGTAAGATATAGCATGCTTGTGTCTCGTGGTTCTCACAGGGTTAAATTCGGTCTGATTACTAGGATAACCATTCATTTCACATAAAACTTTTCAATGGATGATCGTTGTAGATTCTCATTTCCAGTCAGTAGATAAGTTTTAGTATTGAATTTTGCATGCCAAGATCCATAGGTCAATTACCAATGAAAAATATATTTTATTCTAACGGAATTATTCTGATATCAGCAGCACTTTGACATTTTAATATCCATTTGACATCAAAAGTTAGTTGCGTATTAATAAAGTATGTAATTTTTACTTGCCTACAGGCATTGGCACTCGTTTCTTAGAAAACTTTTTAATGGATCTAAAGGTAAACGATCGCTGAAGATTCTTATTTCCAATGGATTAATTTTAGTATTGAATCCCGCTTGCCAAGATCCATGGTTCAATTATCAATGATTTTTTTTTATTTTAATTCTGATATCAATAACATTTTGACATTTTAATATCTATATGACATCGAGAGTTGATTATGTGTTAATAAAGTATGTCACTTTTACTTGCCTACCGACATTAGCTTTCGTTTCTTAGAAAATTTTAAGTGGCTGAGATTGGTAATGTTCCCAGCTGCCTATTTCTATGACCTTTATAAGAATTTTCTTAGATTACAACAAAAAACACTTTTGAATGGTTTTAAAGGTAAATGATTGCTTCAAATTTCGTTTCCATTAGATTATTTTTAGTATCGAATATTTAATGCATAACAACACCAGGAGTCACAGGTTAATGCCTATAAAAATAGGTTTTATTTTAAACTAATGGAATCATTATGATATCCATATCATATCCCGCCATCATTCTGTCATTTTGATATCGGCTGGATGTCTACTTCCAGTCTCTTTTAGAGCAATAACACTTTCGAATGGTTTCTAAAGGTAAATGTTGAATGAACTTTGAGGATTTTCATTTTCAGTAAATTGCTTTTTGCTTTGAATCCAGCCACAGGTTAATGCCAATGAAAATGGATTTTCTCTTATTCGAATATGGAAAATGCCCAGATGAAGGTAATTCTTATTCAACCCTTTCTCGGCTCAACTTTCGCTTATTCCTTTTATAGATGATGCCTGTTCGCGCCAGGGGCAGTCCAAACCTGAACTATTATCCATGTAAATGGACGGGGCAATTTTCTTTCATATATCTGATTTAGAAATATTTCGACTACTATGGTGAAAGTTCATGCCGGACCTTGGGCTGCCTAGAAGAGGTTTTTTTAATAGTGGTATATATCTACTTGAACTATTTATATATTTGGATCTCTAAATGTTACAAGGGGTCAAATCCACAGAAATTTTCCATCCACACTTGTTCTTTCACTAGAGCTTTGAAACAAAACAGTATGGCGGAAAATTCTTCTATGGACTTAAACTCTTTTTACATTTGTGTTACCATTTTTATCTTTTGTATCATTCAAAGCTATTTTTGCTCTCATTGAGTTTTCTATAATTATACTGCTCATATGTCTTAAGGAAAGGGTCATTCTTACAAAAATGTCCTTGTGCCATAACACACACATATTTTTTAAAAAAATATATAAACATCGCCCATTTTTGAACTCTTATAAATTAAATAAGTACGATCCATACATTAGATAAAATAGCCAAAAAAATGCAATAATAGCCATCGTTTTATGGATAAGTTTAAGTTTTCCAGCGTGGGAGAATGGGTTCGTTGGTTGGCATATATTTTCAGGCTAGTGTGCTTGGTCACAGAGACCCGCTATAAACCATCGTCAAGAAGGACGGACACGACATACACACATACAAGACAGATGCTGCCATCTATTGCCACCTCCGCTATTTAGACATCCTGAAGGGGAGGGAAATAGTCTCCAGGGACCTGTACCCGTGGTAAACTGCGCAATGACCGACCACAGGACTTTCGGACTCAACAGATTTAACGAGCGCGTACTCCGCATATACTCGGTGGGTCTTCAGTGGTACCGCACTCGATCGCGGGACCTTCCGATCTCGAGACCCAGACGCTGACCACTAGGCTCTTCACAGCCCCTGGGAGAATGGGTTGGTTGGTTGACATATATATTCAGGTTCGTGTGCTTAGTCAGAGACCCGCTTATAAACCTTCGTCAAGTAAGACAGACACAACAGACAACACACACGCATAAGTGGATCCATCTATTTTTTAGAGACAGAGGCCAACTAGAGGATCCCCAGAATTGGCTTGTCACCCCCAGAGGTATTGATTTGGTATGGGAACTTGGAGGACTTTCGGACCCAACAGATTTAACGAGCACGTACTCCGCATATACTCGACAAACACAAACATCCATGCCTTACTGGGATTCGAACCCGAACCCAGAGGCTCCAAAGGCTAGGGAGAATGGGTCTAAAGTGTTTAAGAAATTAGGTAGTTAGGTTGTACGTTTTCCGACGGTCTATTTCTAGCCTTCACGCGGAGCTTAAACACAGCAACTTATGCCTCGTTTTTGGAACTTTAGTCAAGTGACGAAGTCGGCACCTGAGCGTGACCCCAACGATACCTTCGAGCGACATCGTATACTATGCGGAGTCAGGACTTTCGATTTCACAGATTCAACGAGCACGCACGTCACAGTGCACTCAGTGCAAAAAAAATAATACAAACATACAACAAAAACGCCCATGCCCATTTATTTTTATTAGGGACTCTTTGACTGCCTGACCAGCTCCTTGAATATTCTAAGAAAGTCTTTCAAATAAAAAAGAAAAAAATTTGAATAAATTGGTTTTTGAACAGATGTTGTTCTTAAATCTCTCTATATCTACTGTAACCATAGATATCATAATTAAATTATTATATTGGCTGATCACGTGACCTCCAATGCTAAAGACGGGACGCGAATGGAGGCCAAATAGGTGGGCATAAATGCGAATGTTGCTGCCACTTCAAGGAGAAAAATACTACGAAAAAATACCATTTAATTCTAAAATTACAAAAAAAAAAATACTAGAACAGCATTTCAAGTCACTAAAAAGATTGCGAAATGCAGCTAATATTTTTAAGATATTTATCTGTAATTTTAGAGTTTATTTTAAAATTATTCTAAAATACTAATATCCTCCTTAAAAATATCGTAAAAATACTAGCTGCATTTTGGAATCTTTTTAGTGACTTGAAATTCTGTTCTAGTATTTTTTTTGTATTTTTAGAATTAAATGGTATTTTTTCGTAGTATTTTTCTCCTAAAAGTGACAGCAACATTGGCATTTATGCCCACCTATTTGGCCTCCATGCGCGTCCCGTCGTTAGCATTGGAGATCACGTGATCAGCCAATCTAATACTTTAATTATGATATCTATGACTGCAACCTGTAACATTATCTGACTTAATTTCTTATTTTTTCTATAATTAAATTTCGTGTTCGTTTATCATTTGTATCAATTGTCGTTATCTTTCTAACCTGAAAGATACCAGCATCTATTGACCAACAAATGATATTTATAATTAGACTCGTTAGTTTCCCACATAAAAGACCTTTGTTATAAATTTCACTACGTGTCCTATTTTAAGAATGTTTTCTATATATTTTTTAAATGGCTTAGGTCCTATTGTTAGAAATAGAAACCCATTTGTAAACTTTTTTACCCTTCATACTCTATTGGACCAATTTCCAATAAAAAACTATTATTTTTCAAACCAATTGAAAATAAAGGTATTTTTTAAATCTCAGAAAGGGAAAGCATATATTTTTATGTGTTTAAGGCCCTGCTTCCCCCCCCCCCCACATTTATTAAAGCGTTAAAATACACAATTATACTTTTTTATTATTTATTTAACACATCAAACTTTTATGACATTCCATTGCAAAACCTCACATTTAGAAAAACCGATAAAACCAACAATATTTTTTCAATATAGGAAGCAAAAGCAATTGCTTTCTGATCTTATTAGTTATTAGTCACCTTGTGCGGATATAAAAGTGCTACCAGGAAGTTTAACGGCCGTGTAAAGACAGAACAAAAAAGAAATGGCCAACAAAATCCTTTGCTTCGCGAGTTCGGCTCAATTGATCTAATGAAAGGAGCAATTTATTAGGCGATGGCATTCGGTAATTATCAAACCTGTCTCAAATCTCGCTGTTTCGCCAAGTAGCTCCTGTAGATGGTAGAAGAATGGAATTTTTGGCGAAGATGGGCTCAAGAGTCAAGACATTCATATGAAACAGTACGTTGGATGGTATAGAGGTGTTAAAACAATGGGTTCAAAAGTCAAAATGTTCAAATGCAACAAAAGTTTAGTTGGCATAGAGGTGTTAATACAATGTCGACTGGATGGAGGAGATAATATTTGACATAACTTACGAGCCGTACGTGGATGTATCAAATATTCTGTCGGAGGCTAGCGATAGACGGCCGGGAACGTGCAAACCAAACATGTCATGCACGCGAATATCTTATAAGGAAAATAACCTTATTTAGTATGCTAGAGTAGAGTTCTTTCAACTTTAGGTTGCAAATGTGTCGAATTAAAGTTTAATTGGAATACATTAAATTCCAAAAACTATTTTCTTCTTCCTCAAATAAAAAAAAAGGAATATAACTGGATAATTTGTTCTATTCTTTTAGTTTTATCTCTAATAAATGAACTGCTAAACTATTTAAGATAATCTTTGTACTTCTTCAATTAGTCAAGAGAATGTTAAACAAAAATTTGTCGAATGTCTGTTTTCACTCATAGAAACACACGTTTTTTAGGGAGATTGGTAAATATATTATAAAGTATATAATTTTACAGTTGCATGGTGTCACAGTCATGGAGGAAATACAGTTATTCATGTTAAATAAAAAAAACTTAATAATTGGATAATTTACATTCGTGACTGGTACATAAAATGCTTGATCAATTGTTATTCAACACCATCTTTGCAGGCATGACTTATTTCAGTAATAATTAAGTGTCTGGATGTTACTTCTGTTAATAAACTCATAATTTTTTAATGCTGGTTAATAGCTGTTCTATACACTATAATAAATTAAAATATGCCCTTTTGTTTCATATAAAATTTCTATTACATATTTTGAAAGTAATATACTTTTTATTTAATTTTTTTAAAAAATACACAACTTTTAGTTGTCTTTTTATGTGTGTTTGCGGATTTTAAACCTCATTAAATAAGTAAAACAAGCATTTTTCATTTTTTAAATCTATTTTCAAAACAATTTGTAACTTAATAACAGAAAAAATATTTATTTTACATAGAATAAACAAGATATGTTTTATCTAACAAGTTTTGAATACGAAAGTAAGAATAAACGTTTTATAACTTTCACAAAACTTGTTTCTTGCAAATTTCAGTCCACTTAACCTCCTATAGTCCTACGCTAAAAGTTTTAAGTGTGAAAAGCCTATTATTACTCATCACATCATACAGTTTCTTTTCAACTCAAGCTACTCAAAAACCTTTTATTATATACAAAACTGGTAACAAAAACAAACGACTGCATATCCTAAATTTTACTAAGAAACCCGGATACGACAGTGGAAAGTTTCTGTCGGTAAACAAAACGTAGAGGTAAACTGAACTAAGTTCTTTAGACATTAAGTCAGAGATTAGTACAGTTTACCTCTCTCTAAGGCATTGAAAAAAAAAAACGCTTTAAGTTAGACAAGAAAGTATGCTTTCCATAGAGTCTTAAAAAAAGGTCGAGTTTACTGCTGGGGGGCAGGTAAACTGCAGTATCTAGACTAAGGACTCGGACCAATGTTGCTAGCACTCAATAACTCTAACCTATAAGAAAATATACTGAAAGACAGCTTATTTCAGAACATAAATGGTCCAATTCCTTGTTGTGGTTACTGCAGTTTACCTGCCCACGGCAGTGTAATCAGATTACACTATTTTGTCTTCACGCTGTTCCTATTGCTCAAACAATAATTTTTTCAAAAGAAGATAAGCTCTCGTCGTTCTTTATTCTTTGCACAAATTCCAAAATGACGAAAACACAACAATAAGATGTAGTTTATTTCTAACGAGATACACAAGGACTAAAAAAAGCAGTCCCTCTGGCCTCTATTATGAAAACAAACGAGAGTTGTTCGGTCGACCCTAAACGCGCAGAATACCAATAACGCGAGACACCCAGAAGACAATAGGAAAAACCCCTTCGGGCACACTTTCCAACGCTGAAGAATCTTCAATTAAAGTCCAACTCGGAATAATAAATAAACAAATGCTTTTCGCTCTAATGTGATCTTGTTTTGTGTATGTTCTTTCAAAGGCGTTTTAATGAAGGCAATCAAAGTGACGAGCACAGTAAAAAAAAACAATGGAAGGCGTCTGGGCCTTTAGAATAGAGGAATGACCTAACGCTGCTGCATTTATGAAGATGCATAACTATAATAAGCTATTATCTCTCGTGTTAGTTATCGACGTAGTATAAGTTAATCTCATTTAAATTTCGATTAGTTATTAATGAGAACTACTGGTTAATCTGGTAATGATTACTCTACTACTGTTCTGATATTTAATGCCTGTTTCATGAGAACTACTGGTTGATCTGGTACTGGGTTAGTATAAGTTGGTCTCAATTAAATTTCGATTAGTTAATGGATGAGAACCACTGGTAAATCTGGTACTGGATTACTCTACTACTGGTCTGATATTTAATGGCTGTTGCATGAACTACTAGTTGGTCTGGTACTGGGTTACTCTATTTCTGGTCTGATAGTTAATGGGAAGAATGTGTTGCTTGAGAACTAATGGCAGTTGCATGAAAATTAATGGCTGTTGCAAGAGTACTACTGGTCTGAATAATGTGAAATTTGACTGTAACTCCTATGAAATACTGTATTTTTTTGTGTGAATGAATTGAATATGAATAACTTGGAGAGAAAGTTCCTCTAAAGTTTAAGGGTAATGTTTTATATTAATACTGATAGCTCTGTCCCAAGCTTGTTAAGGAATATTAAAAGATTTTTGGTTATATGTTATCACTCCATTTGTGTAATGCTATATATTTTTCTATTACTCAACATTTTTTACGAATCATATACTATATAGCTTCACGAATGCCCCAGTCAAATTTCTCATCAATCTGGTTAGTAAGTATTTTTCATTTTTTTTTAAGTGAGAGCTTAAATCATAATTACCATTTAATGTGCGTTGTGTATAGGCACCCACCGCACCGATGGGCTGATGTTGCATGAAATTTAATAAATTGTAATGATAATGAAACCAGTTTGTTCATCGAAAAAATTAAAAACTCATGTAAAACGAATGGTTTAATGCAGTACGATTGATAAAGTATTCCGCATTGATATCGGATGTTGAGCGCTTTGCTGTATTAATTTTTTAAATGTAGAATCATGAAAAAGTAAATTACCTTTATATACTTAAATATCAAAACAGAAAATAAAACTATGCTTCATCAGACATTGCAGCTAGTTCAGACATTTTCATTCGAGTCCAGGTTTCAAATTTCTTAGGTTTGCAATTCATATTTTGGGGATGTAACATCTTTGTTTTTCTATAGTCGTATTTTCCTCCCATCAGCGAGCTCCATTTTGCATGGGGAAAAGTACTTGCAACGATTTCGCTAATATGAATTTTCGTGACTTCCGCGGAACATGACAAAACCAAATAAAGTATATTTATATAAGGACAATGAAATTCCTTTTTTATAAAAATCTTTTCGTTAACAATAAAAACATAAAAACTGAAAGTCCACATGACTGAATTGAATATTACACACAAAGAAGAACTAGGTAATTGAAAAAACACACATTATCCCGGGCCCATCGGAGCAAACTATGCACAGTCGACATACATTGCATGTTCTTCTTCCTAATGGTGTCTGTCATGAAGCCCCAGAGGCTCTTGAAAACACTGATTTGAGTGTCACAGGAGGTTGGGAAAGTGGAATTAGTTTTCATGTATTATTTATAAATATCACTGTCCCGCAGTTAAGAAATGCAGGGGGCTTTCCAAAACATTCTTTGGAGGACATTCTTCCAGGACGTTGCACTATAGCTTGGAAGGAAGTTGGTGGATTTAAGTTTCACATGTTTTCAAGAAATTGGCTTGTTTCAGGTGACGTATTTCCTCCCAGCTTTTCCTTTGATCGGTGTTCTATGTATTAAATCCCCAATTTATTTTCATTCACCATTTCTGTTGCCACTCTGAAGACATGAAACATGCCCATTGACCAATGTCATAAAGTTTTTTTTTTAAAGACTATTTTTATAAAGCAGAAATTAACTGATAACTCGAAGACATTTCGGTTTTGAGCCGTTTAAACCATTTCAAAAATGGAATGCCTATTAACTATTTTATCTAATCAAACTAATTTATACAAGGTGTGTTCGAAAAGTTCGATGATTGGGCTCATAACTAAAAAACCGCGCCGGTTAGGATCTTGCACTCACGCAGGCTCAGTGAGAGAAATGTCATCTAGAATGTCACTGCGTCTGCGTGAGTGCAGATCCTAACCGGCGCGGTTTTTTAATTATGAGACCAATCACCGAACTTATCGAACACACCTTGTACAATTGTTTTTGAAGCAATAATGCGATTTTTATAAATAGTAGCATGTAAAGCTCGATTGAAACGCAAGGTTGAGGGTAAAACAATTAAACGATTGAAAGATAAATTTGTTAAATAAAAGATCCAAACATATATTCTTTAGAATTTTATTTTCTATAAATGTAATATATTGTTCGACATTGTCAAATTCATTTTTTTATTGAATCCAACTTTTCAATTAACAATAAACTCAATTTTCTTCAATCAAATAAAAGTATGATACTCAACTAAACATATAAAACTAAAAGTAGAAATCTGAATGGTTAGCAATTTTGGGCTGGGAAAATTTATTATAGTGTCTCACAGATTTTGGAATTGCAAAATGAATTTGTGACTGTATAGCAAATAGTGCGTATTGATAAATTAAGATACTATTTTATTTCAAAAAGCTATGTTTAACTAATGTAAAAATACATAATTTACTTTTATGTATTTGCGTGGAGTTCTTTATTTTTTCTATCCTTTGTACTGCAAAGAAATTACTTAGTTTCTTCGGAGCACAATAAAATAATGTGTTTTGAAGCAAAATGAAGCGATCCACAAGGATAGTTATATCACTTTGTCTGTAAGCTGATTATTTTTTCCTAATGATTTTAATGGTAAAGTTATTCAAAGCAAAATGGTTCAACTCTCCTTGTTGGTAATTTCATTCTGATTCCTATCACCTCAAACAATTATTCCAACAATATTTCGAACACTCTCTGAAATATTATTACCAAGAAGCAATTACTCCCCATTGCGGTCATTGCATACACGGATCTGTGGAATTTCAATTTCCAAAACCTCGAAAAAGCATCGTCAACCGAGCAATTGATGCGGAAGGCCCTCTTCGTAAATCACAAGTTCTTTGTTTGCCACTGCACACGCGAAAATCGGTGAGTTAAAATATGGGCCCTCGAGTCACAATAACAACACATTGCGTTGGCTTGAGACGGCTGCAACTAACACTCTAATCATAAATGAGTATTATATTAAAATTTACACTAGTATAAGCATACTTATAAGAAATGCTGTTTTTAAACTGCTCATTTTATTACCGTGAATAAGTTATCTAAACAATAATTTTTATTTGCAAAGCTAAAATACATTTAAAAGAAGTTTGAAAATGAAATTTTGAAAAAAGCAATTTTTTTCACAAAACATGCTAAAAATAATTTCTAAGCTAAATATTTCGGAAAAATGTATTATAACTTAGGTAGTCTTGTTTGGTACATGTACACAAAATATCAAGTTATCTGATTATTAGTTTCTGCTTGCGCGCAATGAAATGGTGTGTTAAATAAAGATAAAATTCTAAATAAGGGATTTGTGAACTATACAAATAATTATTTTATTTTCCTCTATGTGTTACACAATGACAAATATGTGTACTTTTGAGAAAAGTAAGAATCATTATTGGGTATTTCTTAATAAATATATTAGGTTGAATCGAAAATAGACCTTTTTTAGACCTAGTTTATAGACTATGCAATCCTAAGACAAAGTAGCTTAAACGTTAGATAGATTTTTGTAAAACAAGATTGGGGAACACTCGGCGAAAATTACATCCATTGGTTTCACCCTGCCTACCTTTGTGGGAGAGTGGATACGGTAACGGATGTCGAGGGTTAATTTGAAATAACTGTATGGCAAGTTTTTTTTAAACTTTAATTATATATATTCAATTCATGCAAACGTTAGTGATCAACTTCTTTTAAATAAACAAACTTATTTTTAAGAAAATATGTTGCGTCCTATTTAGTTAGATATATATAATTATTTAAATTCTTTGAGTATATAAAAGAACATCTACACTCTTAAAACAAACGAGCGTTTTAACGCAGTCTGAGTTAATTTCCAATCTTTTCGTGCCGAAAATGCACTTCCCTATAGGAGTGGATTCACTCTTTTTGCGGAGTGGGTAAAAGAAATAAAAGAAAACAATCGCGTCCTACACTCTTAAAACGTGCAGTTTTAACTCAGTCCGAGTTAATTTCCACTCCTTTCCGGTGCCGAAAATGCACTCCCCTATAGGAGTGGATTTCACTCTTTTGTTTTAAGAGTGTAGTCCACGCATGTGAAGACAATTACAACTACTCTAGACAATACTATGAAGAACATTTATAGTCTATTTTTTTATTAAAAGCAGAAAGCTGTAGCATTTTCCTCCTTAAATTTCAAATAAAAATTACACAATAAATGCACAATTACACAATTAATACCTGTTACAGTTTTGTGAAACCTCCACTATTTTGCGTCTGGATTTTTTTCTATCTTCAACGAACATGTTGACGAAAATTCAAATGACGGCCGTTTTGGTAATAAAAAAAAGACCTATTTCGCTCGGCTTCCGCCCACATTTAAAACGCACTGCAAATTTACTTTTTATACCCCTTAATTTTCTTGTTGCTCGTTCGTTGACTTTACTCTAAAGCAGAAGTCTTCACACACGAAATAAATACTTCGTGACAGACGCTGGAAGTTTCTGAAATGTAAATCGACGTAGTTCACGGAATGTCAATCACAAATTTTAAAATATCAGATAAAAAAGAAATATTGTATGTATCTCAGCTTTTTTTCCCTTAGAAAGTTCTACATTGACAAATAACTAATACACTGCTCAAAAGAATTAGGGGAATGATGGTTTAAACCCTTTCATCCCCAATGATTCCATTAGGAATCCTCAGCTTGCGATTTTTTTTCTCACTAAGTTAAGCTCGCACTTATTTATCGTTGGATGGAAGAATCATGTCTTTTGAAGAATTAAATAATGTTTGTTTTAATTAAATGAAAACGTGAAAAACATGGTAAAATAAAATTCACTCCCCAAAACTTTTAAGAAATAAATTGACCCTAAATTCTTCACATTGCATTCTTAGATGTTTAAAAATTGATTTAACTTTTTTTAACAAATAAAGTTTTCAAAAAAGTATTGTTATACTTTATTAAAAAAATTATGATTCCAATTTTTTCCCTTAAATTTTAGTTTAAAAAAACTAAGATATTTTCCCCTGTTTTTTACCATTTCATTGTGGATGCATAATGAGTCTATTTCACAAATTTTAGATTTTTAGAATAAAAAATAAAACGTTGTAACTGAAAGGGTTGACAAAAGTACGCAAAGTGCTCCCCTAATTGTTTTGAGCAGTGTATATTGAGAGGAAATTTTTTTTTTAGTTAAAAACTCTAATTCGTACTTTTTAGCTTCCACACTACGTTTATAACATTTCATTAATGGATTCAACAAGGTATTCAAATTGGTATTTTTATGAATGTTTTTTTCTTGTTATGCACATAGAACCTCTTCTTAAAATTATGAATTTAAACTGGTTATTGAATTGAAATTCAGAAGTTTGAAATAAGTCCAGAAGAAACGATGAAACTAGTAATAGTCGTGAAAAAAATATATTTCATGGTAGGTTTGTAATTAGTTTTTAATGACGATTTAATAGAGCAGATGAATCTTCATACAACGTTATTATCGAAAATTTAAGATCACGAGTAGGCAATTAAGTGATAATAAATTTCGATACAAAAAAACTCTTATGATCATGTACATTAAAAAGTTATTCTTATCTCCATGGAAATTAAATGCAGCAGTCGGAAGTACATATTTACTAATAAATACTATAATTATTTAAACTTTATCATGTATAGGTATAGTATATGAACGCCAATATTTCAAACTAATTTTTCTATTGAAGATCCGAAAACAACTTTTTTTAACCAAGCAGTAGAACTTTTTTCTTGAATTAGATATTGTGATTTAGAGAGTTCAGAGTCGCAATGATATTTTTAATATAATATTTGTTAATCATTTTGTTAAAACTATGTTTACATGCATCACATGTCATTAAATTTAATTACAAGCATCTTGAATAAAATGGAATTGCTTCTGTATTCTCCAAATATTGGAAAGTAAATAGTCCTTAAACCGTTTAACAAAAGGCTTTTCTATTATAATATAGTATCTAAAGACTTTGTCAACTTCAAAACAACCTCTGGTTTTTGTTCGCAGCCGTATGTAGCACACTGTCATACAAATGTGTTCAGAAGATAATTTTTTTTTGTAATGTATGGTGCAAACGCAACAGTTATATAGACACTGACATTTTTTGCTTTAGTTCAATCTGCATGTTCTGTTACATCGAATTAACTGAAATTAGAAGTAAGAATATGATAATAAATGAAGGAGTTTTCATTAAAAAGTTTTCCCACACGCCTCGTTGTTAAGTATATAACAGTTCATAATTAAATTGTACGTCACTAAATTTCATCAGTTTAATTTAATTCGCTTTGTAGGTCGTTAATAATATTCTTATTACGAAATAACAAGACGTAACCCCATGATATCTTTAACTTATCTCAATTTTCCATGCCAAAAACATTATAATACCAATTAGCCTCCGTATGAATTCAAATAAAATTATTTAAATAGCGCGATAAACATACCATACACATTATCCACCAATAACCAAGACAAATGCACACAAGAAAATCCTCCATTAATATATTTTCCTAAACGTATGCCCCAATGGGAAAACAGATGAAACTGTATAATGAAGCCCCATCCATACAAAAGGGCGTTAACATACAGTTAAGTGAAAGTGGGCTCGGCCCCGTGTTATATTACCAGGACGTGGGCGCACTGCCGAAGACGTAACAGAAGAAAAATCGAAATTCTATTGTCACCCCAGGGTGGATTGTTGACATGACTCCTTCTTTAAGCGGGTTAATCGGATATAAATTCTAAACCGCGCCTAACGGGCGGTCTGGGAATTGAGTCAGGCCTTCTATTGCAGATGGTTCTGTTGCAGTTCGAGTGAGTCTACACGGTTCAAGGCGATTGATAAGAGCCGACGAAATTCGAGTTCATGCCTGATTAAAGAAGATAACTCTCTTTCTGTTTCTACTTTAAAAAATAAAATATAGTGGAGTAAATACAAATTGACGACATTTTTCAATCCTTGTCTTATTTTCTGCGAGACATTTGTGAGAAGAATTATAATTGAGTTTTGTTTGTATAAGAACTCGCATCTAAATAGGTTTAGATCTTCATTTAAATGAGAGAATTGCTTACAAAATGATTGGTCAAATTCAAAATTTGTGCATGTATTAGATGTAGAAGTCGTTTGTTCAAAAATTGTGACTATATTTCATTTGAATTTATGAATATATTTGCCCTGAATACATACAAATCCTTTGCCTTAAAAAAGGAGGATTAAAGGAGAAGCAAAGTTTTAGAGGAAGGACATATCACTGTGTTTTAAAAATACACTTTTACACTTTGTAAAGTTATAAATAATCTTTAAAATACAGTTCGTTACACAATAATTATATAAGAATAATTTATATTTTTGTAATCTTTTTGCTTTAAGCAACATTTTTAAGGCATTTGAGTTATTATTTTATTATTTTAAATATTTTTACACAATTTAATAATTTGTGATTCTGAGAGGAGAGTTTCTTTACATTCTTCACTTATTGTTATAAAATATTCATACATTCAATAAACAACATAGTATTCATACAAAAATGTGCTCTTATTGCTTTTAATACGAACTCCAAAAACTTTTGTTTTAAACAAAGCTTGCAAAGACAAAATTGAAGATCTAAGTACAAGAGTGAAAAACAATATAATTTTGAACGTTTTTATGTATCCAAGACAATTTCGAACATTTTTCTAGTTTTTATTTCTTAGAAACTCTTCATAACTGGCAAACGTAGAAATATTTTATTAGAAATATTATTTCAAAAATTTATCATGCATTTAACATAAAAAAGAAAAAACATAACATTTCCTGCTATATAATGTTCAGGAAACTATGAATTGCAAAGAAATTTTTTTATTAAACAAATTTTAGTAGTTCACAGCAGATAATTAAAATATTTTGAACTCTTGAGTTTTACTAAATCGCACTATTCTTTGTTGACTGTTTATGAGTTCCATTTTTAAAACAACTATTACGCAATGTTTTATGAATTGATTTTGGTAAACTGAAACCATCTACCCATTGTCTAATAAGAATCTTTGAGAATTTTGTTACTGTTATGTGGAGATGTAAAACATAAAATCTCACTGTAAAATTATTAACCTGTATGTTATTAATTTTTACTTCCATTTTTGCAAAATTTAAACTTTATATGAAAATAAATTTTGCATGTAGATTACTTTGTCGGTGGCATATAATTGTTAAAACGTGTGTGCATTAAATTTTTGTGGGCACTCGCTTAATTGTCGACTTTTCCATTCGACCATGATTCTAATTTACGCGGCGCATATCACCTACGTTAAAGCCCTGTCAATCAAAGACTAAAAATAAGCACCAGGGATCGCTTCTGCCGATAACCATAACAAATACTTTTCACAGATGGGTCAATTTCCATGTAATCCCCCGTATGATAGATCTCCTGAAATGTCAATACCGCGAAGACAGGAAGAAGTCGTGTCATGTCGTCAGAAGTCCGATCTCCCAGTTTCCGTGACTGTCAGTCATAAAACCAAGAGAGGCTTACCTGAGGTTCTTGAAGGAGATACAGGCTGCTGATCGTGAACTCGCATGACTACGTTTTCTTGCAAGGGTGACATCTTGGGCAGGGTTAGATCGACAATGGCGTAATGGAATTTTTTTTTCAATATCAACACTGTAAAAAATATTGCATAAGGTTATTCCATTAAATTGGTGGCTGCGTTTTCTTGCAACGGTGACATCTTGGGCTGGGTTCGATCGATAATGGCGTAATGTGGGCATTTTTTTAAAATATTAACTCTGTAAAAGTACAGGTCAATTCCATATTACTGTATCGTAAGTCACAATTTAAAAAATCTTTTTAAGTTTGAAAAAAATCCAATTAAATAAAGCACGTTACATTATTTAGTTGCAATAAGTGTAGATCAGCTATTCCTCTTATTTTTTTTTCATTTAAAGTTAAAAGTTGTAGTGATAATAACTTTTTGACAAGTGACTTCCACTACAGAAAGAGTATTATATTTGCATGGAATTAGCCTATGGTATAACGTTAGTCCATTAAACTGGTGGCAGTATCCAGGTTTTTCGTGCTGCTGCATCCGGCTTTTATGGAGTAAACAAACCACCACAATATTGCATATAGTATGCTTCAAACTTTCTATTTGATGAAAGCGTAATCTTTAGGGTGACCAGACGTACTGCATTTTGCAGTACAGTTTAGTGTGCGATTTAATTATCTTGCTATAAAAATTTTGCAAATAGTTTCCGTTTAATTTTTTTATAAGGCTTTTCAAGCAAAATCAAAGCACATAATGTATGATTTATGAAAATTTAATGATAAGTTCATAGTCGAAAAGTTAAGAAACAAATCTGGGCAGGCTAGTAATCATATTTAGTGTTGTAACTTTATTCCATAAAGTTGGAGGCAGGAAAAACCTGGATACTGCCACCATTTTGATGGTAAGGTTACACCAATTTTTCGGAATGGGAAATGAATTTTATATTTGAATTGGTAAATGTAAAAGCTGTCATAGTTCCAGGAAGATTTCCTTGCATGCTTCTTTTCACTAAAATATCAAAAGAAACGCTTGTGGGTGGAAATTCTCCTACCATCCTTTTTTTCATTTAACGATTTATTTGAAAGGTGGCAGGTGAATAACGTTAAGGTTTATTTACGCTCTGTCACTGTATTTAATCTTCTGTGACTCTTTATTTAGTGAAGTCTTCTTCGATCAATTTTATCCTCTTTAGGTGGTTTCACACTGCTACACCTAATGCATTCATTATAGGGAGAAAAAAAAGTTTAGAATGTCAACTTTAGTTACCGTTTTATTTTTGAAGTTGGCAACATCACACATTTTTTTCTAAAAATACATGGTTAATGGACCCATGAGTGGACACATTAAATTGGGCAATGATGCAAACCGTCAGTTATTCACCTCTTTTCAAGGTGGATTTAACACCTCAAATTTACATTTTTATCGCCTTCTTGGAAACTCCGGAAGCTGCTTGAACCAACATAAAAAAGGGAGTTCGCTTTTCTCACCCAGAATAAACAAATGTAATGACACCTCCGACATTTCAAATTTGACATAAATACATTGATTGTCGTGAATATAGTTAAACTCATAGTTTCCTTGCACAGAAGCCACGACCCTAGGCGAAGCTATAAAACGCGCGGAGCAATCAGATGAAGAGGAAATTTCAGCCGTTTTATTCTGTCTTCATCTGATTGCTCCGCGCGTTTTATAGCTCCGCCCGTGGTCGTGACTTCTGTGCAAGGAAACTATGAGATTAACTATAGTGATTTGGGGCAAACTTTTTGGCGTGGGTGATTAATTCAGCAAAGTTGAAATGTAATTGGATTATTTCAGGTGACGTAGTTATTTCGAGCTTTAATTCCTGCATTTCCTTCGATTGGTGTTCCCACGTGACGTTGATTCACCAATCGGGGCTCGATAAAGAATTTCTTTTTATTCAGCATTTCTGCTTCCACTCAAGTCCTGATACGTACCGTTGTGGGAAATATTTGTAAAGTTTAATAATATATACTGCGAAAAAATAATTTTACTAGTATTTAATTAGCAAATACTTTGATCTGTCTTTTTGAAAACATATTGCATTTTTATATTAGAACATCTAAGTTGGACACTTTCTTTTGAAACTACTAATTAGATTGAACTTATTGTGTTAATAAAAGAGTTTATGCCATTATTTGTTCTAAGGCAGCTGTTAGCCGGGGAAATATTAAACACCACATCATTCAAGGGCGAATTCCCATGTCAAACAATGAACCTTAGGGTAATTCCATGCAAAATTATTCTGTCTGTAGTGTAAGTCACGTTTGTAAAAAGAGATTATCACTACAACTTTTAACATTAAATGAAAAAAAAATTGTGGAATAGTTGATCTACACTTATTGTAACTAAATAATGTAATGTATTTTTTATAACTGCGTGAAAAAAATCCGATTTTTACACTTAATATCAAACGCGTGCGAAAAGTTATACTTTTTAGAAACAGTGATAAAAAATTACTTTTTTTCACCCAAAAGCGGTGAAAAAAAGTACTTTTTTTCACTATTTTCTTAAGATGCCAACATTTCAAGTAAAATTTCTAGTTCATAATATTCATAAACCAGAAATTTATTGATCTGCTTTATTTATAAATATTTTGCGCGTGAATGTTATTATTATTTTTATTTTTTAATCAGTATCCATGTTCAAATGTTTGACTTTAAACTAAAAAATAAGTTTGTATTTTGTAGTTCCAGAGATTTATCGATGCCGATCTTCTTTACGTAAAAAAATTAGCACGTGAATTATTTTTGAACCAATGAGATTTGATTTTTTTCACGTAATTATAAAAAATAGTGTATGAAACACGTGTGAAAAGTAAACTTTTTAAAACACGTGTCATTATTTCACTCGCTCGTACCTCGCTCGTGAAATAAAATCCACTCGTTTTAAAAAGTGTTACTTTTCACACTTGTTGCATAAATAACTATTTATAACTGCGTGAAAAAAATCCGATTTTTACACTATAATTTTAATATCAAACGCGTGCGAAAAGTTATACTTTTTAGAAACAGTGATAAAAAATTACTTTTTTTCACCCAAAAGCAGTGAAAAAAAGTACTTTTTATCACTCTTTTCTTAAGATGCCAACATTTCAAGTAAAATTTCTAGTTCATAATATTCATAAAATCCAGAAATTTATTGATCTGCTTTATTTATAAATATTTTGCGCATGAATGTTATTATTATTTTTATTTTTTAATCAGTATCCATGTTCAAATGTTTGACTTTAAACTAAAAAATATGTTTGCCTTTTGTAGTTCCAGAGATTTACCGATGCCGATCTTCTTTACGTAAAAAAAATAGCACGTGAATTATTTTTGAACCAATGAGATTTGATTTTTTTCACGTAATTATAAAAAATAGTGTATGAAACACGTGTGAAAAGTAAACTTTTTAAAACACGTGTCATTATTTCACTCGCTCCTACCTCGCTCTTGAAATAAAATCCATTAGTTTTAAAAAGTGTTACTTTTCACACTTGTTGCATAAATAACTATTATTTAATTTGGTTTATTTTTTAAATTTAAAAAGCTTTTAATCTCCTCTTAAATCGTGACTTACACTACAGTTACATGGAATTACCCCTTAGTAGATTATCATAGAATAAGAACTATTTGATGACACATTAATTTCGAAATTTCTTATTTCTAAATTATTAACACTAGATTCTAAATTTCTAGATTTTAAATTTACAAATTCTATATTTCTAGCACTATAATAGATTAATAATATAAAATAAAAAATCAAATTTGAGATGATATGATAAATTATTCACTTAAAATACGCGAATTTATTTTTGAGTTCTCTCAATGTGTCTCTTGTGTGTTTGCTCTGTGTTTAACATTAAAATTCTATTTTATTATTTTTCTAATGCCATATAAAAAAATTTACATACATCGACTAGATTTAAATAAATATAAACTAAGAAAAAACTAGTAACAACTAAGGATATAAACTAAGTAAGTAAAAATTTATATTTATCATAAACGAAAAAAAAATGAAGAACAATTTATAAAATTGCATAGACATACGATTTTTCGTAACCAATGACTGCCATCAAAGCTTCATCTCAAACTCTCTTTCATCAGTTATATTAACTTCCCAATACGATCCCAACTTCTCCATGATGCCAAACTTCTTTTCTCAAACTTTTTCAATAAGCAGACGACTTTCGAATATTTTATTATGGATTCCATTGTTATTGAACCACAAGGTCGAGGCAACATTATACAAGTGGGTGGAGTAGAGGAGTTTTGTAACTTCTCGGATGAATGAAAATTACCGTCACGTGGTTGCATCACGCTTACGGTTATGAGTAGGTACTTGATAGTTTAAAAAAAAAAGAATGTGGAATCCTTGAACGTTGAACAACCGGTTACCAAAACGGACAAATGGAATAAGAGAATGTAACATTGTTCGAAATGAATACTCTTGTTAGAGAAGAATGCTTATAACAATGAAAGTAATTTTCATTTTAGTTTGCATAAAACTTTATGATAACCAATTTATATAAAAAAAACTTTGGACAAATAGTGAATTTTTTTTAAGTATACATACCTATTTGATTCTGCTAAAATTCTTGAATATTAACAAAAACTTATATATTTTTTTAATTACTTATAATTTTTTTGCCATATAACTTATTGAAAACATTCTTCTGTAATAGAAAATACAACTAGTATTTTATGCTAAGTGTAGGGGGATTTTTTGTTCGGTTCTTTGAAACAATCTTTTTAGTATTTTTATAAATTTGGTGAACTGTTTGGGGAAAACTTGGTAACTGCTTGTTGATGATGAGAGCATGTATAGTAGTGTTTGAGCTTCAATGAGAACACATGCAGGTTGAAGAATTTTAAAAACTTTAAGTTTCAGGTTAAAAATGCACAGGTTAAAATACTAAGTTACTAAATTAAAATATTGCAGGTTTGAGTAAAAGAAAAAAGGCATTATTGTTGACAGATCACAGAATTTATACATTTCAAAATCTAAGAATGCAAGATTTGAGTTGTGTCTGCTGCACGCAGGCAGAACCACAACATACCCACTAGAGCTTCTTGTAAACATATTCCTGACCAAACACTGCTTACTATTTTAAATTAGTCTTTAGCATTTGGATTTTAAAAAAATATCAAGCTTCAGATTAATTTTAATAACAAAAAATTATTTCATTATTTATGTTAAGAAATCTAACCTTATAAATGTAAATATAATGGTACATCATAAACATGAGGAAACAAGTAGCTATTAACAATTGCCATGTCCGACACAAAAACAGCCAAGTAAAATTTTGAACATACACAAATGCATAAATAGTTACATTTCCTTTAGTTTGGAAAATGTAATAATACTTTAAATTTAGATAGTTATATATTTTATTATAATGGGCACACTTACTAGATAAAACAAAGGTATGCGAAATACTTTCTAACATGAATTGAAAAAAGAAAAGTAGTGTTTATTTGACGTTCTATTTGAAATGTTGAATTTTTTTTATTTAATTCAAAAATAAATATATTTTACTATCCTCCTTACTTTGTCACATATCTTGCAGTAATTTAAAATAAATCAAACTTATTTGGTAGGAAAAACATTGAAATGAAATTTGATGTAATATATGAATATGAAATTTTCATTTTTATATTAATACCTTACATCAGACAATTTGCATTCATATATTTTTATAAGACAATTGACAACATTATAACTAGCCACCTTGCTTTAAAATATTATTTTGAAATTGACAAATAGCGTACGTACATTCTAGTTAATTTATTAAATAATATTAGGTATTATATATGCAATTACTATCATTAAATATCAAAAACATACCATCATCTTCTAGTAAAAATGCGTCACACAAACCTTTGAACATAGAAACTAATTGAAGTAAATTATAAAAATGCATACAAATATTTTGAATCGACACTATAAACAATATAGAGTTTCGAATAAATGTTTTAAATTAAATTATAATATAGTTTTACTAGAATATTTTATTGATATTATAAGTAACAAAAAAGACTTTCATAGTCATATTCAAAAACTATAACACCCATTTGAACTATATTTATTCCATCAGCTAACATAATTTAACATACATTCAAATAAAAAATATATAAAAATGAGATAATAGAGAAGGAATGCACGTATTTGTTGTTTTTGAAACATATAATAGGGTTTTATTGCCTTTTACTTTACCAAAAAAAATTATTTGCAGTTCTTTTTTTGCATCAATAAACTGATAAATATTCTAACCCTAAAAAGTATTCATAAAAATAATATAAAAAGTAAGAGTATAAAATAAAAAAAAATTCAGAACAAAGCTACGTGCTTAATTGAAATCCTATAAAAAACATAACCGCTTAATTTTAGAAATAATCCTATGTGTTAAATGTTTGATATAAATCCTAAAAAATACAAAAAACACTTATTTAATGTCAAAATAATCCTATAATAGTGGCATAAAAAATAATAGCATAGACTTAGAAATCATTTTACACAAACAAATGTAGTTCAGATCCATCGGGAGGTTCATTGCATTTTCAGGCATTGTGAATATTTTTGGTGGTCCTTCACCTTTTTTGGGTAAAAAAGGTGTGTGGAGTCAAGGACGGACACTGTCGCGTCGTATTTGGAATTCTAGACTGGTAAGCCCTGATGACTCCCTAAAAAGAAAGAAGTAATAAAAAAATGCACTGATATACAACGATGAATTGAAAAAAAAGTGTCTGATATACAACGATGAATTATTTTGTGGTGATGAACGATGAATTGTCATTCTACTCTTGTCCGCAGTTAGGAAGCTGTTGAACGAATTCGATTTTTTGCACCACGGGCGACGGATGCTGTATTGGATTATTAATGGATGCCCGTGTCTTCATACCTTTTAGGAAGATTGTCAGGAAACTTTAATTATTCTGTTACAGTCTGTCAATGCACTGCGTCTCACTCAAAGTTTTTTTCTTCTGTTTAAGATGTTCTTGAAGTTTTTTAAGATTTCTTATCTTTAAAGTGAAAGGATTCAATGAATGGTTTTTGATAGTGAAGGCTAATTCCTCATTTTTTGACAGATGTGACATCATACATTTATTGTTATTTAAAGTACTAAATGTTAATTTACCTTAAAGATTTTTGGTTTAGTTAGAAGAAGAAGATTAAGTCATCAGATTACAATGTATGTACCTTTCTACTTTGAAAAGTTTTACTCACTTAAGCAAAAGTATTGCATATTGTGAAACGTTATTAAATTGTGTATGTTACAAAATTTTACTTTCCGGGTTTTTTGCATTTATTACCCGTTAACATAAAAATATATAAATGCAAAATATATATAAGATATTAATACACAAATGAAAGTTTTATATTATTGTATACATCAAATTTTATTTCAATGTACTTCCCACTAAAATAAGTACGATTTATTTTAAATTAATGCAAGAAATATGATAGCAAAAAAAATCATTTTTGAATTAAATAAAAACATATTTCAAAATCTCAAGTAGACACAGTTAAATAAGTACAAATTTACTTCTTTAAATTCGTGTTAGAATATATTTCGTTTTTCTTTTTTATTACATAGTAAGTACCCATTATCATAACATTTATAACTATTGAAATTTTAAATACTATTACATTTTCCAAACAAAATTAATTTTAACTATTGATGCATTTTACAAAATAGATAAATAAAAAAAAGGACCTGACAAATACATTTATCACCATGTTTTCTACGTTTGGAAATATTCCTTCTTATCTGCTTTGGTGTCCCTCATAATTATCTCATTTTAAAGTATATTATATTAAATTCTACACCAACTATTTCCGCATACCCCAGTATAAAAGGAAGCGGGAAATATCCGTGTTAAGAATGCAGCAACGCTTCGTCGTACGTGGAACAATTTAGATGGGCTGGCAAATACCGCAATTGGTTTTACTATATTTATACGCTTTAGTGAAGAGTTAAATTGTCTCGGCCAGCGTAATTTTGAAGTGATATTCGGAGAGAAACTGTTACTGTAGAGATATTCGTTTTTGTGACCAGAAATAAAGATATGATTTAGAATATTTTAGTTATTTGTTGGGCATTTTATAAACGTATGCGATTAATTTTCTTTTCAAATTTGTTTGAAAATGGTAATGCAGATAAGATTACAAATGTTCTTTTTTAGTTGGATTCCATCCACTAAACTCTTTATTTTGTATAAGAAGTCATTGCCGTATAATTAGCTAATTTATCTAATTATATAAGTAATAACTAGCTGTAAGATAATTATGCGGGCCATGAAGAAATCGCGAGGTCACGGGCTATAAAACAGAGGTCTTATTTGTATTGTCTTTTATAAAAATATCCAAAACTTGCCGTAAATTTCTTTAATTCAAAAGTTCAAACGTATAATTTTTCTTTAAATCTCCATCATTTCTATTGCTTGTGTTTCCCTGGGTTCCACTTATTACCTGATTACAAACATTGGTACGCAGCATTAATCTATCAATGTAATAACGATTATTATTAGAACATCCTGCAGAAATAATAACCAAACACAACGACCCCATCCCCCTTTTTTCCGCCGAATATTAGTCTCGGCGGCACGCCACAACAATTAAGAAACACTTTTTTAATCTTCTAACGACATCTGTCGGAACATGGTCATTTTTATTATTCCCCACCACTCCCCGCACATCGAATGTCTGGACCACTTTTTTTTTAATTCTTTCGAACAATGGTCCAAACGAATATCGTTATTTTCTTCTGCATATTCCAATAATAGGGCATATGTCCCTGTGTTTTAACATTAGACATATGTCCTTCTTAAAGTAAGATATGTTTGGGCTCTGTTGATGAGTGGACGCTTATCATATCGCATCTCACATCCTGTATTTCTATTTATCAAATATAACATTGAAGAACAACGAGGACCATGTTAATAAGTGACAGGGGATTTTAAGATTGCTTTTTCGTTAAGAGAGCTTATTTTTTTCAACCTGAAAACGTAGTCTGGCTTGTTGGACGTTAAGGGTTCTTTTTGAATAATTCTGGTTCATTCAGTCAACATGCATTTCGGTTTTAGAAACTATTATTGTAGTTTTAGTGTTTTAGAAAGAGATCAGGCATAGAAATGTGTAGATTAGAAAGAGTGTCGATATACAAAGGAACATTTCAAAAATAAATTGTAACTATGTTGTTGTTCTGTGACCAATGCAAAAATGGAAAAGAAAAGAAAATTATAATAAGAGAGTAATTGTAACTACATATAAAATATCAAAATGTAATATTACTTATTGAAAACTACATTCTTTTAATTTTTACGCATGATTGGAATGTTACCAAAAATTTGAAGTATCAACAGAAAAATTAATGACCTAATTATATGTATTGACATTTTCTAATGAAGTATTATTAAAGAACACTATTCCATTTAACATAATTTCAAACGTGTAAATATACATATATTACGTATAATTTTTAGAAATATTTGAGAAAGGGAAGAATACTTAATGCTAAACATTTTTCCATTGATCTATCGAATTTTTTTTCAAATTGCCCCCTTATATAATACCCAACTTTCATTAATAAATTTTAAAAAATATATTGAAATTTTTATTAGTTATTCAATGAAAAAGATTCAATGATTCACATAATATTGTGCCATTAAGGGGGAATGGGCGCGCTTTACCACGGGTCTCCAAACTAAAGTGCCTCAGTGTTAATCCAATAGGAAAAAAAATATTTTCTTTGCCACATTTCTCTGGCTGTATTGAATATTTTTACAAACGTTTTTTTTTAATGATAAATGTATATAACTTACAAGTCTCTATAATCCCACTTTTGGAAATTGCTTCTAATATTTTGTGTAAAATTATTTATTGAATATTAAAAAATATATTCGTACCAATTTCAAAAAATGGGATTGTCGGGACCTGTAAGGCAGCTACATTTATCACATCAGAAAAATCCGTTTGTAAAAATATTCAATACAGCCGTAGAAATGAGGCAAAGAAAATATTTTTTCTCTATTGGATTAACACAGAGGCACTTTGCTTTGGAGACCCGCCATCCAGCGCGCCCATTTCCCCTAAGATTGATCGCTTTTGAAGCCATCTAGACTATCTACCACACTGTCCATGGCCACGAGAGCAACAACAACATTAAGATAAAATTTTTTAAAATAATATACGATTTGTGTTTCGCCTAAGATATCCTATCTCCTCTTTAGGATGCTCGAATGAGAGTACTTCTTAAAATGTGTAATATTTTTTATACATAAAACCTAAAATACCTTTCTTGAAGACATTCAACTTTCGTAATACAATACATTCAAAAGAAAACGAGTTCAAACCACTATTTTTGTGCCAAATCTTATGAAAAGTCGAAAAAAAAGTTAATTTTGAATACATGTCACACATTACAACCTAAAACATTGTTATTTGCATTTTTAAAACACCACTAATAAAGAATTGTTACGGAAGTGTCCCAACAAACAACGGAAATAAAGACTTTTGAAAGTGAATTAGTTTTTCTTAAGAAACGTTACCTCGGCAACGCCCAACGCAAAGGTGTTTTAACCACTGTTTTGAATTTCCCTTATTTTCCTGTGGTGTTCCTTTTCATTCTCACTCGTCCGAGTAAATAGGTGCGTAGATTTGACAAACTTGTAACTGGTTTTCGGTAACCTGAAAACCACTAACTTCGGTAAGCTATTTTTGGGGAATTGATAACTCTTCGAATTTCGATAACTGATTTTTCGAAAACTGGTAATGTTGGTAGCTGATATTTCGAAAACTGATAATTTCGGTAAATGATTAAAGAAAAACCGAATAAAACTGAATTTCGCTAAATAATTTACTGAAAACTTATAATTTCAGTAACTATTTTTCGGTAAACGAAAAAATTAACTTTGGATTGAAAATAAGAATTACTATGTAGCGATGTGCATGAAAAATACATTTTTTTTCCTTTCTCGCATTCATTCCTGAAATAACTGCAATAACTGCAAGCAATTTTGTTCAACGTATCCTAAAGACCACGAAGGATGTTTTGCAAATCTGTAGTTGTTCCTACCGCACATATCAGTCTCTTGTTTGGGAATTAATCCTATTATATTGAAAACATTTTATGAATACAGATTATATCACTTACAACTCTTTGTTATAATTAGAGGTTTTAAAAAAAATAACTACATACAATTTTGTTCATTTGGCTTTTTACGCATAAAAAATTAACTAATATTCCACTCTCGCAAGTTTTGGTGTGGTGCAAGTTTGATGTTAATGCTCAATATTGTCGATACATACATGAAAGTTGAAACGATCTGTTAACAAAATTGTCATTTGCAGCATTGTCAAACTTACTCAGTGAAACGAAAAAATAGCGCGTCCTCAAGTTACCTGTTGAAAATGTGACAAGGTTAACTCGCCCACAACCTTTGAGGCAAAACCTAAAATGACCCGAATCTTCAACGTAAAAATCAACAACGCAAAACAAAGTACGCTGCATCATGAAGAATCTTTCGTTTTTTCAATTGCGTTATAAATGGGAAGTAATAAAAGTAAAGAAACATTTCACATTCAAAACTTTATTTGTTGGTTTATAATAACAAGAAAATAATATCTGAAATTTAACAGAGTTTAAAATGACTAGTTAATTTCGTATGTTTTTTTTTCATTTAATTATAACACTTTGCAAAGTGAATTATCCGTTTAAATGAAAAGTTTGAGGAGTCGATAAGCTTTGTTAAAGAGTAGGGAGTGGAAAATACTAGTCTTAATTAATTTTGATTAGAACTATGTATACGAGATACAATAGCCATGGCCACGAACCTTTCGGGAAGTTCAACCTATCGACATTACCCAAGGTTGTCGATTGTTATTTGTATGTTGCAGCTTTTGTGTCGAGTATTGACTCTCGTAGGAAAGAACGTTTTACAGAATTCTTAGTAGGATTGGGGGGAAAACGTTGATGACTCACATTGGTTTATATTGTTAAAAAAAAAGTTACGTTGTTTTGGTTGTATGAAAAATATTTAAATTAAAAGTTTAAGATCCATTTGGCAATTTTGAACGTGTTAATTCATTATTTCTTTTAATTTTCGATGGGTGACTAAAAAATATTGTGTGTAATTTTTAGCTATATCAAAACAAAAAATTATAATTTAAGGTAGAACACAAGTCCTTTAAATGTGGGTTTCTTCTAATTTTTAGCGTACTTTTTTTATATTCGAAAGAATTAAAAAAAATGGAAAATGATTTTTTTTCTTAGAACGGTATGATACCAGGTACTTATTATTCGATATCTCTCCCGTCCGTCTGTACTTTATAAGACTCCTCTGTCATATTTTCAATTGCCTCAAATTATCCGATTTAAGGGGACACAGACCTCAAATATGGCAAAAATTGCGATTTCTTTTATTTGCTAAAATTAAAGTTTGGAATCTTCTAAATAATTCTACCAAGTTTTAAAAGTGTAGCTATATTTTTAAAAAAGTTATTCCACTTTTCATGCGGAAAAGTAGGATAAAAATGCAAACGAATGAAAACTTTAAATGTGTTTTTCTCGGTGTTCATTTTTCCTTGAGGACAAGTTTTTCAAAACGCTAAGGCTTTTTTAATTATTTATAAAAGTCTAAGGAATTTTATATGCAGTCTGTCAAATATGTTAACATTAAGAATTTGCATTAAAATTGTTTTCAAAAGTAATACTTTTTTTGTAAAAAAAATACTAAAGTCGAAATTTTTCAAATATGCTAAAATAATTTGGGATTTTTTAGATAAATATATTTTATGACACAACTACTGAAGAAAAATCAAATTTGGATGCTAATTCTTATGTAAAACAGTTTAAAGTACATGAGAAAAAAAATTGCCTTGAAATATTTGTATTTAAAAAAGCCTTAGCATTTTAAAAAAAGTAAAAAAAAGTTAATTTTTTAAATAACTTAAATTAAATGAATTTTTTTTGTCATGTATTGTTTTTAAATATAGATTGAACTAATAAAACATCAATTTTATAGTGAATATGTCAAAATTAAAGATTTTTCTGTGAAAGGGGTACCGTGTCCCCTTAAAAAAAATGTTAGAAGATAGGTATGACATTAGAAACCTATCTTTTATAAATTTTGTTCAGATGTCTGTACGCATTTCTGTTCATCTGTCCTCAGCGGGTATGTCGTAAATTCACTTCTAACAGTCCAATTTTTTTGTAAATATTTTTAACATCAGATACTCATCTTTCATACTTCTTTTGGTCTGTTTGTATTTCCGTACTTTCAGACATTTAGTGAGTATTAAAGTTATAGGAAAGCAGGCTATATTCTAGTTTTTTCAGAACTTTTTATTAATAAGAAGCTGAAGCATAAGAAATAACAACATTTAGTAACAATAGAATGACATCGATGATCTTCCTAATTATGAAACATTTCCAAATAAATGTAAACCTTTGTTAATAAACTTAACTTCAAAAACTTTTTAAATAATTTCAAAATAAATAAAAAGACTTACGAAATTTATTTTATCTTTCTAGGCATGCCTCCTTTAACGTGGCCAATCCTTCTCCTACTATTCGCGACCCTATCTCGGGCCCAAGTTTGCGAATGGCCAGACGACTACGCGGACTTACGACCTCGCTGCGTTTGCGGATCAGGCGGCAGCCTGCGACTAACCGTCCAGTGCAGCTCAGTCGATCTCAACCGGCTGGTCGAAGCCTTGAAAACAATGCCTCCGCTGGACCACTTAGCTGTACTGAACTCATCAATTCCAGCGTTGGTCGATGACGCTTTCAGCGGACTGGACCTGCAAGGATTACAGCTGTCCAGCATCGGGCTTGGCAGTGTTTCGGCGCTGGCGTTTCGCGGTGTCGAGAGGACGCTGGTCAGGCTGAGTCTGGACCAGAATGAGTTGAGGGAGGTGCCGGAGGAGGCGCTGAAGAGGCTGGGGAACCTGAAGGAGCTGGATCTGTCCAGGAATCGGATTACGGAGGTGCCGGAAGGGGCTTTTGACGGGCTACCGCTCGTGACGCTCGTGCTGGCGGATAACAATCTGGACCTGAGGTAACTGTGTGCCTGGTTTACTTTTCGTATAGTTGTAACCAGTATTCAAAATTGCATAAAAAAAATTTAGGAGCAATCTGTGTGATTAATTTAAAAAAGTAGGAGCAAATGCACAATACCCATGAGCTTTTTGTTTTAAATTATGAAACAAAAACTTTTCGAAAAAATTTCTCCCCCATTTTTGGAGTCAACAGTGCCCAACGAATTTGCGCAATGTGTAGATCTAAGTAATGCTATTTTAGAGCTGCCGAATTTTTGAGATTATATGATCACAGCAACGGTTTGAAAATTTTAGGATCGGTGAAGATTACTGATTTTAAGATAATTATTTTTGGCAATATTGTTGAAAACCACGATATAAAAAAAGTTAGTATTGACGATTTTTGGAAAAAATATAGTCGCGATAACTGCTACTAAATTTGTTTTGTTGTGGCAAAATCAAACAATCTGATCGCATTTTGCGACTAGCGACCGTGAATTTCGAACCCTGGTTGTAACCCGTTTTGTTTTTAAAAGGTAGCTAGTATTTAAGGGGACATGAATTTCCGCTAACTCCCCCAATGTTAACTTAAGGAGAAATATGGATATATTTAATAAGTAGCATCCACAATTTTTTACCTATTTCTTTCGAACTTGCTGGTATGCTTAGGTAATAATAAGCCCCACGTTTGTGCTTTTTAAAAAAAATTGTCACTAAGTTAATTATAACGTTTTTTATAAGCTGATAAGCATCAAAACAGTGCTTTACAGTAGATTCAATTAATTTTCAAATCAATATCAAGGATTTGGCTACATACAAACTTGAGGCTTTTAAATACCTAAGCATACCACTGAAACAATAAGCTAAAAAATTGTGGATATAGTCATGAAAAACTCAATCCCATTTCTCCATAAGTTAACATTGGAGAAGTTAGTTTCGTTTTTAAAAATTCATCTCTTCTTAAAGCTAGTTGTCTCCCTATACCATACATGAAATTGTTTTTTTACACCATTATAATCTTTCTATGGAAATCAATTTACGCATGTCTATGTAAAATATCTGGAAGTCTATTATTTAAAAAGGTTATGAAGAATTTACAAAAGAAATAGTTATTTGTTTTTGGTTTGAACCCTTTTTAGCTAATGTTGTTTTGCACTACCAGGCTATCTATTCTTATGATGATGTTTTTGCAGGTTTTCACTTTTTAACAGTAAAAATATCATTATAGTATTATACTGGTGAACTGTGATCGATTGAATTATTCAAGTTTTTCTACTACAAAATTTGAAAAGCATATATAAAGGTGTATTCTGTAGTATATTATTATTATTATTTACAGATTTATATTTAAATAAGGTTGGAATAATTTAATCAGACACTTGACATTTCTCATATTTTTTCATATATTACCCAAAGCAGGATGAGGATATTATATTTAACTTTAATATTTGTGCTTCCAAAATTTCTCAGAAACTTAGAATAATCGATGCCAAATAACTCCCAAATTTCAATGGAAATAACAATTGAACATATAAATCGAGTTGACCATCACATCCTGAAGCAGCCCTAGATCAAATAAACACGCTATTTACATTCAAATGCGAACTCTTTAAAATCCACATCCGCAAAGTCACCAAGAAAAATACTTCTCTTATGCATTCTTCTGCTGTCATCGGAACGTTTGCCCACATGATGGACGACCCAGAACAAAGAAACTCGGAATTCCAGCCTTCCAAACGAAAATGATAAATCTAAAGTCCCCCATAATGAACCCTGGGATTACATAATGCCGGCTTCTGATTTCAGTTTTCACACTTCAAGTTGAGAAGAGGCTGTTCCGAATAGAGATAGAAATCAAAATATAATCTCTTTAAAATCAAGAAAAGTTTAGAAGCTGTTAAATGTTTAGTCGAACCGGATGTGTTATCAGAAGCGTAATTTCGAAGAAAGGGTTAATTTCTAGTTCGATACCTTATAAGCGGATATACTACTCTGATTTTACAATAGATATTTTCCTGGCAAAGGTATTATTACCAGCGATTTGTGAAAAACATATAATTTTTTTAAGCCTCTTTAGAAATATCCTCAACTTCGAATTTTTGTTTGATAAAAAAAAATGATTTTGGAAGCTATAAAGAAACCGAAACCAAAAGTTTTCAAATGAAATGTTTATTAGTCAGTATAGTACTCAAATGTAAATTTATAAATAATTAATACAATATATATTCAACACCTTTTTAACTAATATATTACCTTTCATTATTTCAAATTGAGTATACTGAAAACACATCTTGATTTCAAAATTGAACCATTATTCGGAATCTTTGTATCTTTAATTTTTTTAATGGAATTCGGAATAAAACTAGTATTTTGACAAACATAAAAAAGAAAAATAATGCATATATGAGTGGTTGATTGAATTAAGCTATACGAGGGCTACCGATGAGAAAGATACTGAAGTACTTTTTTAATTTATCGTCATTTAACCAAATCGTGAGTGGTTTCAAAAACTGGCTGTGACTTCTTTTATGGAATTTTCTTCCATGTTTTGATAGCAATAGAATTTACTCAATCGTGAAATGTTAAATTTATTCAATTTGAAATTATTTTTTTTCTGTCAACGAGAAACAAGCAAATTATTTTCTTTAGGTAAGAGTTTTTTTTTTATGAGTAAGATATTGACGGAGAATGTCTGACAATGAACTTTTCAATTTAACTTCAAATGTTTTTTTACGAAAATATTTTTTTTATTTTTAAATTCAACTCGTTTTTAAACACCAAAGATAATTGACTTCATACATGAATTTTCACCCAGATATTGACCTTGCATACCACTTATTATTTGTGTTTCATCGTTCAAGTAAACTTGAACTTTCAGTTTGTTTTAAGTTCATTTACCGGAACGTGTTTTTGTTTTATCTTATCTATTACTTTTACGATTTCTTATTTTCTTAAGATCTAATTTTTTTCTCGATTTCTTTCGACTGGTGTAAATTATTCTCTTTAGACCTATCTATTGTCACGAAAACAACAATACTTAGACAAAAGGCAAATAACATAAAAATGATATGTATGGTTACCTATGATACGAATTTTCAAATAAATCTTTTCATATTTTTTTATTAATTAATCAATAAAAAAAGAGTGACCTCACCAAAAACTCCCAATTAATTCGTTCAGCCCCTTAAAAATACGATTCAGTGTTTTAATTGGAAAGAATGATACTATTTTTAACCTAGAAGTTTTATTTTTATAAACTTGCTCTCTCTCCATAGCTTTACGGAGTAATATTACACCGCAAAATACAAGTAAAATTACACTAAAAAGGAATAAGTTAGAAGCTTTCTCCTATACTTTGAGGATTAGCGTTACCCCATAAAGCTGCATGGTGAAAAATCTGGATTCTGCCTCCAGTTTAATGGAGTAACGTTACGCCAAATTTTACCAGCGTTTGATTCTAATTGAAAAACTAGCATCTCAATCCCAACGAGGCAGCCAAAGGGAAAAAAGAAGGATCTTTTTTATCAACACTAAATGTGCTACTATTTTTTTCAATTGGATTTATCCAACGATATAGATTTTCTTTTAATAAATGAATTAACAATATTTTAATACAAAAATTTACCTGAATCTCACTCGGTGTTGAACTGCACAAAATGTGTAAACTATATTCGATTGGATTTATTCTTGGAGTAGTTTTTATCAGAAACTGTGCACGAAATAGCAAGTAAACTTATTTTAAAAAATCTTTTCTCACGCATTTCTTGTGAGATAATAAGAAACCGTAAATTCTATGAACTCCCTCATGTTTTAAGTGATTTTTTTAAAAGCCACTTTAGAAATATCTTAAACTTATCAATAATAATAAAAAATTTTGTGTGTGTTTTTGTGTTTGCGTATTTGTTCTTTACAGACTCTTGAACTAGACATCTGTTTGACTTGTAACTTGGTACAAATGTGTGTAGTACGTACATACCTAAGTTATGATTTTTGAACTTTCATAGCTCAGAATGTTCAATTTTTTGAGAAAATTAGATTTTTCAGAAAAAAAAATATACTACTTTCGCTCAAATTCGATAATTTTTCTTCTTTCTTGTTGCCATTCAGCTGAAGAAATTAAAATCAAATGGAAAATGTTAAGAAACTAAATTCATTATTTGAAAAATAATTAACATGTTTTAACTAGAAATTCTGTTTCAGCGAGGGCGCTTTCAAGGGTCTCGAGTCCACCCTCCACAATCTGAACCTCCGGGGAACGGGACAGACCCGGATACCCATTCCCATCAAGCAACTTGAAGAGCTATCCTACCTTGACCTGTCCCAGAACTCCCTGAAGCAGCTGCCTGCCAACGGATTCTCGGACCTAGGTCAGTTGGCCACGCTCAGCATCGAAAGGAGTGGTGTGGAGTTCGTAGATCCGATGGCTTTTGAGGGGCTCAATGGAACGCTGAGGACCCTCAAGTTGTTGAATAATAAGATTGAGGATTTCCCGACGATGGCTGTGAGGACGCTGACGCAACTGACGGTGAGTAAATTTCAGGTGTCAAAATAAAAACGGTGTAAATTTCATGTGATGTAAATTTCATTGTCATGCAGAGTAACATCTGATAGACCATTGGAACTTTTTTTCCTATGTGGAGATTCGAACTGCAAAACTCACAAAGTACAGCAGTGGTATAGGGTTCTGTCACGATTTGTTCTGTTTCCAACAATTTGGTAGGTATATGAACTCTATTTTTTTACGATGACCAAAGTTGCCAATGAACGAACCGGCCACCTATATCTAGCTGTGCTTTGGAGAATGCGAGTTGTGCAGTTAGAAAACTCATTTGAAACACTATAAAGATAGGATGCAATAGTAGAAAATTAAAATTAACCGAAATTTTGAGGCTCTATTACCCAGATTAGTAAACGGGGCGAAATGCCCTTTTTACAGCCTCTAAAAGCGCCTATTCTTTGATACATAAAATGTAATGCATTTATTACTATCACATTTTAAATTAATGTCTTGATTTATGGTTACGCAGATACCAATCCATAGACAAGAATAATAATATAATATCTGTAGGACTGCTAAGATCCTAATTCCACCTGCTTTAAAATATATTCGTCATTGTTTCTTTTTATTAGAGACAAACATACAAACATCAAAAAATTATATTTTGTCTTGCAGAGCTTAGACATTGGGTTTAATCGCATCAAAGTTGTACCTGCCGATGCCTTCATCGGTAATCCTGTTTTAACACTGCTTGCAATCGAAGGAAATCCTTTGACTACTTTATCAGAAACATCTTTTACACGCCTTAACTCAACACTTCGTGGCCTAAGTATAGGAGGTAAGAATTTTTATTCCCCTAAACGTGGATCTAATAGACCAATTTCAGAAAAAAAATGCAATCGAGATTTGAAATATTATTAGAATTATATGATTGTTCCTAATATTCTTTTCGCATTAATTTGAACGAAAAAATTTCAAGGGAAGAGCAAGCAGAGATGGCATTTAGTAGAATAAGAATTCGTCTTCTTTTTTCTTTGTGGAAGAGATGATTTCTATCAAAATAAAAACGCAATTTTATGTGTTCTTAAAATACTTACAACACGAACTTGTTCGTTACTTTTTACAGATAAACTCATTAAAAACATGTCGTAATCAGAAACCATAAAACAATATAGTGTTTTGATATCATGAACGGGGTTTTATATCTCACTAAAACTAAGACCACCCGTACAAAATGCCATATAGATCTGTTTAAATACGGTCGCGTAGATTTAACGTCACCATAATCGCTAAAGTCTTCCAAGCTACGGAACTTCGAACCATTTGCCCCGGGAGGATAAGTGACCTGGGATTCATAATCATAGCCCTAAGATCTTAATTTCACCTGCTTTAAAATACATATGTTCGTCATTATTTCTCTTTAGTAAAGAAAAAATACCATACAGACATCCCAAATTAATATTTTGTCTTTCAAAGCTTGGACATTGGATTCAATCGCATCAAAGTTGTACCTGCCAATAATTGATATAATAACATGAACGAGGTTTTATATCTCACTAAAACCAAGACCACCCGTACAAAATGCCATCTATAGATCTGGTTAAAAACGGTCGCGTAGCTTTAACTTCACCATAATCGCTAAAGTCTTCCAATCCTCGGAACTTCGAACCATTTACTCCGGGAGGATAAGTGGCCTGGGATTCATAGCCCATTTCCGAGTACCTCAACCTTAACTTTTTTCGAGGCAGTAGACGATTTGAGTAAATGGATTCGCGTCCGAACACAATACCGCAACGTGGTCTTACAAAGCGATCCGTCATTATTTCCGGGTATGTAGCGATGCGACGCTAAAGATAGCGAGGAGTAAAATGAATCAGATTACCAAGAGTACGTTACATCGGAAATGGGATTGCCTGGTGGTTACAAGTTTAAAGGTGAATGAATAATTTATAATCATTCGAGGAATGCTGGAACTTTTAAGAAGTGGTTGATGTAGATTATTCAGAGAATCATTAACATTCATGAAAAGAAATAAAACATAGCAAAAAAAGTCGTGTAAGAAGATTTTAAGATGTACATTATTTTAAAACACCTTTCTTTTAAACGAGATATACTGCAATTGTTCCAAATACATCTACATGCTAATGTTTACTGCATCAGGGGGGGGGGGGGTCAACGACGCAGACTGCGTCGTTGAAATTTAGGGGGGGGGGGGTTAAATTTTTATTAAAAATTATTAACCCCGACGCAACGCGGGGGGGGGGGGGGGGCTCAGAACTTGTACTCTGCGAATTTTATTGGTTAAATAACACACAAAGTGGCAGGAATCAAAGTGGCTCAATTTTGTATATTTTTTTGCCTTCAAAGAATATGAATGGGTAACCATAATTCGAAGAAACACCAGGAAAAAAAGGAGTTATAAATTTTGTTCGATGGCGTCTGCCATACCAGACGAAGATTTCTGACAATTATTTCCAATAAACAATCCGATCACTGTAACTAAGTTTAAACACTCATAAATCTCACGCAGTTTATAAAACATTTCGGTGAATTGATGACGTTTGCCAATGGTATCAATGAGATATTCCCGCCATATTTTGCAGCTGGCTCATAAATCTTTCGAACTTTGTTTAACAGTTTTACGAATTAATGACCTTCAGATAATATTTGTGACTTTTTCCGCCAAATTAGACTCGAAGCCAAAATAACTAAATGATTGCTTTAGAATCAGTAGGAAAATACTTGATGTCTTTGTGTCAAATGTGTGGGTCTGGGGTAATTGAATATAATTAAATAGTTCAATTCCGAGTTTCACGGTAAAGAATTTTGTTATATTAATTTAATTTTTTAATTTTAGGTTTTTTTAAGTGAAACAAGCTCTGTAAACATTATAAAATAATTCTGATTTGTTTGATAATGTCAAATGTGTTGTACTGGATCAGTGGTTCCCAACCTTTTCTGGACCATCGCCTCGTATTTTGATCGTATTTTGGTTGATCAACATCCATCGCCCCCTTTTAATTTTCATGTTATGTCTAATCATAATTTGAGTTAAAGTGTAACTATAAAACAGTTTTATAACACTTACTAACCGTTTATAAAGCAACCAAAGAAGCTTTATCCGGTCACTTTTAAATAAAATAGAAAAACATAAACACATATTTTTAAAGAATAAGAACGTGAAATAATTAACTAAGATATTTTTACTGGTTTCTAGAAAATTTAAGAGTTGAATGTAAAAATTGGCTGGTTTGGTTATGGTTGGAGAATGGTTTTACTGTACAAAGGTACAACATTTTAATTTTTCCCCTTTGAATACTCATCGCCCCTCAAGTATTTTTTGCCCCCTTGATAACGCAAATCGCCCACTTGGGGGCGATCGCCCCCAGGTTGAGAACCGCTGTATTAGATAAAAAGCTATACCAAGATAAACTTTTTTATGCATTAAGAATTGAGGGAATGAATTGGAAGCCGTTTTTGATTGGATCACGTGTCCGGCTATTTTTATTGATTTAAAAAATAATATAATTACAATTTACATAAATTTTGAGCGGAATTTTTACCAATTAATTAGATTCCGATAGCTTTTGCTGTAAAAAAACCTTTTTAAAGGAAAATTAAAAATAGCTTGTAATTCCGTATTATAAAAGATATTCCAACAAAAGGTGCTTCCCTTTTTCGATTAGGGGCAACTCTGCTTTGACCTATCAGTAGAAAAATATTTAAGAAGAAAGTCAGTACTATAGGGTTTTATTTCTTGGGACAAAGTTACGGTCCGGATTTAAAGATTTGCCGCTTGTAGGCTATACGATTGATTGCCGCCCCTGTCACAATATTCTCCCCCTTGGGGGAAAGGTAGCTGGTTAGCTGCAAAATAGGGTGGTATGTGTTGTTTAAAATAGATACACATATTAGAATCATCTATGTACCTTTACACGCTAAATCGAAAGCGAAATAGGCGATTTTTTAAAAAACTTTTCGACTATTTTTCTTTCAACTTCGAAATCCGGGAGGAGAGGTGCAATTGCCCTCGCAGCTTGTTTGCTACGAAATATTAGTTTTATATATACATTTACGGTTTACGCATTAATGTAAATTATTTGTTTTCTTTCTTAAAAATATTCGTATCTTTATAATAATTTTTATTTGCCGAATGCTGTTTTAATTGGTCGTGAAATATGACGCCCAAAAAAATTCGCCGCTCTAGGCTACAGCCTACTTAGAAATCCGGCCCTGAGTTACCCCATTCGATGGTACTTAAAATATCATTTTACTATAAGGTTTTCTATATACACCGTAAAGATGTAGTTAGAGGCTACTTTGGTTAGGTACTCCATTAGCCCATATAAATAAAAAATCCTCACCGTTTTTTTTTTTTTTTTGGGGGGGGGGGGTAATAATTTCTAGGAGGGGGCGTCGTTAGCTCTGGGGGGGGGGGGGGGGGTCGGCACCTCTGTTTAGAACCAAATTTCGACATAGTTTGAGTTTTGAAAAAAGAGTATAACGGATACCCCATATATGGACTTTTATTTTCAGTAATATTAAACTTACATCGAGCTTTATACAATACAAATATTTGGTAGAAGCGTGTGCCTTTGCGTCGTATATGTTTGCACGAGCAGTATGTATACTTGTCAATTCTTAGGCTTTTTCGCACAAAGAAATCAAACTTTTATGTGTTTATTGCACAAGAAAGCATCTTTTCCCACCTTAGGTATTTTATGTTCGTCAGTGAAATACACTGAGCAATCACAGTCGTGGCATACTTTAGTGAACATGTATATAAAACAACCTTGACTAGAAGACACATAACTTTACAGAAATAAAGTAGATATGAAAGACAGAATTTCTACGAGTTATTGCTTCGAATTTTCGTACCGTAAAAGTATAAATTAGGCTCCCACGAATCTATTTTTGCATATTTTGCCATGCGTCTAGTAGTAAAAAGAATTTGTAAACATTCTGCTGAAAAAGTTTTTTTTAAAACTACCTTTATATGTTTTTTTATAATTGAAGAACAATAGAAGATTTTTTTTTATTTGGTGGCACAAAATTAGTTTTGCGTGTGAAAAGAATTAACAACTTATACCATTGTGTTTTTGAAATCCTGTCATTTTTTTAATACAGTATTGTACGCCTGCAATCTTCAATTATAGACAGATACCAAAAACTTTAAAATTTTGCTTTATTTCTTTTAACAATGAGTCATATGTTGAAGTGTTCAGTTTGTCTAGAATCATGTAAAGTTGAATTAAGTTAACATAATTTTCCATATACCATACATCATTTATTATCTTGGAAGAATTTTAAAGACTCCGCGCACTATACGTTCCTAAAGTGTACACTGTAAAACTTTGGTGTAACATTACTCCATAAAACTGGTAGAACGAAAACTATAACTATGGAAATAGAGACCTACAATTATTTTTTTGTACAAAAAAAAAAGAATTAATTAGAATGCTGTCGCCATCCTTTAGGAGTAAACGTTGCACCAAATTTATTGTGTAACGTTACACCACAAAATAGGAGGAAGCTTGAAGCTTACTTTAATTTTGCCGAGTAACTTTCCGCCAAAGTTTTACACACTGGAGGAAAGAATATTTCGTGGAATATCTGAATTTGTTTCTATTCGGTTAGTAGAAATGTTGAACAGCATATAATTAGTTCGATCGTTACAGAGCAACATAAAACGAGCGTTCATTTTTAAATTTTATAATTCTTATTTTAATTCTTAATTTGTGTATAGGTAGTTTATTTTTAATTTTATAAAATTATACTTTTGTGGATTACACATTTGAAATTTCACAAAAGTGAACATTTGGTTTTTTTTTAGTTGATGCATCTTAGATGCTAGGTACAAAATCAGGGCTCTGTTACGAAATAGATAGCTCCTTGCCTATTTCCAAGAAAATCAACCAAAGCACCAATTTTTAGGTTTGGAGATATTTAAAGCCCATTTCACACCTGCACAACTACTTGCAATTTCGTTGCAACTGCAACTCGTAACTTGTGGTAACCAGGTTTTTCGGGTTCCACAAAAAAATATTTATCCCACAATTTGGCACGTTTCATCTTTTTGTAAACAAACTTTATTCAAACCATAGACTCGCTCTTATCTCATTGAAAACATTGCATGCTCTTGAGCGTGAAACTTCATTAATAAGATCAATTTCCATTTTTGCCGTCCATTTACTACCTATTTTTAATTGCGCAGATTTTTGAATTTTTTTGCAAGCAAGGAAAGTTGGCGTCTTAAAAAGTAAATAAACAACCAGTTGGCGAAGTCTAGTTCGCCACAATGTAGCCAAACAAATACTGAATTCTGATTGGCTAAGGGTACATTTTTTCGTGCTCGCATGAAAAAATCTCACGACTTAAGTGCAACTACTTTTAAATGCATGGTGTCCTATGGGAGTTGCAAGTAGTTGTGACAAGGTGTGAAATGGCTTTAAGGAGGATTATTATCTGGATTGGATTGATTTTTTACTTGTTCGAATTGAGAACATAATATATTGTTTTAAAAATATTAATTTACAGTTGGTGCTGAAATATAAAAAGTTTCGAAAATTAGGTCTGTGTTATACTGCAAGGGATAAATTGCATTCGTCCCTTACACTGAAGTCCGGGTAGGGCCATGTACAAAAAAACACCTAAGACAGGGACTACAATTAAATAAACTTATTAATTAATTTTTAAAAAAATATATGATTGATATCAGATTTTCCTATCTCTCACAACTATCATAAAACTATTTAACCACCCAACAGGCAGCACCCTCGTTTGCGACTGCAAACTCCGCTGGATCGTCGAGTGGGTCAAGCTCTACAACCTGGATGTCACCAGCCGAGAGAGGAACCCCCAGTTCTGCGGCAGACCCTCAGCCTACAGGCGACGCATCTTGCCCCAGATGTCTCCCTCGGAGCTCAAGTGTGACGACGAAGCCACAACCAAGTCCAGCACACCTGTACCGACAACGGTACCTTCTTCCACACAGAAGTCGATCGCGGGCGCCACTGGACGGGATTTGCGGGCACCTAGAACGTCTTCGCTGGATCAACTGCACTTGACTGAGGTCCTGAGGAGGGGTTCGGAGTTGACGGTCAAGTGGGAAGGGTACAGAGAAGATAATATCGTCCGTGCTAGGTCAGCGGCACCGGTACATGCCATGTACAGGGTCTTCGGAGAACCACATTTTCAGGTAGGGAAGTCAAGAGTTATAGGTGTACCGTTTCTTAAAGCATTTTTTGTGTGTTTAAGCTTCCCAAAATGTCTGCTATCATACCAATAATTTCATGTAATTATTAAAAATTTAGATTTAAAAGGCTAGATTAAATGAAGTGGTAAAACTCAACTTTTGTGTATTCTGCAAATCTTTTTTTATTTTTAAAAGTTGGCCTTACAGTTGTGCGATGTAGTACGTACATTTACATATGATTCTGAACTGTGAATTGAGAGATAATCAAATAATACTAGGAAAAATTAGAATTGCAGACGCCTCATTTATTTTCTTAAAGGCTTTGAACTAAAGACAAATTTCACTTTATCTTTCAATTTGAATTAAGAAGTGTTACAGTTTGAAAAATCTGGTTTCAATTTGTCGGCATTTAGTTACTTCATTTTAATCTTATAATGTATTTTTATGTAATGTGGAAATCATAAACTATATACTGCACTGCTGAATGAAATCTAGTCTATTTAGCCTGTAGTCACTATATTCTTTATAGTAAAATGCCGCATTTCTCATTTCAGGTGGGTCTGACCACTAACCCCACGTCCGGCTGGGCCCAGTTCCAGGTTCCCGAGGGCAAAGCGGTTGTGGTATGCGTGGTGGACACTGCCCAGGCTGCCACTCTGTCCCCCACATCCGTCCCTCGCAACCAGTGCAACGAAGTGAACGTGGAACGTGTCTCTGAGACCCAACTCAGCAAAATCATCATCGCATCCTCAGCTGCAGTCTGCGGCATGATCGTTGTCGCAGTCATCGTCTTTGTCTGCTGCTCGAGGAGGTCTGGTAAAACCAAGCAGAACCACCATCCGCACATCCCGAGGCCTGCCATGAAGTCTGAACATGAATGGGAGACATCGTCGCTGTACAGTGCCAGAAGTATCCCTCGTGCCAGGGCCTATCATGGGTCTGTCAATCCGTCCTATCTCCCTCCAGATGATGTCCAGTCGTTTAGGTCTTTGCCTCCAGCTCGAGCCAGGATGGCTGGCAGCAGGGCAGACATGCACAGCTCGCAGATAGCTTTGTCCCAGCTTTCCGGACATCATTCGTTCTTGGGGACGGGCTACGGAGGAGAAACGCACCATAATGGATGGGGCGGATCGCACCATTGGGACAACGTGGATGCTTATTCGGAGAGGCATGCACCTTCTAGGCTGTCTTATGCCAAAGACAATTTCGGCTAAATTAAAGGACTTGAATGTGTCAACGGTACAGATTCGTAAGCATTCGATTCCTGGACTTGATATTCCGTCGATTGACATTCCGTCTGAAATATGCTTATTCGGTGAGACATGTGCCTTGTAGTCTGTCTTAAGTGAAGGATAATTTTGGTTAGTTAAAAAGACTTGAACCGAATGCGTCAACGATATTGATTTAAAGACGACGATCATAAAATTGCATTTTAATACAGTATAGCTATTTTTAGAATGTTTTAAGTGAAAGTGACCTAGAGAGAAAAACTTACATGTGGATCCAATATAGGTTTATGATATTTTCAAACTTGATCGTAAAAACAGTATTTGGGCAGAAGACACCAAATGGAAATCATTGATGCATTTTCCAGGCTGTTGTAAACATGACAACTAGGGCTCATTAAAGAACTTGAACTGATTGTTAGGTTAAATCTTTATAAGCCCGTACCACAGTATCATTTCATTCAGATATACTTATTGTGGTTTTAAAAACATAGCAATGTCTTCCATCACAAGAGCTCTGTGGTGCCAACAGTGTACGACACCCCAAGCAAGAAGTTGCGTTAGGAATAAAGATTTTTTTTGGTATGATGTTAATTTGTGGAAAAGTATTTGGTGAAAAAAAGAAACAAGCAGTTTAATAACTGTCAATTAACTAATCACAAAAGACAACTTGTATTGCTGTAGACTTGTTGAAAGAAGAGCTGAATGAGTCTGTTAACTCATCAATGGACCTTTATTTACGTATAACTTAAAGAACAAAAGCAAGCAACAAAAATTTGGTGATAATAATGTTGTGCTTTAAATCACTTTTAAAGCAAGGACTGTTAAATAACCATTTAAAATATTATGCTGTGCATAATACCGTTTAATGCTTATGAGACAAATTAGTTATTCATTTTGTAGTTCAGAAACAGGAGAGGAAATTAGTTTCTATTTTATTTTTAAATGATTACTTATGCCATTGAGATATTAGTTGTAATTACTATTAGTAGTTTTAAATATACAAAAATATTTTGAACATGTTTTGGTAATTGAACATGTTTGATAGCAAAGTTTTTGTTAAAATCAAATTCTCTATGAAAATTCAACTACATAGTTTTTTTTTTAACCGCCTAAACTATAAAGAAACAAATACCGGATTTTTAAAACTATTACAAGTGATTTAGTTCCTTTATTTTTAAAAATACGATGTTGCTAAATCATGGGAAAATCAATAGGAAATTGGATGTTTTAATATCTTATTCAAATGACTGCACTAATTGAAGAGTCCATAGTTGGAATTTATAGCTACTGTTTAAATCAATAAGTCTCTTGTTGAAATATTTTTGTTAAATAAATGCAACATTAAAGGAATCGCTAAATGTAAAAAGTAGTCAAGTTCATTGGAGAATTTTCCACAAAGTTTCAACATTTTAATTAAAAAAGAAGCATGTTCAGAAATCCTCCCATGGACTGTGGAAGATTACACTGTTAAAAAGTTTGTTCTCCGTTTCATCATAATAATGGTTCCTAGTAGCTTGTGGTAAAATGTTTACAATATTCCGGGCATTCGGTTGAATCATTTTTCAGGTTTTAGAAACTAAAACCTCAGAAATGGATTGACGGAATACCGAAAATATGGTAAACAGGGTTCATACTATATTTTTAACAGTAAAATTCCGGAGATAACACAAAAGTACTTATTGTGACAATCTGAGTATATGATGAAAGTATAATGAAATTAAAAGTTTTAAAAAATTCAAGATCAACAAATTGCGGTGCCTTGAAAATCAGAAAACGTTAATATAAAATAATTTGCTCAAGAGCAACAATTAAAAAGTATGAAACTTTAAGACATAACAAAATCTCAAAAAATTAACCAATGACAATTTTCCAAACTAAAATGAATGCAAAACCTCAAGATTTTTTAAAAATTGGATCCTGCAAATCCGCTGAAAACTATTTTCTATTATAAATAGATAATTTTTCTGGAAACTATACTTTAAAATAAGGATTTCTAATATAAATTCAGGAGTTATAAGGGCCCTTAGACAAAATATTTGCAATTCAGGAGGAGCACGAACCCTGGGCGAAACATTTCACCAGACAGCCGTTGCAAATGCAGGGATTATTATGGTGAAACCAAGCACAAAACTTGTAACAGAGTAGCATAGACATTTAGCAATTCAAATGTACAACTTTTCATGAATAATTATCTAAGTCAGTATCGCCCATCAACCATATGCATATTTCAAGGCTGGCTCAGTTTATTCTATAAAATTCTTTTGTAACTATATATTTCTGGTTATGTTGTTAGTTTACATTTTCATAATAAAAATACTAATATTTATTTATAATATGTTCTGTATTGTTATTACTATTGTCCAAATGCAAAAAATATAAGATTTGAGATAATACTTATAACAGAAATAATACAAGTAATTTAAACAGTTCAAACGTAAAGAGTATTTTAAAAATGTCACAGTAATAGTTTCGATTTAGGAATTGCAAAGAAAAATAACTATGACAACATCTAAAATTACTTATTTTTATTTACACCTTCATTATTTTTGTCATGCCATTTTTACACAAATTTTATACATTAATCAATTCAGATTTTTTAAATTAAGATATATAAAATGTATTGACACCTACAGTAAGTTAAACAATTGAAAAAATTATAATTTGCATTGGGCAGCATAATTGTTTTTTTAAATAAGAGATACACATATTTTAGGTTAAATTAAAGTTGGATTTTTTCACTGTTTGATTTTAACCCAAAACATTTTTAAACATTTAAAAAGTTATTTTTTAAATAAAAAAAGTCATTATTACCGGGGCTTAATTTATACTACCTTTTTTTGTTTACTCTTAATTTTATCTAAATTTTCTTCCTTTAGATAAGTTAATTAAAAACAGTCTGGACTTTTCACGTGGAAAACGAAAAGATATTATTAAAAAAAATTCTTCTTTATCAGCTAAATAGAACTTTGTCAAGCTTTGTACATTTTCAGGATTGTTAGGATATGGAGCAGATAATTAATGAAAAAAAAAACATAATTGTTTTAAAATTAATTGGCAAACCAGAACTTTGTCACCAGTGTTTTTCGAATAGATTGCATTGGACCTAACAATATCCAAATACACAAATGTACCAAAATAAAGTATCCCAAATCATTCGACAAAAAGGGTAAGTGTAAAATTGCAAATAAAGAAATTTTACACGCAAAAAAAATTGAATGCGAGGTATTTTAAAATAGTTCATCCATAGCTTTTGCTTTTAAATGGTCAAAATGTTAAAGATTGTTTATCACATTTTCAAGTTAGATTTTGTTATACTGATGGCCGTTTTAATCAGACAAAAATTTCAATTAAAAAAATGCAATTATATTTGTTAGCTCTGGTTGTCAGTTCGGTCCAATTAAGCTTCCACTAGCACTACCCGTACCTGGGGTAATGAGCAATGTAATTTCGATGTAATGACGATGTAATTTCTAAATCTGATCAAGGGACGAGGCCAATATCTGAAAAGGCATCCAAGGTGCTTTAGAGTCATGCCAATAATATGCACCAGCCTCTTTTTTTGTGGGGGAATTTTGACTGCAGAATCAGTATATAAAATGGGAGTATGAAACATCTTTAATCTATGGCCTGTTGGATTTCCCCCCTAGACCTAAAAGTTAACTCCTTATCAACTGGGCTATTGTAGCCATAGAAAGATATAGGGTTGACTTAAGAATGTCCCCTTAAACAAGAAACACATTGTCCAAAACAAATTAAAAATAGGTTGATCAGGATTTTTGATTAAGCACAACTAATACGCATAATTGGGATAACTGGTATTTATTAAAAACAAGTAGTAGTAGGTTTGTAACAGAATCTGTCACTTAACTCGCTTCCACACAACATTTGTGTTGAACAGGAAAAAAAGTCGCCAAACACAATATTACTAGTTTCATTTATTTTATTTCGAAAATTCAATAATTATTTCTTCAATAATTATTATTGTTTGCAAAAATTAATTTATATTTCAAAGAATAAATATGAAATATTCCTCTATGTTGAATAGAGCCGAAACATTTCACATCAACATACAAAGAATCTCTTAGTGAAATATATTTGACGTCATATCAAACGGATTGATGTCGCAAAAATAAATTTCTTTTAATTTATTGTTTGAAAGAATTAAAGTTTCTCGAGTGATTGTTGCGAATGGCAATGGTGATTTAATTCTAATAAAAATGGCTTCTTATGCTTTTTAAATAAGCATTAAATTTTGCAGTTTTTTAAATAATTAAAGTACTTCAAATTCTAATTTTTTCTGAGATTTTCAATGTCTTAATTTTGATGCGCTGAATTTTTTGACGTATCACACTTGCCTGTAGCATTTGTAGTTTTTGCTATGACAGTGGGTGACGGACGGACAGACAGACGGATTATAATACCTTCCACTTTTTACGTTATAAACGTAGTGTAGAAGCTAATAAGGGGCTTTTTTTGTCCAAAGCGATTGAATGTACTTAAAATAAAGAATCCTTAACAATCGATTTTACCTGTCACTGTATTATTTTTCTTATTCAACATAAACAGATTGGCAGTATGCCAAGCAAAAATATAGGATAGTAGGGCATGTGTTTGGAGAGAGCCTATTAATTACCTATGATAACATTTTGCAACAAATTTAACACCACGCCATCCTGTTTTGCAAAAAGACAAAAGGAATTAAATTATCTAGAAAGATTAAACAACCAGTAACAAAATGCAGGTGAATAAATACTTGCTTTTATAATTTAAGCAGCCATGTAAATGTTCCTTTTTCAAAGAGAACTTTGAATAGAAAATGTGATAAAAATGTAAACTAGAAGAATGCAATCTTTTAGATGATAAAAATATGAAACATATATTTAAGAATACATAACAAATACAAAGTTAGAATAACTGAATCTTAAAACTCGATTAAAGAATAAGAGAACTACAATTTAATTTCTAAATAAATAACAAATTTGCAACCAAAATTTGGTTCTGAATAAAATATTTTACCAAGAAAATTATCTGAACACATTGTCTGTTATTAATTTGGCTAAAAATGCCTTTCTTTGGGTTCTATTAATAAATAGTGCAATTTAAAATACGCCATACAAAGAATTTTTCACACCAAATTCGCAAGCATATACAGTTTATAACTAGTTTTTTTAAAGAACTAAATTTACCTTTTATAAATTAAATTATAAACCATATATCATAACTATAATTAAACACCAACTATCAGTCAATATATCACAATTAACTTTTAATTTTCAAAGAAATAAGGATTTGTGAGTTCAACATCACATAAAATAGAATACAAATGGTCTTGTATTCCAAGAATATTTTTTATGAATCAGATTACCAAAAACTATGAATAGACTACCCACAGTTGTAAAATAAATAACAACAAAACTATTTCAAACTTAAGAAAAATGCGAATTAACTATTACATTAAATAAATATCACACTATTCGCATCATAAAAAGTATTTACTTTAATGATTAATCAAATCAAAATTGAAACAAAGATTAGAATATTAGACATTAGTTGATTTGCATTTTGGATGCCTATTAAAAGGCCCTGGAATACAGCAAATTAAAAAAACAGATTCTTTAAAATCGGAATACACGGAGGGACAGGACATGTGGACCCTTGTCATACATCGCCACTCTTCCTCCAAGACATTACAGAAAGCATTTTCACTAATCAATGATTGGTTTTATGTGCAAATGTGACATCTAAGCTCCGCCCATGATCCTGTGTTTGCATGTCACTTGGACACACACAAAACCAATCACTGATGAGTGAAAATGCTTTCGGTAACATCTTGGAGGAAGAGTGCTAATGTTGGCGAAGGTTCACATATTCTGTCCCTCTGTGAATGTCTAGCTTTAGTAGACTAAGCTTTAGCAGACTAAGGCTTGTCTAGCTTTAGCAGACTAAGGCTATGGACACACAAGCACTTGTTCATGCTATGTAAGTACAAATTCTGTTCACCCAGCTGCATAGCTGGCCACACATGCAAGTCTTACAGATTAGCTTGAAAAATGAGTCTAGTTGTTTTGCCAGAGGGAAAACTTGGAATCTTTCAGATGAGCCCATGTAAGTGTATAAACAAACTGTGTCTGACCGGGGTCGCCGCGAATAGTACACAGCAGCTACACAGCTTATCAGGCCCAGTAATGAATTGTGAAGACTCATCCTACGCGCTGGGGAGAAAATGAAACTTGCGTTCAGACGTGCGAGAGAGCTTCCGCTCCATTTTTATATAGAAAGAAATTTTCTTACTTAAAATCTGCTGAATTTTAAAGGGTACTTGGATATGGAATCTATTTTAGATTTTCTTTGGGGTTGATTTTTGGTTGTATTTCCGAAAAACTAGATAAGAGATTAATACATTTTCTTATCTAGAAACAAAATAATAAACTACAAATTTTGACATAGATATAAAAGATTAAGGAATAACTTCTCAGAAACTAAGTAATCATTTTTAGCATTTGCATAGTAGTTTGAAAAAATATTAGGAATGAACTTATTAATACATAAATCAAATTTCATACAATGGCAGAGCTTGCATTCTTCTTGCACAATAAATATCTAACCTTTATCTTTTAATTACTAGTGTAAATTACTTGTGTAAAAATTATCTTAATTTTATATTAGAATAAAAAATCACTTTATTTTTCATATGAACTAGATAAGAGAGCATTACATTTTCTCTTCTTACCCTTTTCAGAAACAAAATAATTATTTTTAGCAATTATAAAGCAATAATTAAACATAAACACCCACGTGTAAACATTCTACAGCCATGCATAGCGACAAGATCGGTAAAGCGCCATCTGGGTGTACCAGGCCCGATAAGCAGTGTAGCTGCTGTGTACTATTTATTCGCGGCGGCCCCGGTCTGACAATGTGTAAGTAAAGTAACTATTTTGTTGATTGTTTTCAAGCTGCCTTTCAGCATGAAATAACGCTTGTATATCAGTAGCCCCAACAGAACATGGCTGACTAATAAACAAATTATTAATACTATTCATATCTGTAATTTTCATCAAAAACAAACACACAAATGATTACCCTCATTCACACGTCTTTACTGTCCCCGCAACGCTTCATTGAAATATTGGTCACTGATATGCAACTTGATTCATCTGTAAAAACTACTTCACACATTCTCATGTTGCTGTTAAATGAAAAGCACTAAGCACATAATTCCTGCTAGCGTCTTCCTCCTCGAGGTTTATTACTAACACCGTTGTTGACCACAGGCATTTGAGGTCTGGGCTGTGAACTATTTCTGTTAGCAGTCCTAGGGGTGAAGGCAGAGTTGCCATGGTTGCCATTACCTAACAGAAACAAAAATAAAATCTAAGTATTAGCAATATATTTGCTGAGCTTTAATATGTATAATTCATCCTAAAAAATAAAGTTTTTGCCTACAACCCAATTTTTAAAAGAGGAAAAATTACTAAAACTACACACAAGCAAAACATATAATACAAACTTTTAAAACTTGCTCATTTGCCAAAGGGCAAATTTTCTTTTTTACAAAATAGTAAAACAAGCTTTAGAATTTATATTCCTGGTGAGTTTCACAGATTTTGAGCATGCTAGTAGAGTCTATTTTTGCAATTACTTTATAAAAACATACATTATTGTAGGATGCATTTGTCAAGGTTCCCATTTCAGTTAAGTTCCATAAAGTTATTTAGGTTTAATATACAAAAATTTAATAAAAAACTTAAGTAAAATACAAAATTAAACTTGAAATGTTAAGGCTTCTGGAAAAAAAAATAGGGCTTTTATGGTGTTTTAGGGGAAATTTAAGGACATATAGGGTGAACCTTTAGGGACACTTCAAAACTATTTTCAAAATTTAAAAAAAAATTCGAATCCTGATTTACGTATATATTATTTAAAAGTTTTTATTCTATTCAAAAGTATGTATTCAGCTATTAAAAACATCTTTGGTTCAGTTTTTTCTCACCTGGCAGTGTGAGTGCTGGAGGAACAACTACACCAGGTGATGGCAGAAGTGGCATGGGCTGTTGTAGCGTTGGCGATCCCCTTGCTTCTGTGGTGGACTGAAAAAGTAATGAGAAATGAGCGTTACAGATAATAGAATTACCTGCTTGCATTAAAAGTCTGTTAATTTTTTTAGTTTCGGCTTATTTTTGAAAATTCTTAAAATGAGTTTGTGATAAATTAACATCTTAAAATTATTTAGTGACAAATTGCAGCATTCAAAGTAAACATAGCATGAAATATTTGGCTGAAAAAGATTTGTAATAAATCCTTAGAACAGGTATGAAAATAACTGAAAAAACAGTTTTCATTCTATTTATTATTAATTATAAGTGTTTTTTTTAAATATTTTTGGGGAAAGAAAATATTGTAACAGTTAATAATAAATGTTTAATTTGTAATAATTGTTTTCTGCCTTAATCAATTTGATCAAAATTTTTTTTAAAGGGTTCTCGATAGAAAGTAAATTTTCTAAGAACCAAACCACGTGTCTGTAATATAGCTAATCAAAAATTCACACGCATAAAAAATATATAGTAATTGTTTCTTAAACTTAATTACTTGACTGATTATACATAGACTAATAAATATCAGTATTTTATTTTACACAAAGATATTATAATAACGTAATATACTAGGCATGTTAATTTTTTTTCTACTAATGGGGTTGCTTTTTGGTGGATTATGCTTTTTTTGCAGAGAGACTGCTGATTCCTAAAGATACAAGAATTTGGTTTTGTGGCATCATCATTAAAAAGATTTATTATTATTCCCTTTTCTTTCCAACAAACAATTTAATTTTGACTATAATTGAACTAGAAATTAACTAGAAACCAATTATATTCGACTATAAACTTTTATAAATTTGACATACTATTTTACAGAAGAAAAACAGTAGAGCTTTGAATTAGTAGCAGTATATTAAATATATCAAAAAAGCATCAATAGACTTACAAAAATTTGCCACTGAAATTAAAACATTCTAATTTCCTACTATCACATTTATAAAGAATTTTAATTATGCTAATTCTAAAGTCACATATATCTATTGATTCACCATATTAGTTCTTGAAAGAAAAAGATATTCCCCACTCTCTCTCTCTCTCAAAAAAAAAAAAAAAAATACAACAGTAATCAATGATTTTAATACCTTTGTATGCCAAATTGCCATGTTAAGTATTAACATTTAAGTGAAAATAGCACATTTATTTGTAAGAAAAAAAATCTAACATAAATTAAAATATTTTTTGCAGATTGTAGAAGTGTGAGTTATTTTGGAAATATTTTTTTAGGTTAAAATTATTTTGGGTATTTTATTTTTCTATTCTGAATTTTAAAATTTAGTAGAAAATATTTTCTTTCTTAATGTTTCCAATGGAGAAACTTTTGGTTATCGGTGGAATTAATATTTTTAAAAAAATATGCACAATAAAAAATTACTATTTAAAAAATAAAAGGAAATACAAAATTAATGAAACTTACAGTTTTAAGTTGATTATTTTGTTCAGTACTTTCACTCATATTAGGAATTTCTGAGAACATTAAACAAAACCTGCAAGAAAAAGTTTTAGGTAAATAATATTGAAATTTGTCACGAGCATGGGCCTATTCTTGAAATTTATTTTGCTAAACAATCCTGTACTCCTGTAAAGTTGATCTATTTCAAAACTTTTGGATAAAACATTTAATGAATGAAAGCAATTTAAGAAATTTATTTATAAATGAACTGATAAAATTTTCTTTTCAAGAAGTGTACTTTTATAATTTTTTATTGAAGTTAAATTAAAATACTTTTCAAAGGCAATGATTGCGTAAAACTAAGTTTGTGAAAACAGCACATTATTTTATGAGAATTCTGCTTTTACAATGAAAAAATTAACAGTATTTATCGCTTAGATAAAGCCTTTTAAGGCATTTAAATAACATCAAAACTATCATAAAATTTATAAAACTGTTTGCCATTATAACATGTAACATTAATTAGCACACACAAGACATATTACTAGAGAGGAAATTTTGCCTAGTTATGTAGTCATGCGATATGAAAAAGCAAACATATTTTATTAATGGAAAAATTCCTCTAAAGTAGAATCTAAAATGAAACACTGAATTTTTTTTTTTAAAAAAGGAGTAAAGCTAGATATCCAAATTACAGAAAATAATTAGGAATTTGATATTTATTTCGAAAATAGTTTTTAATGAAAGTTCAAGACTATTGATTCAAGAAGAATCTTTTTCATATTAAGTACTTTATGGATTACAAACAATTGAATTAAGAACTATTAAATTCATTCTCTACATCAAGAAGTAAAGAGAACATACATTAAAAAAAATAAGAAATAAAATTATATGTTTTATAATAAGCCCATTCATTTACCCCATGAAAATGTCCATTGAAAAAGTGTAAAAGAGGTTTATACATAAATGACACTAATTACTTTTTGAGTAATATATGATATTCTAAAGCACACAAAACTAATAAAACATTGAATATGCAATATTAGTAACAAAATCAAAGTGTATTTTTTAAGTGATACTACTACCAAGTTAAACAAGCCCAAAAATACAAAAGAAAACGGATTCATTATAAATAAATAGAAAAGGTACATACCAGAACGAAACTATTGTTTGCCAAAACACTTTCTCTAACACATATGTTTAATACGTACCAAGTAATTATCAACCAATTAAAACACTTTGAAAGTTGAAAATAAGGTTAGATAAGAAAAACTAAGTAATAGAAACACTAAATTACTTTCGACAAATAAAGCAAGAAACACTTGTTTGAACCAACAACATGAAAATAAAAAAAAAACAAAAAAACATTGCAGATTTACTTGTTTTTGCAATACCAAATTTATGAATTTACACAACGCTTGTATAATACAGTAAACTCCCGTTTATCCGGAATGCTAGGGAAATCGACTCTTCCGGATAATCGAATTTTCCGGTTAATCGGAAGTCGCCAAATAGTGTTACCAAAAATGCTGATTTTTTCGGAAAATACGAGATAATGGCTGCATCTTATATGCAAATAGGCGATGTTGCATTTATATTAATATATAATAGACTACAATATTTTGATTAAAAAATATTAATATATTTATTAAGAAAAAAATCAATCGTTACTTTCAAATGCTAAAAATCTAAATACATAAATCGTCCAACCCATGATCTAAAACCAGTAGGATATTTTAAAATGTAAACCAAAAACACTTTTTGCGCAAAATGTTGTCACCAAACGAAACGTTTTCTTGGAAAAAAAAATCTGAAAAGTTTTTGGCAAGAAATCGCAATTTTGGCGAAAAATATTCAATTTTATCGCTAAATTCCGTCGCCAAATCGGAATTTGAAATTTTCCGGATATTTGAGCTTTCCGGTTAATCGAGAGCCGGATAAACGGGCTTTTACTGTATACATATATAAAAAAATTTAAATGATTTCTTAGACACTTTATAATGATATCCTGGAAAATCTTTATAATAAAACACTTCAAAGGCTATAGAAATACACAAATCTGTACTTATGAGTCAAATTAGTATTGTTTTATAAATAAATTTTTCTATAGTAGTAAAAATAAAAAATCAGATGCGAGTCCTACAAAAATATAATTTTCAAAAATACTATAAGACTACCTACTATAATACTAACAGAGGTTTGAGTAGGATTTGAAATAATAAATTTTAGCAATACTTTTGGTCATCTGTTTCCCAGGAAAATAAAGTAAAAGTGCGACTTTGATGCAAATTTCTTAGATGAATGGACTATAAGCATGACTGTCAGCTGGCCTGTTTCTATGACAATAGCATGAAATGAAAAAACACTTCTATTTCATTTGGACTTGATAATAATAAGACTCAAATGGTACAGATATGATGCAAAGATTAGCAGAACACCAATTGTCTGAAGCAATTAGGACCGTTTAAATTAGGAAAATAAAAAATTTGCAGGAATCCAATTTTTCACTAAAAGAGCGTATGTTTAAAAATGAACTACTGTATGTAAGTTGAATATGGAAGAAAACAATATTTTTACAGAAAAGGAACTTTTAAGTTATTGAAAACATTTTTCTTTTCTTTTATAAGTTAAGCACACAGAGGAATGAACTGAGCAGATTGAACAATTGCATTTCAGACAATTGGTACTGTATTGGTACTGTGTGTGTGTGACATTTAGGACCATTGGTACTTTTACATTAAGCACCATTGGTACTTTAACATTAAGGACTATTGGTACTTTTACATTAAGAAACTTAACAACAAAACATGGCATCTTGATTAGTTTCGACTTGGCATAACTGGAGATCCTTCGACTTGACTAAAATGCAAAGAAATGTTAGAGTCTTTCCTTTCTTATCACATCAATCCTTGGCAAATTGTAAACAAAAAGTTTACCTTTTGACTGGCTATGAAAGGGACTAATGCTGACATCAGGCCCCTCCAAAGTCTCATACCTTTCAGCTTTTCCAGCTATGAGGAAAAGAGAAAAATATGCATAAGCGAATATCATACAAATATGATACTGCGCTAGAAGCATATATGTATCCAGGTTAAACACACCTTTTAGGATTTTCCCATTGTTTGGAATCCGTTCTGTTGAAACGACGTGCTAAAAATACGGTAACTATTTGACCCGTTGAGGATTTCATTTTTTGTCGAGTCGGCATCTACTTGTATGTTTTAAGGAAAGAATATATGAAGAACAAACATTGAAAATAAATTGTAGATTTTTTTTGTTAAAAAAATACATCATTTTTCTTAAATATATGTGTACTGTGTTTGTAATTGGAAGTTTTTGTGTAAGGTGTTATGTCGTATGTTGTAATAAGGATTTTAGACAACACAATTTTTGAATAAAAGTTTTTATATTTGGTTTACAGACAATATATTTAATCAGATTAATACAAAAAATAAAAATATATTAATACATTTGTTGAATTTATTTTATTACAGATTTGTTTTAGTTTTTTTTACTACACTTTTTTACAAACATTTTAATTTTATTAAATACATTTTATCATAAACATTTCGTGTAATTTTTTAAACAAAAGTTTTTCTTTTTTTCATTTTAGTATTTACTTGGAATTTAGTTAATATAAACCTTTGGTTTATAAATACACTTTTTTTTTGTATACACATTTTATAGCTCCACTATCTTTTTTTATCATTTTGTTTTGTTACATTAACACCTTAAAAGGGATATATCAGCATTCAACATTTCTTAATAAAAACCACCCTATTTGGTAACAAATATATTTTATTGCTCATAATTATGTTACTTAAACAAAAAAAAACATTTATCCCACAATAAAGTAATAAAACAAATACAATAGAACAATGTGTATCACAAAAATTAAGATATCATTATAGGCAAACCCTTCAAATGTTTTACTGCCAAAAATATGTTAACTCTTTTTTCAAATACACTATTAAAAACTAGAAAATATAAGACACCTTAACTGGTGATTTTACCTAAAGAAACTAGCTTATTCCAGTTTGTTCATGAAATTAAAAAGAAATTATTAGGATTTCTTAATTTCCAACATTAAGTAATGTTAGGTAAAAGTTTTGAAAAATGCCCAAACTTTCAGAAACTAAAATTGAGCAATATCCATAAGATTTACAGCATATCTTTCTGGTTAAAAATAATAGGAATTTTTAAAAAATCAAGCAGCTTAGCTACAGATGATACAAAATAAATATAAATATTTTAAAAAAAGAAGTCATACAAAAACTCAATACTCACTCGCCAATTTTTTGAATATCTCCTCCTTTACCAGTATATAGTGTTAGACATCCTTTCCAGACATTAGCATACCTATAATATTATTGACAAAAAATTAGTATTTCATGTATAGAGCATGCATTAAAGAGAAAATGCAAATAAGCATTCATACAGTTCTCAATTAAATACTAATAAGGTGTTAGAATAAAATGGTAAACAAATAGTACCTATTATAAATACGGAAACACCGATACACAGTAAAATTAACTATAGATATTTGATGAGTAAAAAATCATTGATATTGAAATACCAGCGCTCTTCCACTGTTAACTGTATTACAAAACCAAATGAAGTATCAATTACTTTTCCTAGAGCAATCGAGAGACTCTTGACTGCTAATTTTTCAACATTAAATACACACAACTTTAAACTAATAAAGTTCATGAGTTTATTACATTTTAAAAGTTGAAGTCTTTCAAAACCTACACCAGAAGTATAATTTTAATGCATGGTACATTTTTTTTTTAATCTCATAAGTTTATACTTTTGCATACTTGCTTATCGCTTAAAACATTAAGTAACTTTGAGAAGACATCCAATGGCTTGAAATGGACAGCAAATGCAGACGACAAAGATTTAGCTACACTAAGCATTCGCTGGTTCTGTACACAATCAGTATATAGATGCACACTAGCAATGCTGATATATGCAGTTTGTAGTTGCAAAACTTGCATTATCCACAGTATAACTAAGATATAGGGTCCAGCCTGTTTATTGGTGACTTTGTCCAATTGAGTTTACGGTATTCAAAAGTTGCTAATGAACAAAACGGACCCTATACCTTGGTTTTACATTAAAAAATATCATGTTTTGCAACTACAACCTTCACATTATGAGACAATACATTGGTTTTTTTGTTCATCATTTTAAACCACCAAACATTATCCATACAACATTTTAAAACAAAAGGCACTCAAACACTAAATTAAAATTAAATAGCAAATGGTTAAGTAGGTATTAAACACCAGTTGTTTTAAGCAAAAATGAGAAGAAAAAAATAAAGACAAATTAGTGCTCATGCATTTCCTAAATTATTACAGATAATAAAAAACTCTTTTGAACTTACCCTTTACTAAGCCTACAAATGTCCCCTTGTTGTAAATATAACCCTGGTTCATCCCAAACTGATAAATTAATACTAGCTGACCGGTCTGCTACTTTACACGTCCGAACTTCATGTCCATCTTTTGTCATATTAGGACGACCTAACACAAAGGATTAAAAAATATCAATAAAATGTATCTTAAAACCTAAATACAGAAAAACAGACTAAAATAGTTAAAGTACACATAAATAACTTGTTTTTTCATAATTTGATTATTGATAACTCAAATTATTTAATGTTTTAAATTTATTTAACTACATATGAGAATGTTTTAGATAAGTCCAGGCATCAACTCCAGGGAGGCAGGGCTCTCCACTTTCAAATCTTGGGAAGGCTACCCCCAAGGCCTACCCCCTTACTCTGAAATCACTCTGAAGAAGCTGTAAAGTTTATGCAAATTAATTGAGCTGCAGTTGGTCTCTCAGATTCAGATAAAAGGCTCTCAGTTCAAGAGGACGGAGGACTTTCCCTTATCGTTTTCTGCCTTTATCGTTTTAGTGTCTTTCCGTAGTCCTATTATCGTTTAGTCTCTTTCTGTAGTCCTGCAGGCAGGCTACGCCACCTTTTTTAAATGCCTAATTGAAGACATTCGTGACGACCATACCAGGAGCCTCCCGTGCCCATCCCGGGGTAGGCGTCAGCCGTCAATGGTCCCTGTTGCCTGAAGTCTACCCGCTAGGTCTGACCGCCACGTTCGGCCGCCCATTCAACAGCTAAGTGTAACAAGTCGTGGATATAAATATTTTGTAATATTAAGACTGTTTACCTATTGTTTGGACTTAAATTGTTTAATTACAGTGAAACCTCTAAGAGCGACCATCCTCCCGTTCCCTAATAAATCGGTCGTAAATGGAGGTTGGTCGCTCCTAGAGTAAAAAAAGTGATTTAGCTAGAAAATTGAAATATCATTTTACAGCGTATTATTAACCATTAAAAAATTACAAAAATCCATTTATCATTACATTTATTTATTAATTCGCAAATACATATACAAAGAATTATACTAACTTACTTTTGAACAAACTGTAGTATGTGGAAAAAATACTACACTAACTTATTTTTATAAACTAGTATGTACCAATTAAACTTTTTTTAAAGTAAGAAGACATTTCTGACTGTTTCATTTTTTCGATTTTTCGCAAACCACCTCTTTTTCTAATTTATTTTTTAAATCGGAAAAAAGTCCATTTATATTGTCATCGGTGCTATTGAAATTTGACCTAATAAAGTTCAATTGTTTTAAAGCTTCCTGTGCGGTCCATGTAGTTTCCCTCTGGGTTATGTCATCAGACAAACTCTCCTCTTCCGACTCTGTTTGAGTGCCTGAAAAGCATTACATATTTTAAGTCGACTATTTGTTTCCAAGTTTTTAACCACTACAATTAAAAGTATGCTTAAAAAGCCCACTTACCTTGTGCAGAAATAGCATCCTGCATCACACGTTCTTCCCAATTGTCGCTGAGATCATCGAAACATTCCAAGTTTTCTTCACATTCCATAGACTGGGGGTCGTAATCGATCCCGGCAAGTTGGGTGAGTTCTTCAATCTCTTCAAGAGGACGATTATCAAGGGGATTCTGAGGCCGAATTTGCTTTTCCAGTTCAGAGTTTGTGAGAGAGCAACTGGCAAAACATTTAAAGATCAAATCTTTACTTACTGCGTTCCATGCCCGTTTTGCCCACTCTACAGCATCAGCTATGGTGATCATTTTTGCCAATTCTGTAGCGCTATGGCAATCTTCCATTCTTGCAATGATACACCTCAAAACCTGTCGCCTGTATTCTAACTTGAACCACTTTATCGCGCCATGGTCTAACGGCTGAAGATTTGAAGTTACGTTCGGGGGTAAAAACAAAAATTTCACATTTTTTAAAGTTGCTTCGTGCTTGTGGCAGGTAGCGTTATCTAAAATCAGCAGAACGTTCCTACCTTCTCTCTTCATCTTTTTGTCGAAATCCATCAGCCACTCCTCGAATATTGAAGAGGTCATCCACGATTTTTTATTTGCTTTCCAATGAATACCTAGTCTGTTCATGTTTTTTTCCTTTGAAACATCTTGGGTTTTTTGAGCGCCATATCATCAAAGGTTTCAACTTCTCGCCAGTTGCGCTAGCACAAAATGCAATGGTCATCCTCTCCTTGGCTTGTTTACCTCCTTTTAGGATCTTCAGATCTGAGTACCATGCTCTTATTTGGAAGTGCACGAAGAAGAAGTCCCGCCTCGTCCATGTTAAAAATGTCCCGGTCAGCGTATCCGGCAAGGAGCAAAGGAAGTCTCGTTACCCAATCCTCACACACGCTATCGTCGACATCAGCCGCTTCCCCACACAATGCGCGAAAGACAATGTTGTTTCTTGTCCGGAACTTCTCCAACCATCCGTTGCTGGCCTGGAAATCCTTGATCCCAAGGGCATCTGCGATTTCTAGGGCCTTTTCTTGCATAAGGGCACCGCTAATTGGGATATTCTTCGTCCGGGCCGTCTTAAACCATTCCAACAATGCTTCGTTAATGTCCGGGAACTTCTCTGTTCTTAAACGCTTCACTCCTCTGAACTTAAAGTCCTCCCATTCTTTACGGATAGCATTTTTTCCCTTTAAAATGCTGTTTATTTGTGTTTTTCCACAGCTAAAAATGTCCGCTAACTTTCTTTCAGTTTTTCCTTTTTCATGCAAATCGATAACTTCCACCCGTTGCTCCAAACTTAAAATTATTCGTTTTTTTGCCATGTTAAAAGTTTTCTAACAAGAAGTGCAATTGAACTTAAAGTAGACTGCTACCGTACTCTCCCCATCCCCCAACCGCACCGCCCACCAACTTCCCGCCAAAAATACAAATGGCCAATCAGAAGACGCTGTCCATCCATATGATCACCCTACCTGTCCCCAGATGTGAATCCCCTTATGTCAAGGTCAATAGGTGAAAAAGCAATAGTTGAAAGTCATTCGAAGGACGAAAGGGGGGGAAATTGACACGTGTTGGAAAAAGAAAATTTTTCATGAAATGGGATTTCAAAACTGGTCGTTTGGGGAATGAGATCTGGTCTCTCCCAGAGTGGCTTTTAACATTGAACACATAGGGGGGAAAATCGGTGCCTTGAAAAATTGGTCGTAAGTCGAGGTGGTCGTTTAATAGAGGTGGTCGGTCGTAGAGTTTTCACTGTATTATTATTTTCCTGCATACCACTGGTGGTACGCGTACCACCGGTTGGGAACCTCTGGAGTAAGATATTATCTTAAAAATAAGAGTAATTGCATTACTTCCAGGGATTGGAGTAACACGTTACTTTATTTAATAGCTACTTTTTTTAGATAACTCTGGTAGATTTTTCAGAGAGTAACTTAACTTAGTTACTTTTAGCAGTAACGATGAAATGAAAAATTTCGTTACTTTTCTATTAATCCTCACGGCGCTCTTCACAGATGTTATTGGCACATTTCGACGCTTGGTTTAAATTTAATTACTTAAAATTCAACTTTTAACGACTTAAAATTTTCTTTCTTATATTTTTCTGATTTTCTCTATTTCTTTTGTCTTGGTTCTCTTTGAAAAACAGTAAGGCGGATGAATTAAAAAATTTCTTATAACTTGAAATTTCTAAAGTAACCGTAACTAGTTACTTTTTTAATTACCTGTAACAGAATTACTTTTTAAAAGTAACTGACCAATCCCTAATCATTTCAATGTTCTTTAATATTTTAATATTATTTTAGTGCAACCATTAAATACCAGATAACAAAATGAGATTTAACTTTGCAGTGTGCAACAATCACTGATAGCAAGTTACTGTTACTATGTATTGAAATCCTTTACATGGATTTAATAATGTGGCAGAATTTTTTATTTATATTAAAATAATAATTTATTAAAAGATGTTAAATTGTTAAATAAATTATTACATAGTTGCTAAATTATTTGCAAAATTACAATTATGAAATTTCAATTTTAGAAAAAAAAGTAAAATAATAAAATCTAACAAAATAAAATTATACAATTTTATAAAAAAAAATCGATAAAAATATTTTTTTAAAAATTTAATGGTGTTAAAATACACATTAAAACAGGTTATGTTAATGAAATGTTTAATAAGAAAAAATCCAAGATAATAAATGTTAAATTTGTTGATTAACGACGCATTTTCAAGTTATTTTAAATCAAATAATGATGAGATCAAACGTAAAAGGTACCCAGAACTTACCAATGTCAAGAACTATAAATAAAACATTTAATGACTTCATCCCTGGTTTTATGTCTCTAATATTGGTAGGAGTAAACTCCATAGTCATTTCTTTAGAAAATGTAAGCCTTGAATAGTGATATTAATTGTTCCTAGTTTATAAATATGTCAGTGATTATGTTTTTGGTAATTAAACTGGGATAACTACGCATAAGATATTATGCATTTGATTTCTGAGTGCAAGCGCCGAGAAAAGTAGCGTGACAATCAGACAGACGGAAACAAATAAAGAAAATTGAAACAATAATATAAAAAAATAAATCGAAGTTAAACTTGTTGCCATTTTCAAATACATACTTACTGCCGATAGAAACCAATATTAAAGTAGAAACCTGTGACGTCAAGTTTGGTTTAGTTTGCTCACTTCGAGTAAAATATAATGGGCTTGTTTCAACACTTTGTCAAAGAATACAAAACAACCAATGAAATCGTATTTCGGAGCTTGTGACGTTATAAAAAACCAATGGGCTTGTTTCAACACTTTGTCAAAGAAAACCAAACAACCAATGAAATCGCAGTATGGAGAGCGTGATCATAAGAATTATTCCCATTGGATTTTGTACCAGTATCAATGAGCTACAAGCTACAACAATGCAACATTCTAAATATAAAAATATTAAATAAGAGGAAAGAAAATAGAACTATTTCAATTTTTTAAATTACTTTTGGTTATAATAGAGGAGTAAAGCTCAAATGAAACAAAATCTTCCCTTACCGTAATATCAGTTTAAAGTTTTTTTTTTTAAAAATCAGTATAAAGAAGATAAATCTTTAAATATCAAATTTAAAACAAAGTTGAATATAAAAAAATTCTTGATTATTTATACACTTTGGATTTTCTGTTATTTTAGCAATAGAAAAATTTGACTGCTAAAAAAGTTTTTTTTCTATTATTATTATTTTTTACAGGGTTCTCTCTTCATGTCGGTATATTTGGTATAATTCCTCCCATTAGTTGGCTGTACTCTTCCTATAAGAGCAATGAAATGCTTTTCACAAAAAAAAAATTCATATCTGTTTAGCTTGATGCATAAAATGTGCCATTACAGCCTAAATTATTTTTTATTAAAAATTCTTAAACAATTACAGAAAAAACTAAAAAAATCATACAGTTGTAATGAAATCTGCTGTAGATATTTTAAACTATTACCAAACCTACAAGTAAAAAGAGAAATGATTGATTACTGGGGAAAAAACTACTTAAAACGTGACTATATGTGCTATAAATGATTTTCTATACAGTTCAATTTGCACAGTTCATCAAAAACAAAATGAGACATAAAATAAACTCATTTAAAGATGTTCTATTAAAGGATTGCTTCGATCTAGTAAAAAATGTACTCAGATGCTCTATAAAGCTCGTAGTGAACCAAGGCCTGATGCCTGATGTACACATTCCAAAGCACAGGTCCGGATTCAAAGGGGCGCATTGCAGCAAATGTTCTTGCAGACTGGTGCAAAACATAATTGTTTAGTTCCTAAGATAGCTTGCTACTTATTTAATAAACCCACTTGCCACTTAAAGGTTGAACCAACCAGAGTTGGCATGGTTTTTACAGCCTCCGGTAAATACCAAGGTAAAAACTGATATTTTCCGTCCAGGGAAAAATTATATGTTTTTTTCCACCTGATAAAACTCTGATTATTGAAAGAAACGGTTATAATTTATATTATTCAATAGGCTTGATAAAAATTAATTTAATTTTGTACTCAATAATTTTTTTTATCATTTACAATATTTTAAAAATTATTTATGTTTATGCAGATGTGAACACTTAAATAATATACAAAATAAAAGTACATGTTTATTATAACACTATTCAGGTGTTATATAGGTGTCAGGTGTACCATAAAATTAAGGTGTTATTGAGTAAATTTTTTCTATAAAAAAATTATAAATAGCATTTTTTGTGTGTGCTAAATTAGATTTTTAAAGGTCTTTTGATAACCTGTCATTGACTATATAATTACAATTTTTTGATTTTTCAAACTTTCTGTATTTAATTTATATGTCTACTAAATCTAGAAATAAAGTCAAGAGACTTAATTAGGCTTTGGCAAACTATAACGTCCATAGTGCGATGAAGGAATAAAAGGCCTGAGCTTGGTAAGATCCCCACAAGGGTAGACTTTTTTTTTAATATATTTTTTAATTAATTAAAAGGAGTTTTAATAAATTGTAGATATAGACAAAGTTTTTCTTTTTAAAAATGTATTGTATACAGTACTCTCCATTACTTTAAATGTGACAGGTCGACTTTAAAATTCAAACAACTTCTTAAATCTAGACAATTGTTAATATGCTAATCGAAAATACAATGATGGAATTTCTTAATTTACCGGCAAAGTCAAAATCTGTAGGTTTTCAGGTATTTCCCGCTGGGACGGGACAGTTAGTTTTGGACAGGAAAAACCCAACCCTGGAGTTAACATGGTCTTGTTTTAAGTACATATCTATTAATGATAGTGTGACTATTTTTTTTAACGATTATAGTAAACGAATTACTTAAAATAAACTTCAACACCGATTTTCATGAAATTGAATCATTTATTGAACTGAAATGAACATTATATACAAAATGAGGATGGATGAAACCATTTGGCAAGATCTACTATTTGATGTAAGTAGTAGTTGGGACACTTTAGCGTCGGAAGTGACGTCATCAGAGGAGGAGTCGGGTGCGCTCTAATCGTTCGGTATACACGTGACCGGAAGGGGCGTGGTCGAAGAGGAGTTGGGTACGCTCTAAATGTTCGGAAGTATGATGTGGAGTTGAGTTGTTTTTTGGCTGAATGTTGAGTTGTAGGTTTCTGCTTTCGTTTTCGTGTGACGTATAATAGTTTAGAAACGGTCTTTAATAGGTTATTGTAAAAGAACAGTTACTAGGAGTTGTTGATTGCGCAAATTTTTTTCCGTAACAATAAGCGATTTTCTACTGATTGTGGCGTCTGGTTATTTTTTTTGGCGAAAGTTTAGAAAAAGGTCTTGCTATTATTAAAATGGGTTATTTCATGGGATGACGCTACCATATGCAGCAACGTGGATTATAGGCTTATATTATAGGCTTATACTAGGTGATGTATAAATAGGTGTGGACTATTAGTAAAGTTCATTTGAATATCAAGTTCTTTACGAGGGCGGTGTTAGACATATAGGAAAAAAATGAATAAACTTATTTCTTCTACATTCACTAATCCAGAACACCCTGCTAGTTTCGGGGAGTTGCATCTTTAACCCGCGCTTTAAAAGGTAAAGTTAAGAAAAATGATGTAAAGAAATGGCTTGAAATGAAAGACTCGTATACGTTACATAAACCCTTAAGATACAATTTTAGTCGCAATAGAGTTATAGTGGGAGGCTTAAATGAACAGTTCCAAGCGGATCTTGTGGATATGCAAACCCTTTCCGTAATGAATGATGGTTACAAATATTTGCTAACGTGTATAGACGTTTTTTCAAAGTATGCTTGGGCCATACCTCTTAAAGACAAGACAGGACTTAGTGTTTTAAATGCTTTTAAAGGCATCTTTAGGGAAAGGAAATCCGAAAAACTACAAACGGGCGATGGAACAGAGTTTCGAAATTCTAGAGTTCAAATGTATTTAAAGGCAAATAAAATTCACTTTTTTACCACACACAATGCCACAAAGGCGTCAATCATAGAGAGATTTAATCGTTCCCTACGCATGAAAATGTGGAAATACTTTACAGAATACAACACGCGCAAATACATTGATGTTATTCATAAATTATTGAAAAGTTACAATCATACTTATCATCGAAGTATAAAAATGGAGCCTATTTCCGTTACCCTTGATAATCAAGCCCAAGTTTGGAAAAATTTGTATGGCACATTGTCATCGAATACTAAACCTATTACTCTATTTCAAGTAGGAGATAATGTCCGTATCAGTAAAACAAAGGGGCGCTTCGAGAAGGGGTATGAACAAAAATGGACTTATGAGATTTTTGTCGTTGATAAAATTATTCATAGAACGCCACCCGTGTACAAAGTCAAAGACTTGCAGAATGAGGATATTCAAGGAACATTTTATGCACAAGAACTTCAAAAAGTGACAAAAACAGATTACTTTCAAGTGGAAAAAATTCTCAAGAAACGTAAAACTAAAAAGAAAACAGAATATTTTGTCAAATTCAAGGGTTACCCTGAAAAATTTAATGCTTGGGTGTCCGACGTCAAAATGCTATAAATAGTATTTTCATTCAACGTTTCACGTTAGTTATCAAGATGTCGTTCTACTTGACACTTGTCTCGGACAGTTCCATGTCCTATTTCCCTGATAATAAAATTTCTCGTTTCATAACTCAGTTACCTTCGCCTATTAATTTAAAAGGTGAATGGGAAGTTGGTTTGTCTGAAATTATGTATCCTCATTCTTGGTACAATGTGAATAAAACAAACAATTGTTTTTCTTATGATAACGGTGATGGTAAAATACAAAAGAAAAGGATTGACGTAGGATGTTACGAAATCATGTACGATTTACTATCGGCTATTCAATTATCACTTCCTAAAAATCCTTCCAAATTTACTTTCTCTTATAATAAAACTACCAAACGTGTCAAAATTGATGTAGTGAAAGGAGCAACCCTTTATCTAGAAGATTTAGGACTCATGTTAGGTTTTAAACAAAATTCAATTATTCGTGGAAGCGTAAAAAGCGAATTTCAAGCTGAATTCAATCTGTTTTTCCATTTTTCTACGTATATAACGATCTCATTTCACCACAAATCGTAGGGGATGTCTACGCTCCTCTATTGAGAATAGTCAGAGTTACAGGACAAGATGGTGATATGGTCAGCCAGCATTATGACAGACCACAGTACTTACCTGTTAATCGACAATGTCTTCAGACTATTGAAATGGAACTACGGCTCAATTCCGGGGACCTAGTACCTTTTGAAAGTGGTAAAGTTATAACCATTCTACATTTTAGAATGAAACAAATATTATAAAAAGCATCTACATGGTACATTATTCATCATTCGAACAGTGGTTACTGCACAAGTAACATCATGAAGGTTCCTTACGCCTGTTGTACAAAGGATTTTGAAGAACATTATTCAGGAGTGGGATCGGGACTAGCTCATTATCAAGGTGTCAATTTCCAGAAGGGGTATGGATTAGGAGGCTTTTTTCGTCGTATGTTTCGTGCCGCTTTACCTTTCTTGGTAAAAGGAGGTCGAACGATTGGGAAAGAGGTCATTAGAACGGGCACTCATGTGATGAGTGATGTACTAGAAGGTCAAAATTTAAAAGAATCGGCAAAGAAAAGATCTCAAGATGCTGGTAAAAGCATAGCTCGTAAAACTATTGATACAATACAAGGCATGGTGGGTAAAGGAAAATATAAAAGGAGACGCAAGCACCAGAAGCGAGTCATTTCTTCAAAGAAGCGAAAGGAGAACGGACGTGACATTTTTGACGAGTAATGGCTTTCATACTTAAAGATTCACCGGAATGCGTGAAATCAGAACTAGAACTGTTTCATTTACCTCCTACACAAACAGCCATTGATAGTAGTCAATGGGTAGAATTTTTTCCTGTATCTAACGCGTCCGATGGTGGTCCTGTTGAGTTTCATATTTCAGGAAGTGCCGAAGAGTTTATCGACTTGAGCCAAACACATTTGTACGTCAAAGCCAAAATCGTTAAAAGTAACGGTGACTCCTTAGATGCTAATTCAAAAATTGGACCTGTCAATTTGTTTTTACATAGCCTGTTTTCACAAGTGGACATAACAGTCAACGATCGACTCATCTCCAATTCAAACAATACTTATCCATACAGAGCTTACTTAGAAACCTTAATTAATCATGGTTTAGATAGTAAAACTTCCCAATTAACGGCTGAAATGTTTTATAAGGACTCTGACGATGGATTAAAAAAACGCTCCAAGTTTTTTGAAGAAAGTAAAACCGTAGACATGATAGGTAATTTACACAGTGATTTATTTAACCAAGATAGACTTTTGCTGAATATGGTAGACTTGAAAGTCAAATTGATTCGCAGTAAACCCGAATTTTGTTTAATGGGGATGAAGGATTCAAAGTCGTTTTGGAACATATAAGTTTATTTGTAAGAAAAGTGCGTACCAGTCCAGGTGTCATCATAGGACATGCAAAAGCCCTTGAAAAAACTACAGCCAAATATCCGATCAACAGAGTGCAGTGTAAAGTTTATACAATACCCAAAGGTTATATGTCTATTGTACAAGATAACATTATCGTCGGAGAGATGCCCCAAAAAGTTATCATAGCTTGTTTAGATAACGATGCTTTTCATGGAAGTTTGAACAAATCTCCATTTGAATTTAATCATCACAATTTAAATTTTATCGGACTTTACATTGATGGAAAACCAGTTCCACATAACCCCATGGAGTTAAATTTCGAACAAAATCAGTATGTGCGTGCTTATAATAGTTTATTTACGGCTACACAAAAGACGGGACAAGATCAAGGAAACTTCATGTCCCGCGAAGAATATTTATTGGGAAATGTCATATATGCCTATGATTTGTCACCAGACGCTTGCAATGGAGATCATTTAAATTTGATAAAACAAAGTAATCTTCGTTTAGAAATGAAATTTAGTAAGGCCTTAGAAAATACTATTAATATTTTAGTATATACTCAATTTGATAGCGTTATCGAGATTTCAAAGAATAGAAGTGTATTGTATGACTTTGGTAATTAAAGAAAATAATGGAAGCTACATTGATACATAGAATCTTATCTCAAAATGTTTATACTTCACCTTACTTTCGTGGAGTTTATGCAAGTGACACTATACCCCACCTCAAAAACAAGTCAGCTGTTGTTGTCAATTTAGATAAATCGTCCGAAAGTGGAAGTCATTGGATCTGTATGTTTACTGAAGATGGAAAACACTTAGAATTTATTTGTAGCTACGGCAAATCTCCTTATTTTTACGGAGATATATTTAAACCTTTCCTATCAAATTTTTTGAATGTCAGCTGGAATAATACATGTTTTCAAAGTTTGACTTCTAATGTATGTGGAGCTTATTGTATTTACTTTTTATTAAAACGTAGTCAAGGACATTCTCTGTATTGTATAATTAATGAATTAAATCAATGTAAGAAAAATGATTTTAGAATATATCAGTTTGTTAAGAAACATTTTGGTGTTAGAATGCTCTTTCGAAAATAAAAATATTATATTTTAATAAGCAATGTGTTTGTACTTTTTTTATTCATTGTCTACATAAAAATATTTGACTATAATAATTAATTTTTAATAAACTTAAAACTAAAATACAGTTTATAAATTAAAAAAAAAACTTTTACTAAAAATAAAATTTAAGAAAAAAAAACTTTTATTTTTAAAACTTTTCAAGTAAAATACTTTACGTATTATTTTAAAAAAAACTTTTACTAAAAATAAAATTTAAGAAAAACTTTTATTTTAAAACTTTTCAAGTAAAATACTTTACGTATTATTAAAAAAAAAAACTTTTACTAAAAATAAAATTTAAGAAAAACTTTTTATTTTTAAATTTTTTCAAGTTAAAAATACTTTACGTATTATTAAAAAAAACTAAAACTAAAATACAATTTATAAATTTTTTCTTTAAAAAAACAACTTTTACTAAAAATAAATTTTACTGAAAATTCTATTTAAGAAAAAGTTCAAATACTTTTCAACTTAAAAATATTTTACTTATTATTTAAAATTAAAAAAAAAAATCTTTAACAAAATATTTTTGTACAAATAATCAGTAATCCCTGGAAAGAAAATTTCACATGGAAAAAAAATGACAAGAAATCCATTTTTTACAAACCAAACTATTATTTATTAATTACTTTAGTTATAATACATACAAATAATGACAAAATCCTTTTACAATAATGTAGAATACACTTAATAAGGTAGCCAATTGTTCATTTTAGCATACAAGACACTATCTTTAGAATAAAACATTTTCTTATTCACAATAAATTCAGGAGGCAAGTTTACCTCTTTTAAAGCATTATAAAAAGTTTCACTTCCACGAGGTGATTTTTTCCGCTCTCTTAATACATCGTTAATCAAAATAGCAATATTAGTTTCAGGCAATAGATTTCCTTTGTAAATCAATTCACCATGATTATTCCAAGACAAAATGGTTGAATGATTCTTTAAAAATTTAACAATGTTTACAGCTGTTTCTTTATGACGTCTGGGGGCTATATTTATTAAATGTTGCTCGAGAGGGTCTTTGAGGGGGGCGATCGGTGGCAATTCGGGTTCAGTCTCGATTTTTGATTCCTGTTCCGCTTTTGGTGGAACATCAGGAGGACCTTTACTTTCCGCTTTCGGAGAGCTATCTGAAAGTTGACCCGATTCTACAGCAGAAGGCTGTTGAAATTTCAAAAATTTCTGGAGTACTTGCAAATATAACGCCGCTTTCTCATCTTCTTGCAAATGCGACTTATTTAGTATCAATTTCATTTTCGAGTCGAGTTCAGATAAATGTTCTTCTAATGGACCGTGGGCAGGAACCAGAATAAATTTTTTCGTGTTATCCATTGATTAACGTTGAAATAACAGAAACGGCCGCTGGTAAAAGAAAACTCAAAAAGCCGTTCCCCTTTTGCACAAGAATCTTACGTTTTCTAAACAAGGGCACTTTCTTATCAGCCAACTTTCTTAAACTGTTTTTATAAGGAGTTAGTTTATTTTTTAAGTTTTTAGACAATGGAACCTTTCCGTGTATTACATTTAGAGCGCATTCACAAAGAGACTTAATAACACTGTTTGGACAATTTTTAATAAAATGCGATTTCTTTTTACATTTACTTAAGTATTTCAGAGCAGACAAATTATGCTGTGCACAGCCTGACATCTTAAAGTCATCTGAAATGGCAAATTACTAATCGCATGTTTTATTTGGGTTGATACACATAATATGTATCACCGGGAAAAATACCCGTACGTAATCTAAAATCATCGTCAGTGGTTGGCAATAAATCTATAAGAAGATAAGAATAAGGTTTCTTGGTTGCGTCATGAAACGCCTCTTGGAAAAATTTTGATTGTGCAGGATACAACTGACGGCCTAAGTGTGCGACTTGTGACTTATCACGAGGATTTTTAAACAATACGATATAGTGGCAATTTAATGAAATATCTCTCATTTGGGATCCTTTGTGAAATAAATTTTGCACAATGAAAATTATACTAATGTTTCTATGGTGACCTGTTTTAGTAATTAAATCGGTCATTCGCTTATCATTAGATAGTTGAACCATCAAGTCGTCAATTATTAAAAGACAGTTTTGTAATGTATCCAAATTAGAAGGCAAGCCCTCCACAAAAGTAACTCCTGAAATTTGGCTATAAAGTTTTTGGTATATACCATAACACCAATAAATTTGGGAAGGTTGAGGTTTTAACATTTTAAAATCAAGTAATTTTTTAACAAAATGACTTTTGCCAGCACCTGTACTTCCACAAATCAAGTAATTTGCAGCGTGTTTCACACGTGAGAGCTCCATGATGAATGACAAAATAATTTAGAACCATAGCTTTATAAACTATCACAAATATAATTATAAACATATAATATATAAATATTTATAAAATACATTTTTTTTATCTACATTAAATCTTATTATATACATAGATATATTTATAAAACATTATGTACAATATGAAAGTTATAACATTACAGAATAACAGACTAATTTTTTAGTTATGACCATAGGGATAAGTAACAAAATTATCGCGAATAACGCGTTTATCAAAATTAAAACTATATCTTTTTTCCTCCCTACAAGATAAAATGCGAACTTTATTCAAATCTCTCTTTATCTTGTAAGGATTGACTGTTACAACTTGTTTGTTAGGGGCATTCATGACAATATCTTTTATAGAGTTAAAGTTTAATAATTTAGAATTTTGATGGTTTAATGTAAAACCTCTAATTTTACAGCAAGATTTTCCCGAGGCTGTGCAATAAGCATAATTTTTGGGACCAGCCGAAACAAACTCAATGATATGATCTCCTGGAGTCTCATCAGTGAAATCACCTAAATAATTACCCAATGGAGGGTCATTCATTGAGGGATCGGAGATATAAATTATCGAGTCTGTGTCATAGTACAAGACTCTTGTCCCTAAATTATTCAGTTCTCCGTATAATTTTAAGCGTGCATAAGCCGTGGTGAAAGCAGCGATAAATATATTAGTCTGTATATTCTGCGCTGTAAACTCGTTCTTATGTTGATATTGCAATAAAGCAACATCATCGGTGGGGAAAGTGACATTTTTAATCTGAAAAGAAATGAAAGATATTTGAAAAAAAATCACTCCTTAATGATACATTTAGATATATATGTACGTTTATATTATAGGATCTGAAATAAAAAATAAAAAATGGACTTACGTCTACTTTACGTTCAGTGAAGTATTTGTTGAAGTCTCCCACGCTTGATACAAAAACAGTTTGCATTTTATCTTGTAGGGAGGAAAAAAAGATATAGTTTTAATTTTGATAAACGCGTTATTCGCGATAATTTTGTTACTTATCCCTATGGTCATAAATAAAAAATTAGTCTGTTATTCTGTAATGTTATAACTTTCATATTGTACATAATGTTTTATAAATATATCTATGTATATAATAAGATTTAATGTAGATAAAAAAAATGTATTTTATAAATATTTATATATTATATGTTTATAATTATATTTGTGATAGTTTTATAAAGCTATGGTTCTAAATTATTTTGTCATTCATCATGGAGCTCTCACGTGTGAAACACGCTGCAAATTACTTGATTTGTGGAAGTACAGGTGCTGGCAAAAGTCATTTTGTTAAAAAATTACTTGATTTTAAAATGTTAAAACCTCAACCTTCCCAAATTTATTGGTGTTATGGTATATACCAAAAACTTTATAGCCAAATTTCAGGAGTTACTTTTGTGGAGGGCTTGCCTTCTAATTTGGATACATTACAAAACTGTCTTTTAATAATTGACGACTTGATGGTTCAACTATCTAATGATAAGCGAATGACCGATTTAATTACTAAAACAGGTCACCATAGAAACATTAGTATAATTTTCATTGTGCAAAATTTATTTCACAAAGGATCCCAAATGAGAGATATTTCATTAAATTGCCACTATATCGTATTGTTTAAAAATCCTCGTGATAAGTCACAAGTCGCACACTTAGGCCGTCAGTTGTATCCTGCACAATCAAAATTTTTCCAAGAGGCGTTTCATGACGCAACCAAGAAACCTTATTCTTATCTTCTTATAGATTTATTGCCAACCACTGACGATGATTTTAGATTACGTACGGGTATTTTTCCCGGTGATACATATTATGTGTATCAACCCAAATAAAACATGCGATTAGTAATTTGCCATTTCAGATGACTTTAAGATGTCAGGCTGTGCACAGCATAATTTGTCTGCTCTGAAATACTTAAGTAAATGTAAAAAGAAATCGCATTTTATTAAAAATTGTCCAAACAGTGTTATTAAGTCTCTTTGTGAATGCGCTCTAAATGTAATACACGGAAAGGTTCCATTGTCTAAAAACTTAAAAAATAAACTAACTCCTTATAAAAACAGTTTAAGAAAGTTGGCTGATAAGAAAGTGCCCTTGTTTAGAAAACGTAAGATTCTTGTGCAAAAGGGGAACGGCTTTTTGAGTTTTCTTTTACCAGCGGCCGTTTCTGTTATTTCAACGTTAATCAATGGATAACACGAAAAAATTTATTCTGGTTCCTGCCCACGGTCCATTAGAAGAACATTTATCTGAACTCGACTCGAAAATGAAATTGATACTAAATAAGTCGCATTTGCAAGAAGATGAGAAAGCGGCGTTATATTTGCAAGTACTCCAGAAATTTTTGAAATTTCAACAGCCTTCTGCTGTAGAATCGGGTCAACTTTCAGATAGCTCTCCGAAAGCGGAAAGTAAAGGTCCTCCTGATGTTCCACCAAAAGCGGAACAGGAATCAAAAATCGAGACTGAACCCGAATTGCCACCGATCGCCCCCCTCAAAGACCCTCTCGAGCAACATTTAATAAATATAGCCCCCAGACGTCATAAAGAAACAGCTGTAAACATTGTTAAATTTTTAAAGAATCATTCAACCATTTTGTCTTGGAATAATCATGGTGAATTGATTTACAAAGGAAATCTATTGCCTGAAACTAATATTGCTATTTTGATTAACGATGTATTAAGAGAGCGGAAAAAATCACCTCGTGGAAGTGAAACTTTTTATAATGCTTTAAAAGAGGTAAACTTGCCTCCTGAATTTATTGTGAATAAGAAAATGTTTTATTCTAAAGATAGTGTCTTGTATGCTAAAATGAACAATTGGCTACCTTATTAAGTGTATTCTACATTATTGTAAAAGGATTTTGTCATTATTTATATGTATTGTAACTAAAGTAATTAATAAATAATAGTTTGGTTTGTAAAAAATGGATTTCTTGTCATTTTTTTTCCATGTGAAATTTTCTTTCCAGGGATTACTGATTATTTGTACAAAAATATTTTGTTAAAGATTTTTTTTTTTAATTTTAAATAATAAGTAAAATATTTTTAAGTTGAAAAGTATTTGAACTTTTTCTTAAATAGAATTTTCAGTAAAATTTATTTTTAGTAAAAGTTGTTTTTTTTAAAGAAAAAATTTATAAACTGTATTTTAGTTTTAGTTTTTTTTAATAATACGTAAAGTATTTTTAACTTGAAAAAATTTAAAAATAAAAGTTTTTCTTAAATTTTATTTTTAGTAAAAGTTTTTTTTTTTAATAATACATAACATATTTTACTTGAAAAGTTTTAAAATAAAAGTTTTTCTTAAATTTTATTTTTAGTAAAAGTTTTTTTTTTAATAATACGTAAAGTATTTTACTTGAAAAGTTTTAAAAATAAAAGTTTTTTTTCTTAAATTTTATTTTTTAGTAAAAGTTTTTTTTTTAATTTATAAACTGTATTTTAGTTTTAAGTTTATTAAAAATTAATTATTATAGTCAAATATTTTTATGTAGACAATGAATAAAAAAAAGTACAAACACATTGCTTATTAAAATATAATATTTTTATTTTCGAAAGAGCATTCTAACACCAAAATGTTTCTTAACAAACTGATATATTCTAAAATCATTTTTCTTACATTGATTTAATTCATTAATTATACAATACAGAGAATGTCCTTGACTACGTTTTAATAAAAAGTAAATACAATAAGCTCCACATACATTAGAAGTCAAACTTTGAAAACATGTATTATTCCAGCTGACATTCAAAAAATTTGATAGGAAAGGTTTAAATATATCTCCGTAAAAATAAGGAGATTTGCCGTAGCTACAAATAAATTCTAAGTGTTTTCCATCTTCAGTAAACATACAGATCCAATGACTTCCACTTTCGGACGATTTATCTAAATTGACAACAACAGCTGACTTGTTTTTGAGGTGGGGTATAGTGTCACTTGCATAAACTCCACGAAAGTAAGGTGAAGTATAAACATTTTGAGATAAGATTCTATGTATCAATGTAGCTTCCATTATTTTCTTTAATTACCAAAGTCATACAATACACTTCTATTCTTTGAAATCTCGATAACGCTATCAAATTGAGTATATACTAAAATATTAATAGTATTTTCTAAGGCCTTACTAAATTTCATTTCTAAACGAAGATTACTTTGTTTTATCAAATTTAAATGATCTCCATTGCAAGCGTCTGGTGACAAATCATAGGCATATATGACATTTCCCAATAAATATTCTTCGCGGGACATGAAGTTTCCTTGATCTTGTCCCGTCTTTTGTGTAGCCGTAAATAAACTATTATAAGCACGCACATACTGATTTTGTTCGAAATTTAACTCCATGGGGTTATGTGGAACTGGTTTTCCATCAATGTAAAGTCCGATAAAATTTAAATTGTGATGATTAAATTCAAATGGAGATTTGTTCAAACTTCCATGAAAAGCATCGTTATCTAAACAAGCTATGATAACTTTTTGGGGCATCTCTCCGACGATAATGTTATCTTGTACAATAGACATATAACCTTTGGGTATTGTATAAACTTTACACTGCACTCTGTTGATCGGATATTTGGCTGTAGTTTTTTCAAGGGCTTTTGCATGTCCTATGATGACACCTGGACTGGTACGCACTTTTTTACAAATAAACTTATATGTTCCAAAACGACTTTGAATCCTTCATCCCCCATTAAACAAAATTCGGGTTTACTGCGAATCAATTTGACTTTCAAGTCTACCATATTCAGCAAAAGTCTATCTTGGTTAAATAAATCACTGTGTAAATTACCTATCATGTCTACGGTTTTACTTTCTTCAAAAAACTTGGAGCGTTTTTTTAATCCATCGTCAGAGTCCTTATAAAACATTTCAGCCGTTAATTGGGAAGTTTTACTATCTAAACCATGATTAATTAAGGTTTCTAAGTAAGCTCTGTATGGATAAGTATTGTTTGAATTGGAGATGAGTCGATCGTTGACTGTTATGTCCACTTGTGAAAACAGGCTATGTAAAAACAAATTGACAGGTCCAATTTTTGAATTAGCATCTAAGGAGTCACCGTTACTTTTAACGATTTTGGCTTTGACGTACAAATGTGTTTGGCTCAAGTCGATAAACTCTTCGGCACTTCCTGAAATATGAAACTCAACAGGACCACCATCGGACGCGTTAGATACAGGAAAAAATTCTACCCATTGACTACTATCAATGGCTGTTTGTGTAGGAGGTAAATGAAACAGTTCTAGTTCTGATTTCACGCATTCCGGTGAATCTTTAAGTATGAAAGCCATTACTCGTCAAAAATGTCACGTCCGTTCTCCTTTCGCTTCTTTGAAGAAATGACTCGCTTCTGGTGCTTGCGTCTCCTTTTATATTTTCCTTTACCCACCATGCCTTGTATTGTATCAATAGTTTTACGAGCTATGCTTTTACCAGCATCTTGAGATCTTTTCTTTGCCGATTCTTTTAAATTTTGACCTTCTAGTACATCACTCATCACATGAGTGCCCGTTCTAATGACCTCTTTCCCAATCGTTCGACCTCCTTTTACCAAGAAAGGTAAAGCGGCACGAAACATACGACGAAAAAAGCCTCCTAATCCATACCCCTTCTGGAAATTGACACCTTGATAATGAGCTAGTCCCGATCCCACTCCTGAATAATGTTCTTCAAAATCCTTTGTACAACAGGCGTAAGGAACCTTCATGATGTTACTTGTGCAGTAACCACTGTTCGAATGATGAATAATGTACCATGTAGATGCTTTTTATAATATTTGTTTCATTCTAAAATGTAGAATGGTTATAACTTTACCACTTTCAAAAGGTACTAGGTCCCCGGAATTGAGCCGTAGTTCCATTTCAATAGTCTGAAGACATTGTCGATTAACAGGTAAGTACTGTGGTCTGTCATAATGCTGGCTGACCATATCACCATCTTGTCCTGTAACTCTGACTATTCTCAATAGAGGAGCGTAGACATCCCCTACGATTTGTGGTGAAATGAGATCGTTATATACGTAGAAAAATGGAAAAACAGATTGAATATCAGCTTGAAATTCGCTTTTTACGCTTCCACGAATAATTGAATTTTGTTTAAAACCTAACATGAGTCCTAAATCTTCTAGATAAAGGGTTGCTCCTTTCACTACATCAATTTTGACACGTTTGGTAGTTTTATTATAAGAGAAAGTAAATTTGGAAGGATTTTTAGGAAGTGATAATTGAATAGCCGATAGTAAATCGTACATGATTTCGTAACATCCTACGTCAATCCTTTTCTTTTGTATTTTACCATCACCGTTATCATAAGAAAAACAATTGTTTGTTTTATTCACATTGTACCAAGAATGAGGATACATAATTTCAGACAAACCAACTTCCCATTCACCTTTTAAATTAATAGGCGAAGGTAACTGAGTTATGAAACGAGAAATTTTATTATCAGGGAAATAGGACATGGAACTGTCCGAGACAAGTGTCAAGTAGAACGACATCTTGATAACTAACGTGAAACGTTGAATGAAAATACTATTTATAGCATTTTGACGTCGGACACCCAAGCATTAAATTTTTCAGGGTAACCCTTGAATTTGACAAAATATTCTGTTTTCTTTTTAGTTTTACGTTTCTTGAGAATTTTTTCCACTTGAAAGTAATCTGTTTTTGTCACTTTTTGAAGTTCTTGTGCATAAAATGTTCCTTGAATATCCTCATTCTGCAAGTCTTTGACTTTGTACACGGGTGGCGTTCTATGAATAATTTTATCAACGACAAAAATCTCATAAGTCCATTTTTGTTCATACCCCTTCTCGAAGCGCCCCTTTGTTTTACTGATACGGACATTATCTCCTACTTGAAATAGAGTAATAGGTTTAGTATTCGATGACAATGTGCCATACAAATTTTTCCAAACTTGGGCTTGATTATCAAGGGTAACGGAAATAGGCTCCATTTTTATACTTCGATGATAAGTATGATTGTAACTTTTCAATAATTTATGAATAACATCAATGTATTTGCGCGTGTTGTATTCTGTAAAGTATTTCCACATTTTCATGCGTAGGGAACGATTAAATCTCTCTATGATTGACGCCTTTGTGGCATTGTGTGTGGTAAAAAAGTGAATTTTATTTGCCTTTAAATACATTTGAACTCTAGAATTTCGAAACTCTGTTCCATCGTCCGTTTGTAGTTTTTCGGGTTTCCTTTCCCTAAAGATGCCTTTAAAAGCATTTAAAACACTAAGTCCTGTCTTGTCTTTAAGAGGTATGGCCCAAGCATACTTTGAAAAAACGTCTATACACGTTAGCAAATATTTGTAACCATCATTCATTACGGAAAGGGTTTGCATATCCACAAGATCCGCTTGGAACTGTTCATTTAAGCCTCCCACTATAACTCTATTGCGACTAAAATTGTATCTTAAGGGTTTATGTAACGTATACGAGTCTTTCATTTCAAGCCATTTCTTTACATCATTTTTCTTAACTTTACCTTTTAAAGCGCGGGTTAAAGATGCAACTCCCCCGAAACTAGCAGGGTGTTCTGGATTAGTGAATGTAGAAGAAATAAGTTTATTCATTTTTTTTTCCTAAATGTCTAACACCGCCCTCGTAAAGAACTTGATATTCAAATGAACTTTACTAATAGTCCACACCTATTTATACATCACCTAGTATAAGCCTATCATATAAGCCTATAATCCACGTTGCTGCATATGGTAGCGTCATCCCATGAAATAACCCATTTTAATAATAGCAAGACCTTTTTCTAAACTTTCGCCAAAAAAATAACCAGACGCCACAATCAGTAGAAAATCGCTTATTGTTACGGAAAAAAATTTGCGCAATCAACAACTCCTAGTAACTGTTCTTTTACAATAACCTATTAAAGACCGGTTCTAAACTATTATACGTCACACGAAAACGAAAGCAGCACCCCTACAACTCAACATTCAGCCAAAAAACAACTCAACTCCACATCATACTTCCGAACACTTAGAGCGTACCCAACTCCTCTTCGACCACGCCCCTTCCGGTCACGTGTATACCGAACGATTAGAGCGCACCCGACTCCTCCTCTGATGACGTCACTTCCGACGCTAAAGTGTCCCAACTACTACTGATGTAGATATATATTCTCTTTGGTTTTGGATTTTAAATAGTCGTATCAATTCACGGTATTCAAATCATCAGCAAAAACACTATATAAAGTGTACACCTGAAAATACTTATTTTTTTAATACTGTTAATATGGTAGATTTTCTACCATCACTTACAAAAAAGCACCCAATACGACAATTTTATCACCCAAATATTGAATACTCCTTATTATTAGTCCTGACCATTTCATAAAACTAAAAGCTGAAATATTTAAATAAAATTTTCGGACAGCAATAAAAGTTAACGGAAAAAATTCCTCAGCAACAATACAATCCAAAAGAAAAAGGCTTTTTAGGTAAATCATATTCTCGTTTCTTGGAAAGAAACAGGTTATGATGTTACAAAATCCGACTCCTAACAAAGTTCGTTTTATCTTTGATTATTAATGATTGCATTTTAAGGGTAGCCTCCACTACTCTTTCTGCGACGGCAAATGTTAAATTTTGCGGAATACAACATCAGTCAGAAATATGGCTTTAAAAATTTAACATTTTATAAAGATATAATGAGTTTAATTGGAATTAAATAACAAAATTTACTGCGAAATGACATGTAGTTTGTTTCAATTATTATTAAAAAAAATACTTTAATGGTTTAGTCTTAAGAATTTCAGCAGATGAGGCTACGATACAAATGTTTTTTTAAAAAATAATTATTAAAATAACCTAGAGATAATTTCCCAGTAAAAATTTGTTAGTTATTACACTTTTTATTGTCTCTTGATATAAATTTTAGATTTTAGAGGCAATATTTTGGCACTATGTTGTGTTTCACAAAATTTAGCATACACCATAATAAATTCGATATCTGAGCAAACGATTGCTTCGGAATCGCATCCTGTATTAAGATACCAAAGTTTACAATTATTCAAAAGTACTATCCAACACACCAACTTCAAAGTATAATTTCGAATTGCTAAGTAAAATCCTCCTAATATAAAATAAAGAAAATACGTTTTTTTTATAAATAAATTAACGTCAAAAAAATTTATCATGAGAAAATTCATGTTGATAACCCTACCAAAATTAGTTTAAATTTCCTTTCGGTATGGATAAAGCCCTGTTTACCGACCGGGCGCCCTCACTACGCAAGTTTTACACCATAGGCAAATTGGGAAAGCTTACGTAGTTTGTAAAATAAATTTGACGCTTTATTAAATATTTCATTCAGTGATATATTTCAAATGTCATGTTGTATCAGATATAAAATAGTAGGAACGAGGGACATATGATCCAACTTGTAGTTTTTGGCTTGTAACTTTAAAAAAACACTATTTATGGATGTGCAAATGCAGTTAATTTATGCTTTAATAAGTATTACACAATATATATTAGTATTTTTCTGCAGTATTAACTGCAATAGCAGTAAAATATAAATTATTAAAAACTTTAGTTTTGGGTCATGTATCCCAATGCATAGGAATACATGACCCACCCTTTAGGGATACGTGACCCAACCAAAAAATTTGGTTATAAGACTTAAAATTATCAAAAAAAAATTACCTAATACCAAAACTAATATCATATTATAAAGTTTATATAGATTTTCTACTATTTTCAGGCAAAATCATTATTTTTTATTTTTATCACATTAATTGTGCTTATACTAACGAAATAATCAAATTTAAAAGTAAATTCTGGTCGAAATACAAAACTGGGGCTTCTTTTATTTTGCAGAGAAAACACAGGTGGTTGAAGAATCGCTACTATTTAATCAATATCAACTTGAGATGTATTGTCCATTTCAGGACATTTAAAACATTTTCCATCGATTCCTTATGCATATTGAATTGTAAGCTCGTTTAAAAAAATTCCCTTGTACCTTCCCAACAAACTTTGTACTACTCCGTTAAGAACCCAGTCATTTACTTTTGGCACTCCCGTGATTTTTAAAAAAATTTACTTGGTCTACTTCTGTCTACTTTTGTGTTGTTTACTTGGGTCACATATCCCCAAATGTCTTAGGTCAATTATCCCTAGTTGTACTTTTTTTGTTTAACCCCAAAACAAAGTCATTTGCGAATAATTCCATTAGCACTATTATGCACGTAACTGTAGCTAATAGCATGAACTAAACATGTAAATAATTAAAAAAAATCTTTCCTTTAAACCAAAAAATGTATACTGAAAAAACTTACGGTCTCAAAAATTTACTTTCAGTGCACGAAAACGTATTTCTTTGCATAACTAAACACATACGCAATGATTCAGCTCGTTTTTTTCACCATGTGATCAGCTGGCTGGCTGAAAGGAATAAAGTGATGCCACTTTCAACTCATAAAACTTTTCCATTGCTGAGAAAAAGGCATTGGGTCATGTATCCTTATGGGTCAATTGTCCCTAGTTCCCCCTACTCTTTCTTTTTCTGTAAACTTTTTCTTCCAAATATATCATACATGATATATTAGTAGTTAGAGTTTACTCTAACATGTCATATGTTTTTGTTTTAATTCTCCTTTATGTTTTAAATAATATTGATTTTTTAAAGGTACACAATACAGGTCACTCATTTTGCTGTGAACACAAATCACGAGTTACACTATAAAAAAAATCCTGTTATATTACAGAACATTTCTGGTAATAAAGTTGGCAGAAAATATCTGCAGTACTCGGACAAAATCTCTTGACAGAACTTTCCCGTAGCAAAGCAATGCAGAAAATATTCGTGCCTAACAAATATTTTCTGTATTGCTGGGCACGTTAAAAAAGAGACAAACATAACCCGCATACAAACCCTCGTCAGGTGAGGAGTCAGGCACATACACCATCGCGGCCCCTCAAGTACATTGTATAAGTATCAAATTTTATTTTCGTAATCGAACAGACAAAATCTGTTCTCAACAGATGCAATCTGTATCAGTAAATGCAGATTTTATCTGTTCAAAGAGAAAATGTATCTTTTGACAAATTGAGATGTAATATTACAGTGAATTTCTATAGTTTTGATAGAAAACGGATTTTTTTTGTAGGTAAATAACAGAAATATTCTGTTTCTAACGGAATTTTTTTTACAGTGCACTGCTCTAGTGTTAAATAGGCAGTGCTGAGTCGGTTCCTTCGCCAGTCAGTGTATCGTCCGTCGCTGTTTCTAGAACAGACCGTGCCTCTTCGGCCTCTGTTCGGTATAGAGCTTCTCTGGCCAGGTACCGCTTGCGCTGGATTTTCTGCTGTACCGATTTGGGTATGTCTGGGATCATGTAGGACAGGATGCTGGTAACGGAGAACACAAGGTGCTGGAAAAGAGATTTCGAAAAATATATCTAATTTGTGTGAATAATAAAAGGTACTTGTGTTATGTGCTTTTAAAATAAATTTATAGAGTTCATATTTTAAAGTAGAGATAGAGTGCCATAAGAACCAATAATTTAAGGTAATTTCGCTTATTAAATTGAATAAGCGAGTGCAGAAACCATTTTAGTAACAAATTTCAATTTTTTTTAGAAGGGAGAAAAAACATCATAACTCCTCCGAATTTTTAAATGTTTGAACTTTTTTTCCCCTCTTTTGTCATAACATGTATTTATAAGTTACTGTCATGCTAAAGTTATTTATTTTCTAAATAAATTAAGCTCAGGAAATTTTAATATTTGATTCGGACTTAAGCTGCTTCTGCACTGGTTTCTACAGACAACGAGGAAAAGGTATTTATTCATTATAAGTTAATGTTTGTAAACTAATAACTTATTTTACAGCAATTAATAAAATTTATAAGATTTTTTAATTAATTTATTACAAATAATTTATTTGGAACAGAGTCCCATATACACGGTGCTATTGAATCGGTGAGTGCAGAAACCACTTCAGTCGTATGCTCAGGAAGGTGTAGGCATCTAAAGACGTCAAAAAACGTCATGTATCTACGGAACAACTCAACAGACTAACGAGTTTTTGCACTCAACTCGCATCTTACCTTTCTAAGCTTCATTATTTCGAAAATGATTTTTCGCATTGTAACTGAAGTGGTTTCTGCACTCACCGAATCAATTATTCTATAGTTTATTATATAATTATCTTTATAGTTATAACAGAACTATTAGAAAGATTCATTAAAATAAGCGATTGAAATTTGATGATTTATTTGCGTTCAATTTTTTTTGCATACAATGCTTTTCTCAAGGCTAGTTTCAACTTGAAATTTAATATTTATGCATGAAAACATATTAGAGTGCATATTTACTTCAAAAACAACAACAAAGCTCAGTCTTGCTGCAAATATATGCCAGTAGTGCATGTTCAACTCATATTCCCTAGGATGATCGGGTGGATTTCTGTAGTCTTGGTACCTAAAACAGTAAGGGTGTTTTTTAATACTTTGTGTTAATTGTTTATTTGACGTTTCGTTTGTGATAATCAAAACTAATTTTAGCCAAATATCTCGTTTTACTTTTACTATTGGATGTTTAGTCTATTTTGGAGTACCTATCGACTGGTACCAATACGTACAGAGTCATGGCAACAAGTAGTTTTGCAAGTTTGTGCGTTCATGAAAATAATGACCTGGGTGGGCTTTAGTTGCCACACCTCGAAGTTGTCGCGATTTTCTACTTCAGTAGAGCTAATATTAGATGGCTTAACACGTTGAGCGATGTTTGTGAGCCATCGGTGGCTGAAACTGGACTTTCCGTTTAAGCAGCGTCAACCACCGCTGGCTGATGACCTTTCACGTGTTAACTACAAGAGTCACAGACTTCATCTCTAGTTTTAGAAAAAGCTATTATATAGGATTTGGTGTTTGTTATGTTACTAATCAATAATGTAAACGCATGAATTTGGTAAACTTGTGTGTTCAACTTGATATCTATAGCATACAACATTAATTTTCTACGAACCGGCATATAGTGACGTTGACTGAATCCAAGTCCCCAGCCTCCGGTCGTATGTCTGGGGGGAAGTCTTTCGTGTCGAAATAGGAGAGCGAGTTGTTGATGTAACCATTGAGGGTTCGGTCTTCGCTCGTCACGAACACGTACACGAGGCGGGGAATGAAATCGCTCGTGTACGCGATCATGAACGCCTGAAAACAAACACATATTACTTTAATGAACGATTAGAATGGGGCGGAGCTTAGCTGTTGGTTTGCTTGTGAGCTGAATGACGAAGCTATGACGTCTCCTCAGGCGTTCCCAGCTAAAAAAATCAGCAAAAAACCTGCATGGAAAATGCAGAAATGCAGGTTTTTTGAAGAGAAATGAAGGTTTTATGAAGGGAAATGTTTTCAGCATTTAACCTGCAGTATTTATATGGGTACGGTGCTGAAAAATTCAGCAAATAAATTTCAGCAGGAAAACTGCATGTTTTGGATGAGAGATAAAGCTTTTATGCAGGAAAATGTTTACAGCATAAAACCTGCAGTACTTTTACAGGTATTATGATGAAAAATTCAGCAACTAAATTTCAACACAAAAACTGCTTCTTTCGGACGAGAGATAAAGATTTAATGCAGGGAAATGTTTTCAGCATTAAACTTGCAGTACTTTTAAGGGTATCGTGATGAAAAATTCAGCAACTAAATTTCAGCAAAAAAACAATGCTTTTGAAGAGAGATGAAGGTTTTATGCAGGGAAAATGTTTTTTTAAAGGTATTGTACTGAGAAATTCAGAAACTGAGTTTCAGCTGGAGAACTGCATGTTTGTAAAACTTTTTTAAGGTGATTTTTTCTTATTCTTAAAGAAAACTGCCATTTTTCTGAAGGATTCATCCTAAAAGAACAAAGAATTAGCCGTTTCAGTTCTACATGAAAACAGCAATTTCTCTTAAAATTTTATGCTGAAAAATACCTTTATTTAACCTTATACTTTTTATTACCTTTCTTTAGAGTTTATTTTTTAACCTATATTTTAAAGTACACTTAAAATACTGTTTTATCTTTAAACCCACATTTCAATAGCACTTAATGTGCAATTTCATGCAAAAAATTACCTAAACTTTTTGAGAAAATAAGGACAATATTTCAAGCAAAGTATTTTGTCTAAAAAACTTTCTGCAGAGAATTAATACAACATGTGCATAATTCTTTATAGCATAGAGTTACACATAAAGCCTGCAGGGGCCAAAATCGTTTTCTGCAACAATGTCGACAAGTGGGTTGCTGCTCAAGGGAAATTACAAACCAATAACTTCCATGGTGCTGCATTATCATACCAGTGTTAACTTTTTTTTGACGATTCTAAGGAAGCGTCATTGAAAATAAGTATCAAATGGGTTGACCAGTTGTGAGTTTATTTTAAGTTATTTTTAAAAAATAATGTGTGCGTTAACCCCAAAAATACTGTAAATTTTTTTGTAGTGAATCTTTATCTTAAAATTGTTCTTTATTTTTGAAATTAGTTTTGATATTTTACACTTGTAGTAATTGTATCCCAGCTAAAAATTGTTGGAATTTTTCGCGGAAAAACATTTAATTTTTAATGTAAACATTTGCAGTTTATTAGCGAATTTTGCAGCAAATTAGCTTAATATGTTCAAATCGCAGATCTAGATTTTGTTAATCTGTAACTTCTAAAAATTCAGAAACAATATCAAAGCTATAATTGGCGATTCAAATTCTTTTTTCCAATTTCCGTGGACGTTTTTGATTTGATTTTGCAAAAAAGAAGAAAATAATGCCACCTATATAAAGACAGTAAATTTTAAACGAAAAACAGATTTAAAAATTATTTGCTTAATATCTCAGTTTGCTCAATAGCTTTGCTCTGACCTTTTTATAGAAAATTAAAAAATAAATTAATCTTAAAGGAATTCTTAATATATATTTTTTTTCTAACTCACAAAATTTGCATCCAATTTATTAATTGCCACCTTAGAACAATTAATTAAATCTAATTTAAATATTTTTAAATAAAAATCATAGACAAATTGTACGCAAAATCATGAATCAAATTTATTGACTATAATCGAATCTATGGAGTGTGTAATTTTGTATGTTCTAATTATAAGATATACCATTCCTAATTTTAAAACGCGCTCCAATTTGCAAGCTCCAATAGCGCAGTTGGTAGCGCGCTGAACAGCTACACAAATACCCCCAGATCAAATCCCGTGCTCCTTCCTTCCTACTTGGGTATAAATACAACTTAACTTCAAAATCTTCACTTTTCCTGCAGTTTTTTAAATGTTTTTCCAATGAAGGAAATATTAAGGTTTTTTGATGAAGGGAAATGGAGGTTTTGATGAAGGAAAAGTGAAGGAACTTGGTACCTAAAACTTCACTTATCCTGCAGTTTTTATAAAGGTTTTTTTGTGAAGGAAAAATGGAGGTATTTGGAACCTAAAACCTTCACTTATCCTGCAGGTTTCCGAATGAAGGGAAAATAAAGGTTTTTTGATGAAGGTTTTTGGTTCCAAATGCCTGCAGTTTTCCTGCAGCTTTCCTTCAATTTTTTTTCAAGGTTTTTTGCTGCTTTTCTTAGCTGGGTTATCCTCCTTTTGACCGACGCGACGCTCCGAGGGGCAAAAATCGCAAAATATGGCCAAAAGTATTCATCGGATTATTAGAGAATCATGAATTATTATATAATTTTTTTGTAGGGGAGAGTGGGGACTAATGGGACAAGGGGCCTAAAGTGGAGAAAAATATACATTTTTTTACAAATATTTCTACACTACAACGCAACGTTGTAACAGTTAGACTTCACATTTTAACAACCAAAGATCAGCTATTAAAAGCATGTGTTGAAGTGAAGAGAAGAATTGTTGTTTTTGATTTTTATTTTCAGGTCATTTTCAGATTCCTTTCCCAATTTTTTGAAATTTTAATTAAGGCAACATTTACTATGTCCCATTAGCACTGCATCCTGTCCCATTAGACCCCACATCTGGGGCTAATGAGACATTTATATATTTGTTTAAAATGCTCAGCAACTAAAATATGTTAATGTTTTAACATCTATGTCGAATGACATCTTAAGTAAACGAATGTTCAGTTTATGAGCTTGTAAAAAAGAAATTAAAATTCTTGTATTTTTGCTGAAATACAGATGTTAATAAAAATTTGTCCCATTAGCCCCCACACCCTAAATATAATCAGACAAAATAAATAAACCATGTACAAATGTATCAAAATTTGGCCTAAATAGTTTTGGTATTAATTCTGACGTTTTTTCATAAACGTAAGTCGGTAATACTTACATTACTTATAACAGCAAACACCGACAGTCCTTTTAAAATCGCTTGCCATGCACCTAAGGAGAAAAAATCATTCGTTAATACACAAAATTTGGCTTTAAAGTTTAGTTAAACTTCCATAGTTAAAAAATAAGTTATTAATTTATTTTTTTAATATTCCTTACCAATGTTAGGTACACGGGCGGACAAAGGTCTTCTCAGTTGAGTGACGTACTTGTAGGCATCTAGACGGATTTCTACGATATTATTCAGAAGGGCGAAAAGGGGGGCGAGAGGGAAAGCAGCAACAAAAAGCGTGACAAATCCGAATTGAATCACTGAAAAGGAAAACACAAAATGTTGCAATGAATTTTTCATGTGGAAAAAACTTTTTTCTTCTCTTTCTCTTCCCACCAAAGAAAAAATTGAGGTTTTATATCAATGAATAATGGCATATACCTAATATCAAAAAGAAAATTTAATGTTGTGTCAGTTTTATATAAACAAAACAATTTTGTTGCTTTGGATACAATGTGGATTTTAGCAAAACGTTATTTTTTCAAGAATCTGTACATTCACAAATGGATCAACATTGTTTGATTTATGGGGTTAACAGTGTTTTTCTTATAAATTTTTATTTGCCTTTTTTCTATTTCCTTTGTTTAAAAATATAAGTCTAAAGGGACAAAGAAGGATAAAAAAAAATAAGAGGAAGAAAGAAAATAATGGGAAGAAAGTAGAGAAATATAGTGAATTTAGGCGAGAGATACAATAAGCAAAAATATACACAGAAAGAAACGAATTACAGGAAAGGAAGCAGATTGAGATGAAGAAGAAAAGAAAGAAAAGAAGTACGTTGAAAGAAGATTGAGAAGAAAAAGAAGATAGATGGGAAGAAGGAGAAGAGTAAAAGGGAAAGGAAGTAGGTTGAGATGAAGAAGAAAAGAAAGAAAAGAAGTACGTTGAAAGAAGATTGAGAAGAAAAAGAAGATAGATGGGAAGGAGGGGAAGAGTAAAAGGGAAAGGAAGAAGATTGAGATGAAGATAAAGGGAAAGAAAGAAGTACGTTAAAAGAAGATTGAGAAGAAAAGAAAATAAATGGGAAGAAGGAGAAGAGTAAAAGGGAAAGGAAGTAAGTTGAGATGAAGAAGAAAAGAAAGAAAAGAAGTACGCTGAAAGAAGATTGAGAAGAAAAAGAAGATAGATGGGAAGGAGGGGAAGAGTAAAAGGGAAAGGAAGAAGATTGAGATGAAGATAAAGGAAAAGAAAGAAGTACGTTAAAAGAAGATTGAGAAGAAAAGAAGATAAATGGGAAGAAGGAGAAGAGTAAAAGGGAGAGGAAGTAGGTTGAGATGAAGAAGAAAAGAAAGAAAAGAAGTACGTTGAAAGAAGATTGAGAAGAAAAAGAAGATAGATGGGAAGGAGGGGAAGAGTAAAAGGGAAAGGAAGAAGATTGAGATGAAGATAAAGGGAAAGAAAGAAGTACGTTAAAAGAAGATTGAGAAGAAAAGAAGATAATGGGAAGAAGGAGAAGAGTAAAAGGGAAAGGAAGTAGGTTGAAATGAAGAAGAAAAGAAAGAAAAGAAGTACGTTGAAAGAAGATTGAGAAGAAAAAGAAGATAAATGGGAAGATGGAGAAGAGTAAAAGGGAAAGGTAGTAGGTTGAGACGAACAATATTAAAAAAAGGAAAGATAATAATTACGTTAAAAAAAAGGAGATTGCGAAGAAAAGGAAGTTAAAGAGAAAAAAAGCGTAGAATTAAGTTAAAAAGAAGAAAATTGAGAATAAAAAGAAGATAAAAGGGATAAAGAGAAGTAAAGGAGAAAGGAAGGAGATAGAGAAGTAAAGGAGAAAGGAAGGAGATAGAGAAGAAGGAAAAAATGATCATCCGGATACATAACTTAAAGAAAAAGAAAGTGAAGCATTACGTAAAAAGAAGTTTGTGAAGAAAAAGAAGATAAAAGAGAAGAATATGAAGCGTTAAGGGGAAAGAAAGAGGATTGAGAAAGAGAGAATGGGATTGTTTCACGTCTTGGATGGCAAAGGCTACAACGCAACGGTTTGTTTTCATTTATTGTCTGGAATGACTTTTGTTTTGGTATTCGAAAATTAGTTTTTTATGAATATTTTACTTATTAAATTTTTTAAATGCCAACTTCTCGCTTTTCTGTTGGTTGTTCAAGACATTTGTTAAAAAAAAGCTTGCATAGAAAGAAAAGTTTCTTTTCATATATAGGGGGAACTAGGGACATTTGACCCATAAGCATACATGACCCAATGCCTTTTTCTCAGCAATGGAAAAGTTTTGTGAGTTGAAAGTGGCGTCACTTTTTACCTTTCAGCTAGCTGATCACATGGTGAAAAAAACGAGCTGAATCATTGCGTATGTGTTAAGTTAAAAGAAGAAATACGTTTTCATGCACTGAAAGTAAATTTTTGAGGCCGTAAGGTTTTTTGGTCTACATTTTTTGGTTTAAAGGAAATATTTTTTCAATTACTTACTTGTTTAGTTAATGCTATTAGCTACAGTTACGTGCATAACAGTGTTAATGTAATTATTCGCAAATGACTTTGTTTTGGGGTTAATAAAAAAAAGTGCAACTAGGGATAATTGACCTAAGCCAATCGGGGAGATGTGACCCAAGTAAACAACATAAAAGTAGACCAAATAAGACGAGATATCACGAGAGTCCCAAAAGTAAATGACTGGGTTCTTAACGAAGTACAAAGTTTGTTGGGAAGGTACAAGGAAATTTTTTTTAAAGAGCTTACAATTCAATATGCAGAAAAAATCGATGGAAAATGTTTTAAATGTCCTGAAATGGATAATACATCCCAAAATAATATTGATCAAATAGTAGCGATTCTTCAACCACCTGTGTTTTCTCTGCAAAATAAAAGAAGCCCCAGTTTTGTGTTTCGAACAGATTTTACTTTTAAATTTGATTATTTCGTCAGTATAAGCATAATTAATGAGATAAAAAAAGTAATTATTTTGTCTGAAAATACAATAAAATCTATAAAAACTTTATAATATGATATTAGTTTTGTTATTAGGTAAAAGTTTTTTGATAATTTTAAGTCTTACCACCAAATTTTTGGGTTAGGTCACGTATCCCTAAAAGGTGAGTCATGTATCCCTATGCATTGGGATACATGACCCAAAACTACAATTTTAAATAATTTATATTTTACAACTATTGCAGTTAATACTACAGAAAAATACTAATATATATTTTGTACTACTTTATGAAGTATAAATTATCTGCATTTACACATTCATAAATAGTGTTTTTTTAAACTTACAAGCAAAAAACTTCGAGGTTGGTCATATGTCCCTTGTTCCCCCTATCCGTCATTTTGGGAGTGAAACCAAAACAACCAATGAAATCATAGTACAGAGAAAAATGAAAACAAGAGCGTTACATCATCTGAAACATTCCAAATAAGAGGGACTGTCAGTCCCATAGAACTAATGCATTAGTTTTGAAATAGCAACTTTTGCAAAAGAATTGCATAACATCAATTTAAAACAAAATTGAAAAGAAAATAACATCCAGTTATTTAATTATTAATTGATAAAGTTTTAAAATAGTGTCGCCATCTGCTGAATATTTTGGGGCAATTTAAAACTTCAGAAATATATAATAAAATAACTAGATAACATTTTCTTTTCAAAAATTTGCTTCATTTCGATGTTATGTTGATTACCATACCTGGGGGAAAAAGGGCTAACATGACGAAGCAATACTTCCGCGGATGTTGTGATTCCAAAACTAATGCATTATCTCTATGGGACTGACAATCCCTCTCAATCAAGGATAAAGAAGCCACACTCACCCATCTCCAGGTACTCGTCGAAGAGTGCCATGCGGTCGCACTCGAGCAGGTTGTAGTCCATCTCCCAGCGGGTGGTGGCCGCCCTGTCCTTGGGCCCGTCCCGCGTGCGCCACCAGCGCTTCCACCAGTTCATCATCTCCCTATAGTATACATACACTCAGTTTTAATAGAAACTTAATAAAAAAACCTGGGCTATGCTTTTATAGCGGATGAAGCCTTTTCGCAACGTGTCGGGAAAATGACCTATCGGACAAATACGACTTTTCGAGTTATAAATGCTATAATATTCAAAATTGAACTATCTAGCGATTAGAGCAAATCTTAAATTAATTGGTAGAAGAGTTGGAATACAGTAAGAGAATCCTTATTTTTTCATATAATGAAATGCAATGAAAAAAAAAATCTGCATGCGATTTTTCTGAAAAACTAGCATTTTGCCGATATGCCACTTTTCCACGCACGGTGCGTTTTGCAGACTTGGCATATTCCCCACAACTGAAAGCCATTTTTTTTGCGGCACCATCTAGGTGACGCTAGCTACCGATTGTGACACTCAGATTTACAATGAATCTGGGGTCTCTGTGGTTGTTGAAGTGTCCCGAGAGAGAATCCAAGTCAGGTGGGTATTCAACGTATATTTTACAGGCACAGGCACTCTGCAAAACGTATAGAAAACATAAAATCTCCATTTCGAATGTTCTACCTTATCGCATTACTCTCATTATCTTATACATTTCATATTTATAAATTAAAGGTAAAAAAATGTGTTTTATAATTGATAACACACCTAGTAAAATGTAAAAAATTAATTGTAACGTTACACCAAAAATTAGAGTCGATTTGCTGACCACAAAAAATGCTGCGTATTCTAATCAAACTTTGGTGCTGGTGGCATCTTCAAATTTTGGTGCAACTTCAAGACTTATTTTGACTCGTGGAGATAAAGATTGACCAAATTATGGATAGAAGTTTCACCGAAACTTAGAGCTTTCACATGCACCAAAGTTATTAAACCAAGTTAGTGAGATTACGGACCATTTTTGTAGGCATCAAAGTTACTCCCGTGTTTGGAGCAACAAGGCTGTTTAATTTTTACAGTTTATATAACAACAGTTATAAGACAAAAAAACTTTTATGATAGTTATTTCTTTAAATTTTATTAAATAATATGAATATAATTGTTTTTTTATATTTATTATGTACTTACGCCCATGAAAGCTCAGATATATTGTTCAGGATTTGCTTCCCCACCATAATGATAGCTAACTGCACGCAAACTTCAAATAAGCAACCCCCAAGCTCGCACTACAAATAAAGTTCAAAATAAAAAATATATACACTATAACATTGATGACACAATTTTAATAAGTAAAGAATATTACCTGATCTTGTCTATAATTAAATAACTTAAACGTATGCCCTGGATGACCGAAAAATCTGAAATTAAAATATCAATTTTTATCAAAGGGCATTTGACAATTCCTATTTTTCGGTTAAATTAACTTCGACACAATTATACCTTCCTTCCTGCGAAAGGGCCTACCAACAAAGTCGATTTTGCAGTACATAGGAATGCTAGTCGTTCTTTTGGATTTTTTAATTTTTTTAAAAAAAATTACATAGCTTTATATGCTTACGACATAAGTGAAGTAATTTATTACTTTTTCAGTATTAGTATCAAAGTTACATGCAAAAATTAGGTATGTACTAAGTAATTACTATCGTAGTTGTTCAATTACTTATTATTTAAAGATTTAAAAGTGACCCGAAACTGCATAATGCCCCAGATGGCGACCAATTTTAAGCTTACACACTACGTAATAAGTGGAAGCTTTTAAAAAAGGCTACAGTCCCTGAACAAATTATTAGACGCACTGTATTTTTTTAAAAGAATTTTATGTTTCTTAAGAGTTTTTATACAATAATGGTATATTTAAACTACATTATTATTGATTTTTTTTTTAAAAAAAATTGTTGTAGACTACATATTTGTATTTATTTTAAGATAATTATGATTAATAATGATTAAGATTAATTTATATTAATTATCTATTATAAGATTATTTATGTGTGGAATCATTATCCTCAAATGTAGGAGACAGTACAGACTTGCATTGATAGCATGCCGCGCAGAATTAAAGCTTTGATAGCGGCTAAAGGTGGCTCAACTAAATATAGACTTTTACTAACATTAATTTCTTTTTTCTTTAAAACTTAACAAACTTATGCTTTTCTAAATTAATGTTGTTTTATTTATGTCAAATAAATCGGTAATTGATTAAGTAATATAAAAATAAAAAACAATTCAATTTAAAATAATAAAACGGTACAATATCACCCGGTAATTAATATTTTACATGAAATCTTGCAGTGCGTCTAATAATTTGTCCAGGGACTGTATGTCCGTCACCCGCTTTCATATCCCAATTTACAAATGCTACACTGTTAAAAATTTGGTGCTTGGTTTCACCATGATATTGGTTCCTTTCACCATGATATTGGTTCCTAGTAGCTGTAACGGCTGTATGGTGAAATGTTTCACCTTTTTTTCGGTGTTTGGTTGAACCATTTTTCGGGATTTGGAAACAAAAACCTGAGAAATGGTTCAACCGAATACCAAAAATATGGTTTCACCACACAGCCGTTGCAGCTACTAGGAACCATATTTTTGGTGAAACAAAGTGCCTAATTTTTAACAGTGTACACAGACGCAAAGAAACGACGCCAGAAATAGCAAAATATAAAGTGTTCCAACTCACCTTCCTTTAAAGAACGCGATATAAATAAGTGATGAGTACATATTGATGAATTCAAACAAGAACATTTTGAAAGTGAAACTATCTTCATACTCTCTTTGGGTTCGAGGTTGTTCTGAAATACAAAATATATAAAAATAAGTCTGAGATCTCTTAATTTTTTTTTTACAAAAAAATAATTTAAAAAATAGCGGAGGCAAAAATGTGTACTATAGACTTACCTAAGCTTGTTAGTTTGGCAGTAAGTTCACGATAAACCTAAAGATAAATTGTATGTGGTTATAAAAAAATAAGTCGTGTAAGAAATGATTTGTCAGTTTTAAGTGTTGTTGAAACACATATGTAAATAAAATATTAATCGCCAAACAAATATATTGAAAATCCTTTTATCAGACTGAAAAAGCGTAAATTCACTAGAAATAACTAGAAAGGAGTTTTAAAACTTATTCTTTCATCTATCATTGAAATGAGAAATGCGATCTGAATAATTACAGCGTATCAATAATTCAATTAAAAGAACTTTGACCTTTAAGTATAGAGCAAATTTATAGACAAAATTACTATTCGCGTTTAGTAAAGAGGCTCTCGACAACATAGGAAAGAGAAATTCGTTTAATATTTAGTTAAAAATTTCTTTTAGGGGGAAATCTACGCCACTGTTGCATTTTCCTGCTTAAAACCAAAGTAAAATGATTTCATAAGCATTTTCATTACATTTATTTTAATTTCCAATAATATTACTGATTTTAATTTAAATAGTTTAAAGAATAGAAAATAAAAAGTAAAAATTTAAACTTTGGCCTGAAAAACAAATGTTTTTGAAGATTAATATCTGTTTTATATACCAATGTATGTGGCTTGAAATAACAGAAAATGCACCTAACATTCTCGATTGGAAAATTTGGTATTTAGCTGTTTTTTTACAATATTTCCTCTCCTGTTTCATTAATGACCTCTCTACCAAATGCATAGGGATTCCTCCCATAAGTTTTCTCTTTCCTAAGGATACCGTCAATTCAATTATGGACACTTGCGTTTTTTCTGAAGATATATCATCGTTTAAAAGTCGCCATGCAGAATTCAGACGTCTTTTGTTACTGTCAATTCAATTATGGACACCCGGCGAAAATTATCATAAATATTTTGCGGGGCAAATGTTAAGTAAAGCTGCTTATTCAATAAAACTGAAACATCTGCAATGGTAGGGAAGTCTTTTTGCGGGACATGAGGAGGAAGATTTTTAAGACATAGCTATTGAAGAAAGAATTACGAAGGGACGTTGTGTAACTTTTTCTAACTATGACTTTACCATGTATACCAATTTTAACTTACCATGTTCAAAATTATTTACATATGTTATGTTATTATTGCCAAAATTTTCATTCTGTGATAAAAATTCACATGTTGTAGTGTAAGTCACAATTTGAATGTAGTGTAAGTCACGCACAAAAATGTTAATAAATTATTTCCTATGATATTTTAACACTTTTTTGCAATTAAATTATTTAGCTTTAAACCTTATACTAATAAGCACTGGTAGAATGTGGATTTACTGCACTATGAAGAAGAAATTAGAGTTTATAATGATAACCCAAAGTCGACTTCCTTTCATGTAGTGTAAGTCACATCAATAAATTTTTTTATTTTTTAGTAAAATATTAAATTAAAAAAGTTTTTACTGATTGCTAAAAATACTATATGTTCCGGGGTAAACTGACATACAATATGTATTTTTGAATAAATAGAAAATAATTCCGAACAATGCAAACGATATTTGTTAAATCGTCAAATGTAGTTTTAGTCACGCTTGGAATTGCCCTATGCCAGAATTCCGACGTCTTTTGTTACTGTCAATTTAATTATGGACACCCGGCGCTTTTTTTTTGAAGTTACCTCATTGTTTATAATTTGTCAAATTTTGGATCTTTTTACGACTATGATAGAATTCCGACGTCTTTGGTTGAGTTGGTTTACCTTGTCCATGATGACGATGACGATCAGATTGAGGAGTGACGCGGTGATGGACGTGGTGATCTTGGCGTAGGGCTGCCAGATGGGGTGGTCGCTGGCGATCAGCACTGTCACCAGAATGATTCTGTACACAATCATTCCGAAGACGGTGGCCATCAGCAGACTCAGCTGAAAAGGCACAATCCAACCTCAATATGGAAGCTCATATTACAAGTGAACCCATAAAATTTTCTTTGTGCTACAGAGGTCTAAAGCTATATTAGCTTTATAACAAAATTACCTCTTAACACCTTTTTTAATTGCTGCTGCCTAGAGGATATTATATAAACTATGATTTTTTCACAGTTTCACTGAAATTCTACGTAGTTAGTGCATGCAATTGCTGTGCTCAATCGAAAATGACAAAAAGTGGACTTAGTACACTTGTATTTTGAACCCTCCATATGTAGGAGAAGATTTTTTTTGCAGCATAAATAATATCAGGAACGTTGCTTGAAAATTTTGAGCAACTAATGCTGCCAAATTTTAACAGTGATACTTCTAGAATATGTCAGTTATTTTCTCCAAAAAATTAGAAACAATCCAGCGTAAAGACGGCAACTTCCTTGGAAATGTCAAAAAATAATAGGTTTTTCCATTGACAAAATTCCATAGTTTACGGCAGCATTTTCCATATGCCTACAAAAGTTCCCCAATGGATGGTTCAACTATTTTCCCCTTAGTCCAGTAACCAGGTCGTCAAAAAGGGGCGTTCCAAAAAAAAAAATACAGGAATTGTTTTATCAACGGTTTTATATGTTTTCGAGGGTGCTGAATCCGAATATCAACTTTGTGAACAAATTCGGGCATGGGAACAAATTCGGGCATGGGAAATCCCAAAAATTCTCCCCTTTTTTTGGTTTTTTCCTTCTAGCAGGGAATTTATTGATTTCTCAACAAAACCGTCAATACAAAAGTTAAAGTACTCTAAACAAGCTAAATAAAAGTCAATTACATTATTTATGTCAGTCAAATAGTTTAGTTGCTACAGCGCGCTGAAAATCAGGCAAATTCCGCCCGAATGTAGAAAGTCCAAAATTTTCACTTGCGGCGCGCGTTCGAAAAATAGTATAGTCGAAATAGAGTTAAGGGTGAAATTAATCAGAACACAAACTATTCTTGTTGCAAATGGTAGGAAACATGCTTCTAATGAACATTCTAAAATTGCAACAAAATGTCGCGCAAAATACGTTTTTTGGCCTCCATCTTGAAAAACGTCAATTTATAAAAAATAACAAGAAACCATAATAAGTCGAGTTTGATATCAAATTAAAGGAAATTTTATGTTGACAAAGAACATATTATTGGTTTTTTAAAACTTATATATTTACAAAGATGATTTTGGAAGGAAACGATGAAAAAACGGCCGAAAAATTTCACTGCACGCGACGAAACCACCCCTTGTCATTATTGAGATGTCCAACAAAAGTTTGCTACTTTGCGACTCAAATCCATGCTTTAATGAATAACAAACATGGAGTCCCCAATTAATGAGCAATATTGAACAAACCCTCATGAAATGTACTAAAAGAATGGAGAAGGAATGACTGAAAGTCAACATGGAACCTGGATCATTCGAAATGCATTGAAATAACTTATGCAATGAGTTTGCTGACCAGTGTTTCCCGTTGACCTAACTCATGCAAGAATGACGAAAGATTTTGTAGGTCTAAACAAGGTCATGCAATTCTTTATAGACCACAGTCCATTTACTGATATTTCAAGTGCTTTGTGGAATTCTATTAATTGAATAACAGATAGTGCAGACAAGGCTAACGTGCCATGTTCGGGAGAGATATTCAAAATAAAATAACATACCTTTTAGAGATGGAACTTTATTAAAAACTGACTAAGCAGTTACGAAGAAAATAGCCCAATAAAGGCAAGTAACTGTAGTAGTTGATGATACCGATATTTTAATGCTACCTTCTACACCATTCTTCTAGAATACTTATTACATGCAATTCGCCATAAAATATTATAAAAATCAGGATATTCAAGCTTTTTAAATATCTAATACGGGAGGAAAATTTTAAAACTTGCCCTCGTCTTGCTCTTATGTGACGATTATGCAATCTAAAAAAACCTTTAGTTTTTGTCAACGCATTAACTTTTCACCAGCAATAACTAGTCCTTTTTTTTAATATTTTCATCATAACTGCATGGTTAATTTTTCAATATAGTTCCACCTCTAAAATATATGTTAGCTTAGTTTGATCTCTTTCAATCATGTCCCTTGTCTGCACTAGATGTTATTCCATTAACAGAATTCCACCAAGCACTTGAAAAATCAGTAAATGACTGTGGTCTATATATAAAGAATTGCATTACCTTGTTTAGACCTACAAAATCTTTCGTCATTCTTGCATGAGTTAGGTCAACGGGAAACACTGGTGAGCAAACTCATTGCATAAGTTATTTCAATGCATTTCGAATGATCCTGGTTGCATGTTGACTTTCAGTTATACCTTCTCCATTCTTTTAGTAAATTTCATGAGGGTTTGTTAAATATTGCTTATTATTGGGGACTCCATATTTGTTATTCATTAAAGCATGGCTTTGAGTCACAAAGCAGCAAACTGTTGTTGGACATCTCAATAATTACAAGTAGTGGTTCCTTCGCGTGAAGTGAAAATTTTCGGCCGTTTTTTCATCGTTTCCTTCCAAACTCATCTTTGTAAATATTTAGGTTTTAAAAAACCAATAGTATATTCTTTGTCAACATAAAATTTCCTTTAATTTGATATCAAACTCGACTTATTACGGTTTCTTGTTATTTTTAAAAAAATTGACGTTTTTTCAATAAGATGGCGGCCAATAAACGTATTTTGCGCGACATTTCGGGTTGCAATTTTAGTATGTTCATTAGAAGCATGTTTCCTACCATTTGCAATAAGAATAGTTTGTGTTCTAATTAATTTCACCCTTAACTCTATTTCGACTATACTATGTTTCGAGCGCGCTGCAAGTGAAAATTTTGGACTTTCCACATTCGGGCAGAATTTGCCGGATTTTCAGCGCGCTGTAGCAACTAAACTATTAGTCTGACATAAATGATGTAATTGACTTTTATTTAGCTAGTTTAGAGTACTTTAACTTTTGTATTGACGGTTTTGTTAAGAAATAATTACTTTTCCTACTAGAAGGAAAAAAACAAAAAAGGGGTAAAATTTCTGGATTTTTTTTAATGTTCCCATGCCTGAATTTGTTCACAAAGTTGATATTCGGATTCAGCACCCTCGAAAACATATAAAACCGTTGAGAAAACAATTCCTGTATTTTTTCCCTGAAAAAACTACCTGGTTACTGGACTACCTCTTATTTCTTAAGTACGGGTTACTCGGATTTGATCCAGCAACCTGAGGGACACTCTTTATACCTTCCCTAACTCCGCCACGTGTTCGGAGCCATGGTTGCATAAGACTCATTATATCGAATTGTAAAAAAGGATATTCATGAAATTAGTTTTATTACGTTTCTGGGGAAAACATGAAACTTATCAAGAAACGATTGGACATAGAAAAAGCAAAAAAATAAATAATAATAAAAAAAATCTGATATATATGCAAAAAGTTACTGTAATTTCTTACACCGTATGGGTAATTTGTTCAACATTTTAACTTTTGATAATGGAAAGTATGGAAATTTCTTTCCATATTAAAAATTAGTGTTAATTTTTCCAATGCATCTAAGTATTCCCATTTACAATCAGCAACAAAAAAACTCAATTAAAAACAATTTGCTGCCAATTTTAATATATTATTATGAAATAGCATAGGATAAAGCAATTGTTATTCTCTCACTAGAAAAGCCTTTAAAAAAAACTCTATATGAGGACAGTAATGACGATGATAAGAAATAAAAGATTAAGCGTAACCGATCAATAACCATTTCTTTGCTTTATTTCTCTTATTCTTATAACTATCATTAAATGTTACAACTGTTAGCTTCCACACTACGTTTATAACGTAAAAAGTGGAAGGTTTTATAATCGTTCAATTCGTCCGTCTGTCTGTCACCCACTTTCATAGCCCAAACTACAAATGCTACAGGCAAGTGTGATACGTCAAAAAATTCAGCGCATCAAAATGAGAAGAAATAGAAAATCTCAGAAAAAATTCGAATTCGAAGTACTTTAATTATTTAAAAAACTGCAAAATTTAATGCTCATTTAAAAAGCATAAGAAGCCACTTTCATTAGAATTAAATCACCATTGCCATTCGTAACAATCATCGCCCGAGAATCTTTAATTCTTTTAGACAATAAATTAAAATAAATTTATTTTTGAGACATCAATCAATTTGAAATGACGTCAAATATATTTCACTACGAGATTCTTTGTACGTTGATATGAAATGTTTTCATTCTATTTAAAAGCGAGGAATATTACATATTTATTCTTTGAAATATAAATTAATTTTTGCAAACGATAATAATTATTGAAAAAATAATTATTGAATTTTCGAAATAAATTAAATGAAACTAGTTACATTTACCGTGTAAATGTTTAATATAGAATAAATAGTGTGTTTGGCGCGTTTTTCAATGTGTTCATCACTTAAATGTTGTGTGGAAGCGGGTTAAGTGACAGATTCTGTTACAAGCCTACTTGTTTTATGGAACATAATTTTTTTCACTTATCTGCAATCTCCTGGTGGATAATCAGGGAGGTAGTAATTACTGTTAATGAAATTACGGTAATCACCAATTATGTAGTTGATTGATTATTTTTATCCCAAATCAAAGATCCTGGAACATTGTTTTTCCAATTTAACCCTCTGAGGAATACAGAAGTATACCGTTACCTGACTGTCAGATTTTCCAGCAACACACATAATTTTTAAAATATATTTAAATTCAATAATTCTATTAAATTAAAAAATTTAAAGCATTTAGGATCCATTTCTAACCATCTACTACAGAAAAATAATTTTTTAGAAACTTAAGAAATTAAATTTTCAGTTAAAAATTTCAATTTAAATCTAATACAGTGAAAACAAGGTTATACTTTTACGAATTTCTCATCCCTCAGATGTTTAAACACCGGTAAGTTAACAAGACAATCAAATAAACTATGTATCGAAGAACATTTATAAATTTGTAAAAGTGTGAACTTACCACAAAGAGTACAGCTGAATTGGCGGCAAATACTCGATATACTTTGTTCCAAAAGGGAAGAAAAGGTTCAATTGACTGAAAAAGACGATTTAATTCTTTTTAAAAGGAAATTAAAGTTTTGATTGTATTATAAATGATTGCAATCAAAATTCACAATCTACTTAACACATAACAAGCCTCTAACTTTAGGGCGAAAATTAATTTTTTAAAAAATTTATATGAAATTTGAATGGGGAATTCTTAGAGGAAATAAATTTGTTTGAAAATCAGCGATTGAGCAAAAAATTAACGTAATAATGATTTAGCGTGAAAATTGGAATAAGGCTAAAATCTCGCTGTCGTATTCAGGCATGGCTCAAATGTCTCATTTAGAGCACAGTGTAAAAAGTTTTGTGCTTGATGGTTTCACCATAATAATGGTTCCTAGTAGCTGCAAAAACTGTATGGTGAATTTCACCATATTTTCGGTATTAGGATGAACCATAGTTTCGGATTTGGATAAAGCATTTGTCAGGTTTCGGAAATAAAAACCTGAGAAATGGTTTAATCAAACAACGAAATTTTGGTGAAACAATACACCACACAGCCGTTGCACTAATTAGAAACATATTTTGATGAAACCAAGCGCCACATTTTTTACAGTATATGGAAGAAAATTTTCTGATATGACTGTGACAACAAAAGTTTCTAAAGTATTTTGCATTGATGCATCTTTACAATTTTATATTTTTCATTGCTTTAGACAAACAAAACTCCACTGCTCTAAGAGGTTTTTCTTGTTAAACTTAATTTTATATCGAATGATTTTATTTTTAGCCTAATTAAGTTTACATAATTAGTTAACGAACTAATGATAATTTGTAACCCATTTGGGCTATATTTTGAAGAAAGCGATGAGCTTACATGCAAAGCAAGGTAAAAATTCTTCTCGTTCTTCTAGCTTACTATACAACAAAAAAAATCCTGGAGATTACTGCCAGAAAAATTTGTGCAGACTTCCGTTATAAAAAAACTGTGTTTTCCCAGTTATTAAAAAATGTGTCGAAACAATATAAAAATTGTGTTGCGTTTAAATATTAGTGCATGGATAGCACAAAAATTGTGTTGAGCAGCACGCATGTAGTCTTCCGAAATGTATAGTTCAGCTAATGGTTTTTAATGTTTTAGATAAATAGAATAAAGCTTAAAAATACGTATATCGCGATGCTTTGAAATGAATGTTATAAATTTTGTTATACATATAATATATTAGAAAAAAATATAGTTTACGGGTTTTTTTTTTCAATCGCGCATAAATATAATAATCGTCTCCTTTTACGATCGTCAGTTGTGTTGGAATAACCCAAATTTGTGTCCGCATGTCATCAACACATTTCCTGCATTGAAACAACACAATATTGTAATGTTGCCATTTTTACACCATACTTGTGCTGTTAGAACACAAGTTTCTTCTTAGTGTAAACTACCAAAGTATTGCTAGAAGAGCTTTGCCAGGACTGTTCTTTTATAAAATGTAGATTGTGAATATCAATTTGAAGCCTAAGCAGTATGGAAACTACTTTGAAAAAGGGTAAAGTTCAAGAAATGCAGCATGCAAGTGTTAATAGAGTCGAAGCAAAGCTAAAGCAGGGAAAAGTGATTAAGCCTACAAAAGCGTTTGTGTTTGGTGTGCAGATTTGGAACTGAAGTTTCAGATGCAGAATCTTACCATTGTAACTGGATTAAGACGATAATTTTTTACTGTAGTTTCGTATTCAGGTCTTATTTGTTCCTGAAAAAATAAAATATAACCATGTGGCAACAAAAGTAAATAATAAGGGACGAAATAGATTCGTAAACATGATTCGATTACATCGTTTTACTCTAACATAAATTTAACTGAGAAATTATGTTCAAAGTAATTTTAGAATGATTTTGGAGCTTAGTTATATATTACAAAATTTTCTGAACTTTGTTTAAAATTTTAGACGACTGATATATCTTAAATGGAAGTTTGCTACAGAAATAAGACTATATTTTTGACTTTTTTACTAGGTATAATCTTAACTGTTGGCAACTATTCTCCAGTGTTCGCTCATTTTTATGCTTACAACCACAGCACAAAGCTAGATCCGAGAAAGTAAATTCGGTACTAAAATTTTACGATAATCTTATAAAATGTAATAAAATAAACGTAAAATTAATTTAAGTGGGGATTGAGCCTGCTGGACTGTGGTTCTCCAAACCAAAGTTCCTCAGTGTTAATTCACTGGAGAAAAAAATATATTCTATAAGCCCAATTCTCCGGCTGTATAGAATATTTTTTAACGGGTGTTTTTATGTGATAAATTTAGCTGACTTACAGGTACTGACAATCTCACTTTTTGAAATTGGTTGTAATATTTTCTTAAATTCGTAATAATAATTGTACACAAAATATTCGAAGCAATTTCAAAAGGTGGGACTAGATAACTGTAAGTTATCTACATTTATCATTAAAAAAACCCCCGTTTGTAAAAATATTCAATACACCCGGAGAAATGTGCCTTAGAAAATAATTTTTTTCCCATTGGATTAAAACTGAGGCACTTTGGTTTGGAGACCCGCGGTCGATCGGGATCATTCGCCCTTAAGTTGCCGTGAAACTTCGTCACTAGAATTTTTCATGCATTATTCCGCATTGTGATTAGACTATTATTCCACCACCTCATTAAAAGTCACCCATAATAAAGAAAACAATAATTCAGGTATCGAAACTTTCGGATACACAGTTAGTTGAGATTATCAGAAAGAGTGTAATATGTGGGAGAAGCCTATCCGTAAGGAATGAAAACGATTTAGAATGTATGTTACAGCTACAACTAAAAGTTAAATAGTTCACACGATAGATAGAGTTACATGGATTTTCGAACAAACGGGAAAAAAAAATGTAAAATACATTTCTGTCTTACCATTCCATAATCTAGGTCTGATAGATTCCATTCCCAGGCTAAGGTGGCTTGTTTTCTCTTCCAAAGTTCCATGAACATGGTGGCTGAAATAATTTAAATCGAATATAATATTATATTCCTTAGAACATGGTTAACAAATGTTTGGAATTTTTAATGGTTAACATCAAACTATGTATCATATAAAACTAAGTATCATATCTAAGTATCATTAGACTTGAGTAACTTGGTTAATCACTGTATAATTTCAGACATTATTCTCAATAAGTTAATCAAACAAAAAATGCACTGTTTTCTTGCTTCGAATGTGGAGGGAGCGATTTGAAACATAACTATCTCAAGGATTAAAAAATTGCCTGTTGTGTAAACTTGTTTTTTCACTGTAGAGATTAATATTTAAATTTACTACAGAAATTAAAATGGGGAGGAAGGGGGGGGGGGGGGGGTAAAAATAAAAATTATTATAAAAAAGTATACAAATTGTATTTCTGTAACAGATGATTATAAATAACTTCTCCAAATTTTGAAATTTAAATTATAGCAAAATTATAAAGTTTCTAAGTTTTTTTAAAAAAATTATGTGTATTTGCTGGAAAACTTGACAGCCAGGTACGGGTTTATAGGTCTGTAATCCTCAGAGGGCATAACAAATATTGCTCATAACGAAACAGCGGATGCAAGTTAGAAAACCGAAAATTGATTGGATTATTACGTTATTCAAAGCTACTAAGGATGAAATATTACAAAATTATTTTATGTGAGAGGTAGTTCCTGAAAATATTACGCATAACTGCATTTTTTATGCGGATTTGAAATGTTTATTTTACCAAAATAAATAAAAAGTGACTACGTATTTTGCATAACCATATTTTTTGGCGATACTCTAGCGGAAGACTATACAATTTTCAATTCAGTAAGGGTGACAATAAACATTTTTTGTAGAGAACTTCTACAATAAAATCTAAACCTATGTATCCATACATTCTTTACCTTACTATTTATGTACTTGTAAAACTGTCAAAGTTATTGTATTAGGAATACACAAAATTTTATCTGCCCGTATTTCTAAAACAGATTTGGATTCTTTTTATTTGTATTTCCAATAGCAATAGAATTGGTTATATGCTAAATATGGTTATATCCTAAATATTGTTATATCCTAAATATTGTTATATCCTAAATATTGTTATATCCGAAATATATGGTTATACCCTAAATATGGTTTATAGCCTAAATAAGGTTATAGCCTAAATAAGGTTATAATAGCCTAAATATTGTTACATCCTAAATATGGTTATATCCTAAATATGGTTAGATACTAAATATTTATTAGTTTCCATTTTGCTTAACTCTGATGAAGAAACATTATCAGTTAAACTTTAAATTTTCAAAGTGAGTTTATCGGCACTATGCGCTTAAGTAATGTAAAAACAATTCCATTAATGTTTGTTTAGAATCAAGTTTACATCAGGGTTCTAGATTATGACCCAAAATATTTTAAAATTGCAAATTAAATTTCATTTCGGATAAGTCTTTTACGAAATTATTGTTTTCTGTTATATGTATGTAAATATTCATTGCTACATCTATTGATCTTATTAAAAAAAAGATCAAGGTAAATATTTTAAGACTAATCTGAAAATAGTCGACATTTTAAATTGACGAAAACGAAAATAAGTCAAGAAAATCAGAACATTTTGCGGGTCAAAACGTTAGATGGACCATAATTCGTCTACTAGATACATTTATCCTGACAATTTATCATTATATAAATAATTATCTGAGAATAATTTAAAATTAAACTTACCCCATAATGACATAAACACGGCAAATCCAACTGTGGCGGAGTTATCAAACAGATGAACAATCTGCAAAATGACCATGTGCTTAGATAAAATGTATTTTTTGGGTTAAATTAAAATAGTGCTACTAAGATACACAAATGTGTAGGCCTAATTTTCTCGCAATAAAGAAAATTGATAATTAAATTTGACACATACGTAGCAGGAAAAGTAATTTTCCGGCATTATAGTTATACCATATTTTTCCCTCGTTTGTAAAAAAATGATTGTAGATTCTTTTGTTAGCGATTAAGTTAGGATTATACCAGTGTTTTAGAAGCATATTTGTTTGAAATTTAGGTAAAGAGAGAGCAATAATATTTTTTTATATCAGTTAAAAAGAAACAATTTATAGAAGTAGCCATGGAGCAATATGATTTTGTTTGAATAAGATCAATGGTATAATGCAGCGTGAGAAATGTATCAATGGAAAATGCCCAAACTATAATCATCGATAAATTTCTCACTTAACCGCAAAGAAGAGTGTTATATGACCCGAGACTCAAATGAATGTACATTAAACAATGATTAGTACAAGGTTATATATTGGTGAAATTCCTTTGCATTTTTTACATTGCTTTAATATTTAATTATTACTCAATTGTTCCTTTTTAATTCGTTAAATAAAATCCTATTGCTCTACAGGTAATTCTGGCAAATATCACAACGTTCTGAACTGTTGTTATGATTTAACAGCAATTTTAAAACAAAATTTTAAATATAGCCAACCTATGCTATGCAACTAGAATATCTCAATATCGATTGGTACTACATAGTCACAACAACTAGTAATTTTAGCAAGTTGATAAACGTCATCTCCTAAATAGTTTAGAGCCCATATAATGGCCCTCTAAGTCAATCGCGATCTGCCATGCATTCATGAAGCTAGTGACCTAGGTTGACGCTAATTGTTATGCCTCAAAGACTGTCTACTTTAGTTGAGCCAATATGAGGACTTGAATGCTACCTTTTACCACCAAACGCAATTTAGATTTCTCTTGGCCAATTGCGATCTACTACCAAGCTAATGGCCTTGGAAAAAGTGGGTTGCCGTACCACCAAGGTTGTCACGACATTAGTAAAGTCAACTTCTAGTGACACTAGTTACGAACGAAAATTCTTCTCACCTGGCTGAAAAAACATCCTGCCTTGAGGTGCCAATAGTCGCACCTCTTGTCACATTGCGGACACATGGCGAAGGACCCGGGACCGTTTGCGTCACAAATCTCCTTGCTGTAAACATTATTACGTTTATGTGTAAATTCCTTAACTTGATATATATGTTCTTCTAACACTGTCAAATTTGCTGTTTCAGGAATGCACAAAATTTATCTGCTTGCATTTCTGAAACAGATTTGGGTTCCGATAGTTATTTGTTTAAAACAGCTTTTTCTGTTGATACTGATTTGTTGAAACTGAACTGATTTGTGTGCCAAAATAGCTCATTTGGAAGTGCGTTCGACTGAACATTTTAAGTAGTTCAATCCGGCAATCCGAGTTTCGGCAGTCTTATATTTATAAGTATTATATATGCTCGTAGAGAAACCCCGTCTGAAGGGTCTAGTTGCCAAAATCACATTATTCTAAGTATAACGAAGATATAGGGCTAGGCATCTTCATTAGTGACTTAACGATCGTAAATTCAATTGGACGAAGTGGTTAATGAACGGGCTGGATCCTATATCTTAGTTATATTTGGGAGAAAGTGAGTTTTTTTTTTAACTACACCCTTCAGGTATTTCTTCATTAAGAAAGAGATAATGTTCAAGAGAGTCCTTTATCACACCGTACGCAGAAAAGTCTGTACAGTTCGGTTTTTTTTTGTACAATCTGTCTGTTGACCCCCCCCCCCCCCCTACCACCAGATTTTTCGTTAAATTTTTTTTAAAAAAAATCAGAATTTCGCTGTCAATTATTCTTTTTTTTTTCTGGCACACTAGCTGACAGTTTTTTCCCCTGTAAAATCAGCAGATTGATTTTACATTGCACATAACACCGTGTACAGTGCCTTGATACTTCTCTACACTAGTCATATAGGAGGGACACACAAAAAGGGAATATTCTCTAAAAATAAACTTGGGCACGTCATCGTAAGGCTATGTCCTCACTACGACATCAAACGCCACAAAGGCAACAAACGCAACAAAATTTGGCGACCGCCAAGCGCGCCAAGCAATGCAATAGCATGGTGGTTGACTCTGCCAAGTCGCCAAGTTTTGTTGCCTTTGTGGCATTTGTTGCCATTGTGGCGTAGTCAAGACATAGCATAACAAATCGAATTACCCGTAACGCAATAATTTTATACCGATGACACTCAGAAAAGCTTTTATGATATTTTTAGTATAAATTATAAAATACATATCTTTGTAAAATGGGAAAATGTAACTTTATTCTTTATATACAATAATAATGTTATCGTTTTAATATATTTTTGATGAGTATTTTAGAGGTGGGAAAATGTGCTTCGAGTGTTTCATACATATTAAAACTAAAACCAATAACATTCCAACTTTATCTTTTAACACTAAGAGCAACCCACTCATATTAAATTTTCCTTTCTAAGCTTGAAACATTTTTCGAATACTAATCATATTATATATATAAAATACGAGAATATATAAAAGTCACGGTTTCACAACAGCTTCAAATTTAGAGATATTAAACACAATTCACATAAAGGTTTATTTCAGATACCATACCGATTGTATATTTCTGATGGTTAATTTTAAAATTTGTTTTCGGAAATTTTTAGTTCTTTCTTTAAATAATTTAAAATATGTATTAAAAACCCTCAAGGTTTTTTTTTAAAGTATACTACAAGTATATTCAAGTTTTTTCTTAAGTAACTACATACCTTGGAATGTTGGATGTCATGGTACTCACGCCATAAATCATAGTAATAAGCCCGAAAAATGCTGCCGGAATAAGCATTGTCGTGTAGAATCCTAGCCAGGCAAAGTACAAGCTCGTCTTTTCTCCATAATAACGCCTGTAGGAAGTAAACACAATTTTACGAAGAACATAGCGCGTCGATAAAACTTTATTCTAAAACTAAAGGAAGTATTTTGTTTTATGAAAATATATTCTTATGCTGAAAATATATATGAAACATGTAGGTTTATTTTACCTTTTTTTTTTAAATAATAGTGTCTGTGTTTGATATTTTTTATAATACACTATTAAATTTATTCATATTAAGGCATAGTTTGATTTACTGTCAGAGTTTTGCGAAAGAATTATATTCAGGTTTATTTTTTACTAGATTAAAATTAAATAAATAAATTAATTATACATCAATAATATTTCATTTCTAGTTTTTTATTTTTTTTTACGTTTCATTAACATTATTATCTGTAGCATAAAATAATTCATACATTATTTTTGATATTATTATTTACAATGCAAATGTACCTGTTACTGTAAATCTATTTTTTAAAACTAAAATTAAATTTCAAAAAGGTTTGCTGCATAAATTATGCTTCGAGAATTTCAATTTCAAAGACGTTAAAATCGTAGAATCCATTCTATAAAATCCTAATACAAACTCCTACGCACGTAAAGAATAAGATGCGTAAATTTTCGAAGAATTGTATATCTGAAAATCCTATTTTTCCATTACTTTTCTATTGAGGCGAACCTGAAAGCAGTTGATTGAATTTCTCTTTTATATTGAATGGTAAAATCGTGGCAATTTTAAAGCGCACTACGCTTTTTATTATATCGACGTGGGCCCACTTGGTTAGTGTGGGCACTACCCATATAGGGCCCAGAAAGAAACGACACCGCTTTTTTTTTATTTAAACCACATGGGCCCACTTGCGGTATCCAACGTAAGTCCATTTTCAATTATGTCTTACTTTCATCTATCTCTAGGGATATTATTTACAATAAGGAAAAAGTTTTTTTTTGTGGCAGAATGATATTAAATTAACATTGACACGTAATTAAACAGTTAAATTATAATAACGTTATCTAAATAATAACTAATGCTTGTCCCCGATTATTCCTTTGGCTAATATGGGCTATCATCTAGGACGCATTTTTAATTATTATTTGGGTAGCGCAATTAAACTGTAAAATTATGTTTAATTGACAACTTAAAAATATTGAACCGAAAATGAACTGTTTCTTATTTTGAATAGATTTCTTAGATATAACTGTGAGTGGGACAAAATTGTAAATTTGCCTACGCGGGATAGCCCAGATGGGCCCCATTTAGTTTGACCAAAAATTAAGTAGTTCGTTTCTTTCTGGATCCACTGGGGAACCCAGCCGGTGAAGGCGCTTGCCTTGCATAAGAAACAGGGGTGCCTGCAAGGGGGGGGGGGGGGGGCGACGCAGACTGCGTAGTTGAAATTTTAGGGGGGGGGTTAAATTTTTTTATAAAAAATATTAATAAACAGCCAATCGTGATAGAAAAACTCAGCTAACTTTTATTCTTACCCATTATCTGCTATTCAAATTTTTAAATTCTCGAAAAAAAATGTTAAAAATACGCGATTTTGATGAAATTTTCCAAAAATTTATAGCTTTTTAAAGTGAACCTGTTCGGAATTTTAAATTATAGAAAAGTGCTCTTATACATAGGAATGGATGCTTTACATTATGTTTAACCTATATAAGCAGCAGCATAACAGTTATTATCAAAAGTCAGGGCCGTAGTTTCGGTAATGGGTAAGTTTGCTCCATTATAGTTTAAATTGTAAAATGCATTCTTGTTATTACTTTATTTGCCAACTGCATGGCAATGAATTGTTTTTAAGGCATTTGTTTGAACATTTAGATGGAGTAACAAATGGACCCAGGGCATATTTTGGTCCGATCGCAAAGTCTGGTTGGTTGTGAAGAGCTTCCAATGTGCAGTTTTTAAAAAATTGAAGTAGTTTTGCCAAGTCGTTTGTAAAACATTACTAAAAGCCCTTAGTACAGAGCAAAAGTATTTGATGGATATTTGCAAGGGAATTTCTGCAGGAAAGTGTTCCACTGACCTGTTGTAAAGGACGCCTGGGAACATTTGTCATTCTAGGTGGATTACAACTGCTAACAGAATATTAAGGCTGTATATTGGAACACCTGCACCTTCAAAAAGCGAGCAGATATTGGCAACGTTTGTTTGCAAAGTGTATGCTCCGAAGGGTTCCAAATCAGGAACAAGCCATCTTAAAAATATGGAGTTTGTCATCTTTTTGACACCATAAATAAATGTCAATACTTGAATCGAGAACTCAAAAATATTATCCATCCTGTAATCCGACGTAATGGATACTTTGGTCATCCCGAAACATTATCCTCTTCATGATAACTGACGAGGGCTACATGTGAGGGAATTGGCTTTAAGAAGGGTAAAGCAAGCAATGAAGCTAACTAGGAAAATTGTAAGAAGAGTTGAGCTTCCCAAGTTTAACTTCAATGCCAAGGAATACATCGACATCATCGACTGGTCCAAAACAACTGAAGAGTTTAGTGGAAGAACGTGCTAAGTGACATTTTTTAAAAAAATTGAGATTTTTGTGTAAATGAACATATTACTAACTTTTTTAACGATACCCCTTTTCGTCCCCCCCCCCCCCTTTTCATAAACTTTAAGTTTAGTATATTTTTTACGCTTTACAAGTAACGTTTTCAACAGATCTCAGTGAAAACGATAAACTTTAAAGCTCATGTTCTCGTTTTCCCATTTTTGTCACTTAGCATGTTCTTCCACTAAGCTCTTCAACTGTGACAGAACCTCCGATTACAGCATCTGTCATCAATAACAATATCATTCGTACTTTTCCTGTCGGAGATGCATCCGCCCTTTTTGAAATTTTATGTAAAATACTATATTTTTATAAAAAACACACAAAAATATTTTTTATTCTCAAGGTTTATAAGTCCATTGCTTTTTGTTATTTGTAACCATATTTTTTTTTTGTATAAATGAAGCCATATTAGGTTACCAATATAAGTCTCACTTTTCCTATGGGAGATTAACATGGGGATTTTTTTCGTGTGTTTCAAACATTAAACCCGATTGTGGACCCTCAATACATTAAACTAGAGTTCTGAAGTTTTTACACTTTTTATTCAGTATATCATAATACAACTTTTTCATGCTATTAGATATGGAAAATAGAATATTTATTTTTTAGCATATGAAAACACTCCACCCTAATGGGTAACCGTAATTCAAAGCAACACCAGGAAAAAAAAGGAGTTATAAATTATGTTTGTTGGCGTCTATCAGACGATAAGATTTCTGACAATTATTTCGAATAAACAATCCGATCACTGTAACAAAGTTTAAACACTCATAAATCTCACGCAGTTTATAAAACATTTTGGTGAATTGATGACGTTCGCATTATAGTTTGCCAATGGAATCAATGAGATATTCCCGCCATATTTTGCAGCTGGCTCATAAATCTTTCGACCTTAACTTTGTATAACATTTTTACGAATTAATGACCTTCGGATAATATTTTTGACTTTTTCCCGCCAAATCAGACTCGAAGCCAAAATAACTAAATGATTGCTTTAGAATCAGTAGGATAATACTTGTCGTCTTGTCTCAAATGTGACGGGTCTGGGTAATTGAATATAATTACATAGTGCAATTCCGAATTTCACGGTAAGAATTTTGTTATATTTAACGTTAATTTTTTAAATTTTAGGTTTTTTTAAAGTGAAACAATCTCTGTAAACATTATAAAATAATTCTGATGTGTTTGATAATGTCAAATGTGTTGTATTAAATAAAAAGCTATACCAAGATAAACTTTTTTCATGCATTAAGAATTGAGGGAATGAATTGGAAGCCGTTTTTGATTGGATCACGTGTCCGGCTATTTTTATTGTTTTAAAAAATAATATAATTACATAAATTTTGAGCGGAATTTTTACCAATTATTTAGATTCCGATAGCTTTGGCTGCAAAAAAAAACCTTTTTAAAGGAAAATTAAAAATAGCTTGTAATTCCGTATTATAAAAGATATTCCAAAAGGTGCTTCCCTTTTTCGATTAGGGGCAACTCTGCTTTAACCTATCAGTAGAAAAATATTTAAGAAGAAAGTCAGTACTAGGGTTTTAATTCTTGGGATAAAGTTAAGTTACCCCATTCGATGATACTTGAAATATCATTTTACTATAAGGTTTTCTATATACACCGTAAAGATGTAGTCAGAGGCTACTTTGGTTAGGTACTCCCATTAGCCCATACAAATAAAAAATCCTCACCGTTTTTTTAGGGGGGTGGGTAATAATTTTCTAGGGGGGGGGGGCGTCGTTAGCTCTGGGGGGGATCGGCACCTCTGATGCGAAAGGTCCCAGGTTCTGGTTCGGGCATTGTCAATATAACTGCCGATACATAAACAGCTTGTGCAGCCAAAAAAACACGGCCAAATAATACCCGAATATTAAACAAAAAATATAGTATTTTAAATATTCCCTCCCTACTAGAGAAATAAATTTTTCCATTTGTTTTTGAACTTACTGTTAGTTTTAAATAAAAAAAAATTAGAATACTCGTATAATGTCGAAATTTAATATAATCAAGAATATAATATTTGATCGATCTTACCTAATAAGCCCCAAGGGTTGTCGTTTATACCAACAGCCAAATCTTGCCCATTCACTGAACAAAAGCTAAAGAAATATTAAATGAATGCAATTAGGAAGTTAGTTATTCCATGTATTACTTAAATATATAACAAAATATGCGTTATAAAGCTTACCCTTCTAAGATTAGATTCTTCACCGTCTTTGTAAGCACCTTTGCCGTAAGGACCCTACAAAGAAATTTTTATATCCAATTAATACCTGGATTTTTACTCTAAAAGATTGTGTATTTATTAGTTAAATTATCTTCCTAGTTCGACTAGTAAAACGTTGTGTTTGTCAAGTAAAACGATAGAAAAATTAGATTCTAGGTGATTAGATTAAGAAAATTAGATTCTATCCGGTGTTATTTTTATTTTATGTGTATCTATTTTAATAATAAGCACTGTCCTAACGAAAAGTTTATTATAACAAATTAAACCAAGTATAATATTATTAGTCTACAACCTTTTTCTTGGTTTCAAGGCTTAGTATGTCAAATTTTAGAGAGAGATTTTAACAGAACTGCGGAATCGTTTAAATCGTAAGCCGTTTAATTTTATTTATGCATATTAGTCCACAACGAAAAAGATGTTACAATAAGAAAGTTAAATGTGCTTTTTAAAGCTTCATCTTTTAAATTCACACTCTCTATAAAAGTCCAGATAAAAAGGAAAAAAATACTTTAGTCTTCTCAAAAATAACAACTTAGTCCTTCTCAATTGATATTGAATTCTGCAATCTCGTAAAACAGCACATAATTCTTAAATATGAAGATTGAGAACTTAAAAAAAGGACGTTAAGCTTTATGAGAACTGATTTTTTAACAGTAAAGCATGCTGTGTCATACTTCATACTTTTGTTGAATAATAGATTCAAGATTTTATTTGAAATCCTAACTTTGGAAGAGATGGGGAATTTCCATATTTATTAAATTTAATATAGAGGGATGAAAACTTTTTTCCCCAACAAGTAGGCCGGAAAAGTAAATAAAGTCTAGGAAATACCAGAAAAGCCATTTCAAAAAACTTTATCTTAAACTTCCTATCTTTTCTTAAACTTCCTTCCTAAATATTTTCTTCTTCAACTGAAGTTACCAACAAGTTACTCTATTAAGAAAATGGTTCAGGTTTTGTATTTTTTTAAACAAAAATGCCATATAAACAATAAATATAGCAATTAGGAGCGTTCTTAGGGATTAAAAATTCCTCGCAATTATCTCGCAGATAAAATAACGCAGACGAACGTTCGCAATAAAAGTAAGAAAACATTAAGTAAAAAATATTGCTACTTTACTTACATCATGTAGAGGATAAGCTGCGGTGTATGTTCCGTTACTCACAAGATATAAAACCCCTAAAATAAGTGCATGTAAACATAAACATGATTTTTAAGTTGAATTTAAATTTTTAAGTTTTATTTAAATTTTAATA